>CM053583.1:94621785-94662705 GCA_028627135.1 Pseudochirops cupreus | reverse complement strand
ATTTGTATCTAATGGTAGCCATCTCTAAAGGGGGAAGGAAGAAAAAAAAGAAATTTACATGATAATTTTGTTGTATATTTGAAAGGAATAGCAAGTTGTGCATAGTAGATTTGCAGTTTCATTTACAAACATCTATTTTTTTGTACTGTGTTATGGAAATGCTTGTTTTATTCTATAAATTAAAAATAAATAAAAATTTTAAAAAATAGTAAGTTAGAGCATTTCATACAGTTACATACACCTTTGATTACTTCATCTGTAAATTGTTTATATTTTTTATCATTTGTCAATTGGGGGATAGTTCTTATTTTTATAAATTTTATTCATTTCTCTATATATTTGAGAGATGAGACCTTTATCAGAGAAATTTGCTTCAAAAATTTTTCATTGTTGTGATTGCTAACTGTATTTCCCTCCATCCTATTTCCCCCCATTTATTCTATTCTCTCTCTCCTTTTACCCTTTCACCCTTTCACCTCCTCTACTTTATTTCTGACTACTGCCTTCCCCAATCTACCTTCCCTTCTATGAGTACCCCTCCTTTCTCTTATCCCGTTTCCCCTCCTACTTTTCTATAGGGTAAGATAAATTTCTATTCCCAGTTGACTATGTATGTTATTCCTTCTTTGAGCTAATTCTAATAAGAGTAAGGTTCAAGATTCCTTGACACCTCCCCCATCTTCCCCTCTTCTGTAATAGTTCTTTCGTGCCTCTTTTATGCAAAATAATTAATTTACTCTTCCTCTCTCCCATTCTCCCAGTACATTCCTCTTTCTCATTCTTTAATTTTATTTTTAAAGATATCATCCAATCATATTTAACTCACACCTGTGCCCTCTGTCTACATATACTCCTCCTAACTGTTCTAATAATGAATAAGTTCTTATGAGTTACAGTAAGTTCTTATGAAGAAGTCGAATAATTTTCAAATTATCTCTCCTGGATCTGTTTTCCAGGTCAGTTTTTTTTTTTAAATAAGACATTTTACATTGTTTTCTATTTTTTCTTTTGGTTTTATTTTATGATTTCTTGATTTCTCATATAGTCATTAGCTTCCACTTGCTCAATTCTAATTTTTAAGGAATTATTTTCTTCACTGAGGCTTTATGCCTCCTTTTCCACTTGGCCAATAAATTTTTTGCTTTTTTTTTGGAGGGGGAAGGCAGGGCAATTGGGGTTAAGTTACTTGCCTAAGGTCACATGGCTATTAAGTACCAATTTTATTTTTAATGAGTTCTTTTCTTCAGTGAATTTTTGTCTCTTTTTTTCATTTGGCCAATTCTGCTTTTCAATGCATTCTTCTCCTCACTGTATTTCATACCTCTTTTACCATTTGGCCTATTTGGTTTTTAAGATGTTATTTTCTTCTGTATTTTTTGTGCCTCCTTTACCAAGCTGTTGACTCTTTTTTTTTCATGATTTTTTTGCATCACTCTCTTTCCTATTCCCAATTTTTCCTCTACCTCTCTTACTTGATTTTTTTAAAATCATTTTTGAGCCCTTCCATGACCTGAGACCAATTCATATTTTTTCTTGGAGACTTTTGATGCAGGAATTCTGATTTTGCTGTCTTCTTTTAAATGTGTGTTTGATCATCCTTGTCACCACAGTAACTTTCTGTGGTCATAATTTTTTTTCTGTTGTTTGCTCATTTCCACAGTCTATTTCTTCACTTTTAACTATTTGCTAAAGTGGGGTTCTCCTTCCAGGGTAGAGGATGCACTGGCCCAAGCTTCAGAGGTTTTGTGCAGCTGTTTTCAGCTTCTTCTAGAGACCTGCAAGCTTTCAGCTTTTCCAAAGTGGTATGATCTAAGGAGAGGGGTATTTACTCTTCTCTTGGCCTGTGCTCTGGTCTGTGAGTGGCCACAAGCACTCTTTTCTGTCCTAGAACTGTGATGAGGATCCCTGATCCACTGTGGCCACAAGCTCTGATGTGCTAGTTCTTCTCTTCACCCTGGGCATGCCACCCAGGACTGCAACCTGTATTTGAGTATGGGTAAAGCCACAGAATCCTGCCCTAGTGCCAGCAAAAGTGCTCTTGTAATCTCCTTCTGACCAGTTGTTTGACTCCTTTACCATATGTGGGCTGAGAGCTCCAGAAGCAGCCAACAACACTGCTGATTCATTCAGTCCCAAAGCCTGCCCCTGGTTTCCTGGAGCCTGGTTTGCAGTGGTGTGGCCTGAACTGGACTGTGTTCCACTCTCACCTAGGTACCTTAGTCCTTTCTAACAATCTTCTAAGTTGTCTTGGGATAGAAAATTGCTTCATCCCATTCTTTTGTAGTTTCTATCACTCCAGAATTTGTTTTACAGCATTATTTAAAGGTCTTTAGAGGGATTTGGGAAAAAGTAAGTCTTCTCTCTGTCATCTTGGCTATGCCCTATACATTTCTCTTATCTATGCATTAGACTCTAAGCTCTTAGAGAATGAAAACTCTTTCATCTTTGAATACCCTTTAATGCCCAACCCTGTAGTAGGCATTTGAATTCTTCCAGAATTAATGAATCAATAAAAAGTATATACAAAAACACAAATATATTTTACCTACTGTTACAGATATTTTAATTGTTTTATAAATAATATTTCTAAATACTGAAAAGCATTATAGAATATATCCTTATATGCTTTTTGAGAAATTGATGAACATCCCCTGATCCCTAGCCAACCAATGTTGGCTAATCTGTTAGGATAAACTATACTGAAGATAGAATTTCTAGAAGCTTCTAACTTCAACAGACAAAAGTTTAAACTCTGAGTTCATGTTTTCATTAGATAAAAAAGTCAAAAAGGCTAAAGAAAAGTAGAGGCAAGGTCTATTTAAAGATTTTAAATTTAACTTATCTGAAAGGAGGCTAAAAGGCTTAGGAAAGCTATCAATTTTCCAGATACAAAAAAGAAACTCTATTCCTCTAAATTAGAATACTTAAACGTATGAAGGGTTTAACTGGAAATCATCTCACCTATCAATCAAAGTCTGTCTTTAAGCAAGCAGCATTCAAATCTATATGTAAGATAGTGAGATATTTCTCCTCTTCCCCTTGCATTGAGAGAATTAGAAAAATTAATGGAACCTAGAAAAGAATGATGGAGAGTGTTGACTGGAGACTTGTAGAGAATAAAGAGAGAAGAAAAGAGTCAAAGAGAAGAAGAGATATGTAGGCTAGGTCTTCACCTTGCATAGGAGAGATAGCAGCAACAGATAAAAAACCCTTGAAATTTGTCCTCACTTTAAGTTAGAAATCACATGGACCAAGTCATTTATATGACTAGGACAAGCTGGAGGAATGGCAGAGATAGAAAGAGACAGGCACAAAAAAGCAGACAGATACAGAAGGAAAATGCATAGAGACAGAGACAGAGAGAGACTGAGAGAAAGAGAAAAACAAACTATCACATACTTCCCATCTTGACCATTAAATTGTCCCAAAGCAGATACAAAGCAAAATGTGTTGGGAGCTATCACCAGAAGAACCATGTAGCTGTCATGGGGCTAACAGGGCCTCAGCGGCACAAATGACTACCCTATGCTAGTGGTTGTCCTGTAGACAGGCTGTTCACAACCTATCATCCTTGTGCCAAAACTCTCAAAAGCTGGCTTCTCTTCCAATACCCATTAACAACTATTCTTAACAAATAGTCATTCAATCAGTTTGGAATCTACTTAGATGCATTACTATCTGGTCATATATATTCAACTTATCCACAAGTATGCCATGAGACAATATGACATTTTGTTATAGTCTAAGTGTATGGTTTACATGTGTTGCCTGTGTGGGTAATATACATCTGCATGGATATATCTAAATATGACTCACAGGAATACAATAGCAAAAAGAAATCAGAGAAGTTATATAGATATGAGACATACAAGACAATACAAAGTGAACAAATGAGATAGCTCAAACCAGAGACACAGAGAGAGGCAGAGACAGAGAGACAGAGACAAGGACAGAGACAGGCAGAGGGAGAGAATGAAAGAGACAGAGAAATTCTCTGAATTCTTAGCATGGTAAGTCAGGTACAGGATCATAATAGTGTCATTACTAAGGCACCAGCTCCTCTACATGTCAGCTTCCCAGTCTTTCTCTTCCTTCAAGGATTTGTCCCTGAAGTCAATCTGGAACCATGTATCCTCACTGGAAGCTGGAAGCCAGAAGAACAAGGATTTCTCTCCCCTTCTATGCTCTTTCAATAAGGAATATCCTATGCAAATAAGCATGAGCCCTGGTTTACATAAATATGTGATAGTACTACATTTCCCTCATGTATCAGTATTGTTTTGTCATTATAAAAGGCAATGTGGTTAATCTGGCAAAACCTTTTCTAGATGAAGTTAATCTGGCTTTTAGTGGTCACTTCTTCCCTTTCTAAATCCTGACAAACTATACACTTAATAATTAATTTTAAAATTTTGTCCTGAATGGAAATGAAGTTCTCTGGTTTACAGTTTTCAGACTCTACCCTCATTCCTTTTTTTTTTAAAGTTTTCTCTTTTTGCTCTTTTCCAGTCATGAAGTGTCTTTCCTTTTCCCCAAGATTTTTCCAAGATGACTGAAGCAGCTTAGTAATTACATCTACTAGTGCTCTTAGGATTCTTGGAATTCTTCAGGCCTGGTGCCCTGAACTGACTTAAGACCAGCTAACTAGAAACCTCTGTTTGTATGACCCACCAGCATCTAAAATTCAACATATCCATAACTAAACTTGTAACTTTTTCTCCAAAACTCAGACTCAATGATTGGTGACTTACTGCCTAGAAATGTTACATCCTGTGGAGCTTCAGCCACATGATACATAATCACTGTCACATCTGCTTCACCTGTGCATTGTACCCTCCTTCCCCCACTATCCACATCTTTTTCTTTTTCTTTCTTTCTTTCTTTCTTTCTTTCTTTCTTTTTTTGCTTTTTGGAGGGGGGAAGGTAGGGCAATTGGGGTTAAGTGACTTGCCCAAGGTCACACAGCTAGTTTTTGTGTTAAGTGTCTGGTGTCTGAGGCCGGATTTGGACTCAGGTACTCCTGAGTCCAGGGTCAGTGCTCTATTCACTGTGCCAACCTAGCTACCCCTAATCATATCTTTTTCAGGTATTGTCTTCTTCCTTCTGAATGTAAGCTCCTTGAGAGAAATCCTGAGAATTTAGAATAATCTTTATTTACTAATAATGTTTTAAAAAGCTTTATCTATCAAAATGTATCCATTCTCCTATCAATTTCTGCTTATATAACTTACTCTTCAAGTCATCCAAACCTGAAAGCTCACTCATTTTTAACTTTTCGTTTCTCAGCTCTGGGCCTTTTCCCTGGCTGTCCCCTATGCCTGGAATCCTTTTCCTCCTCATCTATGCCTACTGCCTTCCTGAGCTTCCTTTAAGTCCCAACCAAAATCCCATCTTCTACTGGAAGCCTTTTTAATACTAATTCCTTTCCTCTGCTGATTATTTCCTATTTATCCTGTATATAGCTCCCTTTGTATATATTTTTTCACATATCCTTTTACAATTCCTTTAGATTGTAAGTTCCTTGAGGATAAGGACTGTCTTTTGCCTCTTTTTGTACCAACAGCATTTAGCACAGTGCCTAGTACATAATAAACTCTTAATAAATGTTTATGATTGATTTATTTCTCCACTTGTATACAATCAATTGCCAAGGCCTGTTAATTCTATCTCCAAACATCTCATCTGTTTCTCTCCCTTTCTCCTTCCTCTATCAGTATCCCTGCTTTAGGCCTTCATCACCGTCCCTTAGGATATTGTCATAGCTTCCTTGCTATTTTCTCTATTTCTAGTCTCTACTATCCAAAATTTGCACCTGCTAGCCATTAATCCTTTATTTCTACTAAAGGAAGCTAAGTAGATAGAACATTGGATCTGGAGTCAAGAAGACCTGAATTCAAATACAGTCTCAGAAACTTATTAGCTCTGTGATACCAGGCAAGTCACTTAATCTGTCTGTCTCAATTTTCCCATCCCCAGAACTTTATATTATGTGTGTATGTGTATTTTTAATATATATATATATATATATATATATATATATATATATATATATTACATGCACACACATATTTACTTGAAAGAGTATATTTTTCCACCTCAACTTGAGGACAGAACTATTCTGTAGTTATCTCTTTATCCCTAGCAACTAGCCTAGCACATAGTAAGTGATTAATAAACGTTCGATGAACTGAACTAGATGCATCAATTGGATAGTAGTGTGCCAGCTCTACCAATATTCTCAAACTGTAGGTGGCAATTTTTTTAGGCAAAAAGGTCACAGAGAGAAAACACCTTTGTGGTATAGTGACATTACCACTGGATTTGGAATCAGTACCTTGGTTCAAAGCCAAGTTCTTGACATCTACTCCCTATGTGACCTTGGGTAAGATACTTTATTATTCTGGGACTTCATTTCCTTGTGCGTAAAACAAGAGGCTAGGATTCCATAACCTCCAAGGTCTTTCTTAGCTCGATTCTGTTACCTCCCCTTTTTGTTGAGAGAAACTCATGCACAAAACAAAACTATTGATCTAAATGTTGGGCTTTTCAGAGCCCAGCTGAAAAGTAATTAATAAAAATAACAATAATCATAATCATAATCATAATAATAGCTGGTAATTATATAGCATTTTATGGTTTGCAAAGCATTTTATAAATATTATCTCATTTTGTCCTCACCTGGAAGGTAGGTGCTATTATTATCCCCATTTTACATTTGAGAAAACTGAGGCAAATAAGTTAAGTGACTTGCCTGGGGTCACATAGCTAATAACAGTCATTAAGAAATGATGTAATTGGAGCCTGCTATCTCTTGGCTATCCAGGGATTCTTAACTGGGTGTCTGTGAATATGGTTTAATAGATGGATATCTAGAAGAGATATTGATACATATATGTATAAATAGATACATATGTGTTTATTTGATAATAATTTTTAATATAATTGGTTTGCTTTATAATCACATATTTTATTTACTGAGTTTAAAAGCATTTGTTCTGAGGAAGGATCCATATGCTTCACCAGTATGACAAAGTTGTCTATAACACAAAAAAGGTTTTGAACCCTGACCAGGAACCAAGATAAGAGAAACTGCCCAAATAGTGAGAAAAAACAACAAATGGAGAGAAAGTCTAAAGAGAAGGAAAAACCTAAAGAGAAAGAGAGGACATCTGACACTGGCATGACTCTTTCCCATCCATCCCCTCTCCGTTCCCTACCAAGAGTCAGTAACCTAAATGCTAGCTACATAAATGCCGCCTTCCTCTTCTCCCCAAAACACTTAACAAAATTCAAGCAGCGAGAGGTAGAGCAAGCAAACTCTTCAGAAGAAATATTCATTAGAATTTGGCAAGTAGAGAGAGATTTGCAGGTGGTCCTTTGCCACGCCAGAATGGCCCGTAGGCAGAAATATTTAGTTTAGAATTTCCAGGAGGGAATTTGGACTTGAAATTATTTGTTGCAACAATAATTTGGGGACGCATCCTTCAGGATATTGAGAACAGTTGCTACTCAGTGGGAATTAGATTTCAGTTGGATAAATTCTACTTACTTTTGACCTTGATGTCCGGGCAAACATCTTTTATTTGTCTAGTCTGACCCCATTTGAGTCAATGAAAACATCTCCTCTCAGAGTTTATAGGGTGACATTTTCAGTGTAATTTGGTTTTTACTGTTATCATTTTGATTCGATGTACTGTATAAATCCATGAAATCCTGTATGATTCCAAATACGTGGGTTTAAAAAAAAAGTTTCTGTGGCATTTGAAAAAGATAAGTCTCATTTTGTCATGTGGTTTTCCTGAATCAACTCTTGGCTTTGGGTTGCTCTGTTGAATCTGTTCTTGGCTTAGACACTGAGATTTGATTTATCAGAGCTATCTTAGCTATGATTTGTTATTTTTAATGGTTCCAGCCTGAATGATGTGTGGGCCATGATTTACCAGGTAATGTCAGCAGCTTTAGCAATGGCTGACACTTGCTCAACAGGATGCTGGGGTCAGGGAGGGGGAGTGGGAAGGAAGAATCTAATACTGTCAGCTTCAAAATGCTGGCAGGACACACAAAGCCTGCAATCACTTGGCTCTATTTATAATCTCTGCAACCAGCAGTGGATTGCAAGGTCACAGACAGCAAAGAGCCAGGAAGTTTGGTTATTATCCCTGTCATCAAACTGCTATCATGTTTTGTGATATTTTCATCAGAATTCATTTTCTTTTGTTCAAGTAGGTCTAATGGAAAACAGGTTTATATCTGAGTTTAAAAAATTATTAAATCTCTTCTCATTAATTTATGTACCAGTTACCAAAGTTGTTTTAGTCATTTGCATCTTTTTGCTCTCTTCAATTCACCACTCTTTGAAACAAGCCATTTTTAGCTGAATGGAGTTTAGTTTCCTCACTCTCTAAATCGTCAGTCGAGGCTAAGCAGTACTGTGCCCACTCTGGATGTTGGCAACCCATGCTCATTGCCACTGCCTGACTAGAAGTTTTGAAAGGCACAGTGATTGTGTATGGTCCACTGATTAATTTCTATGTCTCAGTTTTTCAAGAGCTTAATGCAACATTTAAGTTTGTCTGATCTAAGAAGTTCATCAGTATCCTAAGGGTTTTCCATGATGGTATACTATTCCTTGTCTTAATCATTCTTTGCAGTTAATTTTCCACTGTCAACGGAATGAAGCACATTATGTGATAGTTCTGTCCTTTTCATATCTATTTTACAGCACTGTGTTTGAGGGCACCCCAAGAGATGGGGAAGATAAGGTGAGAATGCAATTGCAGACCTCTATTTCAGTGGCTCAGAAACTTCACAGATTCCCAGTGTTGATAACTTCTTCAAGCAAGGTACCCCAGGAACCCAGGACAATCTCAAAAGCCTAGCAACCTCCTATCATTCTAGTTAACACACCTGAATATTAGCCACTGCCCCTGCTGAGATACAGTAAGGCTGACTGATGCTGTATAACCCAATGCCAGGAATTCCCCAGAACCAGTGATTCTTCACTTTCAATGATTATGGATATGTTTGTTGAGACAAAGTGAGTTTTTGACCTTTAAACAAACCTGAAGGAAATTATGCCCAGGTGCTTAATTTTTCACCATCAACAATCATTTGAACCATGACGACAATTTTGTTCGTGGCTATATAAATTATTACTATAGATTTAGGAAAATATAGTCAGGAGTAATATCACTGACTTCCCTCACATAAAGGTAACCTAACACTTTTGGTCAGTCTAACAAATAATGAGCCCTTATTGATGTCTGTAACTGGGATCTAAGGTACCTTGCAGAAGAATTGGTTGAGCCAGGAGATGCTGAAAGCAATAGTTCCTTTATTTGGTATGATTAAAGGAAGGCCATATGGCTTAACTGAAGTCACATCAGGATTGAGAGCAGAGAGGGAAATGGCAAAGGCAAGGAAAGAATACTAAGGTTGTAACCAGCCCCCCAAAAAACAACTAAGAAAGTAGTTGAAACCTCAAAAATAGAACAGTCAGTGCCTATCCTCCAAAAACAGTAAAAAGTGATAACTACAAAGCATGATAGGAGATGGCAGGGAAGGGATACTCCTAGAGAGCCTGAAAGATGATGGTCTTCAGACCAAGCTCAGAGACAAGAAAACGGTGGTTTTAGGAGAATTTATTCCCAGGACCTCGAGCATCGGTTGCATTCAGTGGGTGTGATTCCTTCATTTTCACTCTATGTCTCAGAGGAGCTGAGACATCCTAAAGTTGGATGGGAAATTTTTATGGAAATGCAAGGTCTTACTCATATCATGTCTGCATCAGTAGGGAGGCACCAAATGTCTAGGAATGTGGAAAGTCTGAGCTTGGAAAAGTCCAGGAATAGATGTTTTGGATAAAGGAATAGAAAAGGGGAAGAAGAAGACTGCCCCCAACAAGAAAGGCTCTTCTGGACTATAACAGCCTCCAGCAAACTGTTATCCCAGCACGTGCTGGGATATTTTCTTTTTCCTTTCCCCCTGCCCCTTCTATTTCAGTAACAGAACTTGTTGGCTATCAGAAGTTCTGCATGGAAATGGCTAGGACTGATAAATGTTAGAGACTGGATACATTTTTATAGTAGGTTTTTTCTTTTTTAAAAAATTTATGTATTTATTTATTTATTTTTAGTTTTCAACATTCATTTCCACTAGATTTTATTACAAAATTTTTTTCTCCCCATTTTTCCCCTATCCCCCTCCCCAAAATAGCAAGCCTACTGAATACCCCTTTCCCCACTCTGTTCTCTTTTATATCCTCCCCCATGACCCCACTAACTTTTTAGTAGGGCAAGATGGGTTTCTATACTCCATTACCTGTATATCTTATTGCATGCAATAAAACAAATTTTTAAACATTTGCTTTTAAAATTTGAGTTACAGATTTTTTTCCCCTTCTTCCCTCCTCACCCACCCCACTGGGAAGATAAGCAATTTGATATAGGTTGTACATATGTAGTTACCCAAATCATTTCCATAGTAGTTATATTGTGAAAGACTAACTATATTTCCCTCCCTCCTATCCCGTTCTCCACTTATTCTATTTTCTCCTTTGATCTTATCCCTTTTCAAAAATGTTTACTTCTAACTACCCTCTCCCCCAATCTTCCCTCCTTTCTATCCTCCCCCCTTATCTCCTACTCCCCTATTTTCCTGTAGTGTAAGACACCCAATTGAGTGTGTATGTTATTCCCTCCTTAGGCCAAATTCAATGAGGATCAGGTTGTCCCATTCCCTTTCACCTTCCTGCCTTTCCCCTCCATTGTAACAGTTTTCTCTTGCCTCTTTTATATGAGATAATTTACCCTAATCCATCTCTCCCTTTCTCCTTCTCCCAATAAATTCCTCTCTTACCTCTTTATTTTTCAGATATCATCCCTTCCTGTTCAACTGTTCCTGTGCCCTCTGTCTATGTATACATGAACATACAAATGCCCACACTTACATACATATTTACATACACATACACCGTCATATACATACATATATATGTATGTAAAGCAGGGTATATGTGTGTGTGTGTGTGTGTGTGTGTGTGTCTATTCCCTTCAACTATTTTCATACTGAGAAAAAGTCTTATGAGTTACATTTACCATTTTTCCATGTAGGAATGTAAATAGTTCAACTTAAGTTCCTTATGGTTTCTTTTTCCTGCTTACCTTCTCATACTTCTTTGGCTTCCGTATTTGATAGTCGAATTTTCTGTTCAGCTCTGGGTTTTTTTTTTTCATCAAGGATGCTTGAAAATCCTCTATTTTATTGAATGACCATATTTTTCCCTGTAGCATTATATTCAGTTTTCCTGGGTAGATGATTCTTGGTTTTAGTCTTAACTCCTCTGACCTTTGGAATATCATATTCCAAGCCCTTCAGTCCTTTAATGTAGAAGCTGCTAGGTCTTGTGTTATCCTGATTGTGTTTCCACAATACTCAAATTATTTCTTCCCGATTGCTTGCAGTATTTTCATTTTGACCTGGGAACTCTGGAATTTGGCTGTAATATTCAAGTTTTCTTTTTGGGATCCTTTTCAAGAGGTGATTGGTGAATTCTTTCAGTTTCTATTGTGCCCTCTGGTTCTGGAATATCAGTGCAATTTTGCTTGCTAATTTCTTGAAAGATGGTGTCTATATCATATGTGTGGCGACCAACTTTGATAAACTGGACTCTTCTCAGAAACGCATAGGTATCAGACAACTCTACAAGTCTCAGGATGGAAGGAGATATCTACATTCAGAAAAAGATCTAGAAAGACCAGAGTTTAAATGGAGACTGAAGCAATCTACATGCTACTGGTCTTTTTCATGTTTGTTTTTCTTTCTTTTTTCCCATTGTTCACTCCATTGGTTACAACCCTTCTAAGCAACCAGACTATTGTACAGTGTGAAAGTACTTGCAGATCCTATACTTGATTGTACCCAGCCACAGGGGGTGTGGGCAAGGGAGGGAGAAAAATTGAAACTCAAGGGATTGTGGAACTGAATCTTGTAAACTAAAAGTAAATAAACAAATTGATGATTCGATAATAAAAAAAAGAAAAAAAGAAAGATGGTATCTAGGCTTTCAGGTAGTCCAATAATTTTTAACTTATCTCTCCTGGATCTATTTTACAGGTCAGTGGTTTTTCTAATGAGATATTTCACATTGCCTTCTATTTTTTCATTTGTTTGGATCTGTTTTATAGCATCCTGATTTCTCATAAAGTCGTTAGCTTCCAATTGCTCCAATCTAATTTTGAAGGAATTATTCTCTTCAGTGAGCTTTCGAGATTCTTTTTCCATCTGGCAAATTCGACTTTTTAAGGCATTCTTCTCCTCATTGGTTTTTTGGGCCCCTTTTGCCATTTGAGTTAGTCTATTTTTTAAGGTGTTATTTTCTTAAGTGTATTTTTGGGTCTCCTTTAGCAGGCTGTTAACTAGTTTTTCATGATTTTCTTGTATCATTCTCATTTCTCTTCCCAATTTTTCCTCCAGTTTTCTTACTTGATTTTCAAAATCCTTCTTGAGCTCCTCCATGGCCTGTAACCAATTCATATTTTTTGGAGGCTTTTGATGCAGGAGTTCTGACTTTGCTGTCTTCCTCCTGATCCATGCCTTGATCCTTTTTGCCCCCCTAAAAAAGGATTATATGGTCTGTTTGTGCTTCCTTGCCTTGCTTATATTGCTTGACTTTTGAGCACTTTGCCATGGTAGAACTCTGCTTCCAGAACAGAGAGGGCTATGTCCCAAATCGCGGAGGTTTTCACAACTGCTGGAGCTATTAGGAGGGTGTCCTCTCTCTAGCTACCACAAGCTCTGGCTCACTGGTCACACACCCCAGGATCACCACCCAGGACCACAATTCAGATCCAAGCAAGTTAAAGCAAGAGCAATTACCCTCTGCATGGTTACTTGGTCCCTGTACAATCTGCAGGCCAGGAGCTCCTGAGGCAGCCAGGCTGTGGCTGCAAAAGCCACCACACCTCTGCCACTTCTCACTCTGGCGTCAGGGGCCAGACCAAGCTCTTCAGTCCCGCCCTGTTCCAACAGAGTTCCACACTGATCATTTACTTTGTCTTTGTATTTATGAGTTCAGAAGTCTGGAAACCACCACAGCTACTGATGATTCACTCTCCTGAAGTCTGCTCAGGCCACTGCTGGCTGGGGCCATCCTGGGGCTAACACCTCATGGTTCATATGGGACTGTGCTCAGCTCCCAGCTTGGTGAGATAGACCCTTCCTGTCTGCCTGCCAGGCTTCCTTCAGCAGGACATTTGTTTTTCTCTGTCACTTTGTGGATTTTGTGGCTCTAAACTTTGTTCGAGTTATTTTTTACATGTATTGGAAGTGATTGGAGCAGGAGCCCACATCAAGTTTGTGCTTCTACTCTACCATCTTGGCTCTGCCCTCCTTTCTAAAGTAGTTTTGTCAGAAAGAGAGCACTGGTGATTGTTGGAGAGAGAAAGAGAGGAAGATGACTTGCTGTTTTTGCCGTGATCTCTCACAGGAAACATGTCACTTTAAAGACATACTTATGGGAGACAATCTGGTACAGTGGATAGGTCACTGGATTTAAAATTAGGTCCCTAGAATTGGAGATCCAATCCACTTTACCACTTCTATGTCTTTGGACAAGTCACTTTACTTCTCTTTGTCTCAGAGGTGGTTGGATTTGATGAGTTTTGAAGTCTCGGGTGTCATCTATTTCTAAATATATGATCCTAGGATTATATGATCCTTCACCAAGAATGAAACAGGAAGCCCAGGTGACTATGGCCTATATGGAGCTGGGAGCACCATGTGGCAAGAAGAGGAAGGAAGACATAAAAAAGCTGCCTTTTCAAGTTCCCCTTTCAGTTAGCAGTGATCAGTGGACAAAAATAGGACTTTGGGAGCCACAAAGGCCAGCATTCCCTTCCTATTTGAGGCTATAAGTGATTCTGGAGATTTGCATGCATATTTTACCCTAGAGTTCCTTACTCAAGGATCTCTTAGGGGAAGTGTGAGGTAATGGAAAGATAGCTGGTCTTGGGACTGAGTGAGACCTGACTTTGAATCTTGTTTCAGATACTTACTAGTTGTGTGGCTGTGGGCATATCACTGAACTGTTCCTTAATATCTTTGTATATAAAACTAGAATTATACTGGTAGTCCCTACTTTATAGAGTTGTTGTGAAAAATCAAATGAGATAATGTGTGCTAAAAGCACTTCACAAACCTAAAAGTGTTGTTTAAATACCATTATAATGGGAGAACTAGTCATCGAGGACACAGCATGCACAATATGCCTGTGGAGGCTGGGTGAGCCTCCTTCCAGAAATATGTGATAAAGAGACCCATTCCCTCTTAGTTTCAAAGTAAAGTATGCTCAGGTTTTTTCTAATTATTTCCTATTAGCTTACTGCATAGCATTGAAAAGCCACTTCTGAGCCAGAATTGAGTGTTCATACAAAAGCCTCAAACTCTCTCTTCCCTGGTAGTAAGGCAAATAGTACTATAAAGCTCTGGTTGGGGCAGGGGAGGGGGGTGGGGAATAAGGAGAAAGAGAAGGAAAGGGGGGAAGGGAGAGTAACAGGGAAGGGGAAGGAAAGTGGAGACAGAAAGAGGGGGAATAGGAGGGGGAAGGGGAAGAGGAGAGGGAAAGGGGAAGGGAAGAGAGACAAGGAGAGTATGAAGGAGAGGAGTAGAGAGAGGTGTCAATCTGTCCAAGAAGCTTTTGTATGAACACTCAGTTTAGCTCAGCAACCAATTAAAAGGTTTTTTTGTCACCACACATGACATAGAGGGTACTGTGTATTCTCTGAAGTGGGGTGGGAAAGGGTTTCTCTATCATGAATTTCCAGAAGCAGATTGACCATGCCTGCACGTGGATATTGCTTATATTCTAAAGTTTGGATTCCCCTATTATGGTCATATATAGTCAAAATCACCTTGGAAAATCCCATAAACTATAGGGCCTTGAATTTTTTCTCATCAGATAGTTGTCCTTCTTTGAAGACAGGATTAATGTAGCCTGCTATTTTTACCATTCTTATTTTCTAAATCCAAGTTCAGTCAATGTCTTTTCAGGGTTCAATAATGACTTCATCACTTAAAATTAGCTAGAGATGCCATTACTTTCTTATTTGGATAAAATCTAACTCCACAATAAACTGTCACACTGAGGAAGATGAAGATGAAGAAACAAGCAAGGAATCAATTGGGGACTTTCTATCCAACACTGATGTTCAAAACGAACAGCCATCTCTAGCTTTTATGTCTCTGCCTGGAGGAAGGAAGCAGCAGACCAGTTGTCTACATGCAACAAGCACCTGGCTCACCAGATGTGGGGCTGAGCATTTCTCCCACCACAAAGGCTTCCCCTGTGGTTGCAGAAATAGAAGGGGATCACAGTTTCCTTCTGCCTGCAAGGCAAATTGGTAGGCTCCTTCCCAGTGGCACTACCTCCTGTGTAAGCACTCATGGAGATCAGGACCAAGAGAGAGGGTGTTAAAAAAAAAAAAAACCAAGGGAACAAAACAAGAGCATGAAAGACCCTGAGAATTTTCACAGACTGAATGAGTTTCAGGGTACAATCTCCTGAATCCCAAGTTGCTCGGCTCAACTGGGATCAGTAGCAGGTACAGATGTAAAGACTTAATAGCCCATTGTCCAAGGGAGCCACAAGCAGCTGTGTCCAAAACTGAATTCCTATGAGATAAATGGATGTGTAATATAGTAGTATGGTACATGCACGATTATTTGAGAAGAGAGACTGTACTAGTACAATATAGGGTTTTGAGAAAGATTTTCCATAGGATCTGGCAAAAAGTTCTGAGAAAGGTAAAGAAGAAGGGCATTTCAGGTCCAGAAAAGGCCTATGCAAAGGTGCATAGGGGTGAGGAAATGTCAAATTAGGGTCTATCAAGCACTGGAAGGAGAGTCACATGAAGAGCTCAGCTAGAACCACAATGCAAGAGACTTTAAAACTTGATGTTCCCACATTACAATCCAGACCGTGTGTACCAGTTTTACCATCATTCCTGCATGGATCACAATTTTTTAGGCAATATATACATCTCCCCTTCCTCCTTGAAAATCAGCTGGCTGGTCTCGTCCAACCCTCAGTTTGCTTCAGAATGCCTTCATAAAGGACTCCACATTATAGCTCCTTCAAAAGTTTTGGGGAAAAGTATAACCTGTACATTGATCTGGGTCTGTTTATCCATCCCTCTCATAGAGAAGGAAAATTCAGGAAAATTGCCAAGAGAAGTTTTAAAATGATTCAAAGATTATGGGAGGAAAAAAAGCTAAATGTAAAAGGAAAAGAGGTATAGGTCAAGATGACAAGTGAGAAACGTAGAGATAAGAGAATAGAGTAGAAGATTAGTGTTTAGCTAAATCCTCCTCTGGCCTGTACAATTCAGCTCATTTTCATCTGTTCTTTGATGATGATGTATGTCTAGAAATTCTTCTGGAAAAGCACTGAAAGAAAAAAGGAATAAGACAGCCAGGGTATAGGAGTCATAATTACAGAAAAATGAAATGAGAAACAGTGAGTTTGGAACATTTCATGTCTTGTTCAAGTGTTGGTCCCCATTTGTGCCTGATTCTTCCTGACACAAATTTTAACATTGCCTCCTAAAGTCCAAGTGAGACTGATTAAACAACTTCCCCCACCCCACTACAAAAAAAAAAAAGCCTTGACTTGAAAAAAAGTCATAGGAGAAATTTTAATGAATACTTTTTAAAATTATCTAGTCTAGTATTATTACCTCACCTCAAATCCCTTTACCCTTTTCATTATTTTGTTTTTCAGTAGAATTCAATAAAAATCACGTCAAAAACAGAATAATCAATGTCTCTTCTTATTGCATCATTGTCTTCTATCAACTACCTGACTAGCATGAGCAATCTTTTCCACTCTGATTTCATTATTGTAGCCCTAAGAACAAATAGCCTAAGAGCAAATAAAAAATGGCAAGATTCAGGTTTATAGCCCTCACTTAGAAGATTGTAAATAGAACACAGTTCTTATAGAAATGGAATAAAATTGCAACAGAATGGTTCCATTTATTTTGCTACTGATTTGTCCCAAAGCCTGCTTGAGTAACTTTGAAGAAGAGCTTTAAATGATCACTTATGAAATTTTTGTAATAAAGCATCTTGGTCATTTAATTTTTCTCAGTGCTAAATTGGTGCAGGGTTTGACAGGTTGGTTCATTTTATAAGGTTAGAGAAAGAGAATTCTATCTAGCTTGTAAATTTCCCTGTCTTTTAATGCATCCTATTGCCAATGGGTGGTAGTCAAAGGACATTTTTGAGCAAAGGAGTCACACAATCAAAATGGTAATTTACAACGCTAAGTCTAGTGGCTGTACTAGATGAGTCAGAAAAGGAGATTGCAATTTCAGTAGTACAGAAGTGAGGTGATAAGTAGTCTGAACCAGTGTAGTTAATTATGAGAATAAAAAAAGTGATGGAGGTCAAGGAAGATTTTATAGAGTTTAGTGACTACTTCAATGAGTTCAGGGAGAGAGAGAGGGAAAGGGCAGGCAGTCAAAGGTGAATCCATGGTCCCAAATCTGGGTAATGGTCAGAGATATGAGGCTTCTAACAGAAACAGGAAAATCAGATTGGAGAGTAGATTGGAAGATGAAGTCAGCAAAATAGGAGATCTAAAGACATCTTACTCTTGAGGTTAACAGGAGATTTCTTAAGCAGAGGCCATTCACAATGCAAAAAAAAGTTGCCTTCACAACTCTGAGAACTGTGGAAAAAGCTGGGGAAAAGTCACATTTTTACAATTCAACAAGGGCACTTTAAGGCACTAACTAACAACAGGCAATCTTTTAGTTAGAAAATCTGATCTGTAGCCCATATCTACCCACCTCAAAAGTAAATCCTTTAAATTATGGGATTCTACCCTGGTTTTTAGCTTTCCTGATTGGTGGATGAGTGAAAACACTTCAGACCACTAGGTCTAGCCTGCTTCATACCATGCTTCACATGCCATGGAACCATTTATCAGAATTTTAGCACCTACATAGCACAGACATCTTACCATCTGCCCTGCCATCTGGCATGGACCTTTCCAGACCTCCTTTTTCCTGCCTGTTTTCTACTTCTTTTTCTTGCTTTGGATATAATAATAACACTAATACTCCCATTGCTGCTGGAAAAGGAAAGATTATATACTGCCCTAAGGCTCCAGTCACAATTCCTATGAATGCCTATAACAAAAACTCCCTTTTCTAACCACTATTAACTTTTATGTGTCTACTCCAACCAATTTCCTGGGGAAAGTGGGAGAGAGCATTAGCCTTCCCAGGGCAGTGAGGACTTGTATTCCAGATACCACTTTGCATATATTAATTGATCAGATAAAGGAAGCTTTTGTGCTTGAGAAACCAGGTAGGTGGGCTTGGGACTGGCTATAATATATTGGACAATTGTTCTGGACTGAGAAGGGACTTCCATTGATAAGGGAATCTCAGTGTTTTGCAATGGATTTCCATATACTATCTGGTCATCCACATGAGCTGCTTTAAGTTTGATCCCAAGAATTAGACAGAGTAAGAAAACTTGTGTAAATTTGTTTCATTAGTTAAGAATTATTTGAAGCTGGGAGGAGGAAAACATGGTGAAGATCCTAAAAAAGATTTTAATTAAGAAGTTTCAAGACTAATTACCTGGATGCCCCACTTCAGGTAATCTGGCAGGACCACAGGACATGCTTCTCTATCACTATTTTTTGCCCTTAGCCCCTTAAACTAAACCTAAAGTCAGATTTCTCATTCCTCATTCCTATGCCAAACTCTCTGCTGCTATCAATACTGTCTATACTACCCTCTTTAAAACATTTTTTCCTCTTATCTACTGTCTCCCTGAATTCTTCCCCTCCCTTTTAGGTGACCATAGTACCTAGACTCCATTCTTCTTGTGTCAGGCAAATTAACCAGAACAAAAAGAAACGGGTCATGAATAAGTAAAAAGGTACTGAGGGGCCAGAGCCCTTGAGACCTCCAGAGGTGCAATGAGCCCCACAAAAAGGTCAGTGGAAGATGTCCTGAAGTCCAGAGAGCAATCTTTGGGGTCGGATTGGGATAACCTTTTCTCATCATGGATTAGAGTAGGCCTCGTAATGATGGAGAACTACGAAAATTATCAGGAATACTAAAGAAGGAGATCTCAAGTTCAATTCAGCATAGCTTGAAACCCATGAGACAATCTGTCACCTGACAATGAGGCCTTCGCCTGAAAGGGTCCCAAAAGACAGGTGAAAAAGCAGGTTATAAAAGAGAGTGAGAATTCTTTGGGACCCAATTCTGCCTCAGATTAGGAGTTTTCTCTGTGCCATCCAGACAAGAACTACAATCTGAATCATTGAGTTAGAGAGCTAAAAAAAAGAGCAAGACCTGAATTCACTTATATTTTCACTGAAAATCAAGGCTTTCTACCTATATAGATTTTTAGAGTCTTGTGAAACTTTATATTTTTCACATTTTGCTTGTTTTAAAGAACTTCTCTGCAGGTCTGCTGCATTTCCACAGAGCTTTCCAAAGAGAGCATTTATAGGGAAGCATCAATGAGATAACTCAAAGGGAAATTTTGAAATGAGTTTCTAAAGAGAAGTTGGGCAGAAGGTTGGAGTGCGTGAAACAGTGCCTGGTATGTATTAAGCACTTAAGAAAAGTTTCTTGAATAGATTAATGAGTGGAGATAAGGAGACAATAGATGGTGGAAATGGCTGCTGATTTAGAACTCATATCACATCCCACATAAGTTATTAGGCATTAAGATTTCCTCTCCCTCCTGCCATTGGCAGACTGTGTGCTTTAATCAACAGAACCAGAACAGCCCAAGAAGGCTAATGCTGGCCTTTGGACTCCATTTGCCTCACCAAACCTGGTGCCTTTTGGTGATTAGAAATGCATCTGAAGATACTCAAAGACTCTACATTACAAAATGAGTAACATGGATGCCACATAAGCCTTTCTCAAAAACCATTTCTCATTCACGTGATCAGATGCTAGGTTGTTAGGAATAGCATGAAACTGTGATAAAAAAAAAATTCCTCCACAAAGGGACAAAGACATCATTGCTTTGGGAAAAAGAAGTTGTGAGTATTTGCTGATTGTCCCTCTTTTTAGGCATCTAAGTGTTTAACTTGAAATCAAGGAGATATGATTTCAAATCTCTGTCTCAAATGTTTACTAGCTTTGTGACCCTGAGCCGGTTCTTTAACCTCTCATAGCCTCCATTTCTTCATATGTAAAGTGTGGATGACAACAGTGACTACCTCATAGGTTTGCTGTAAGGGTAAAATGAGATAATGTATGCAGAGTACTTCACAAATCTTAAAGCACGATATAAATGTCAGTTGTTATTATTTTAGGCTACATCTTAAGTTACCCATTTCATCACTGCAATACATGTGATTAATTACTGGCTGGCTGTGGAAAAGAAATTCAGAGTCAATGAGAGATTAACTTGATTAAAAAAGAACTCAAATCTACTTTAGACAGACCAAAATGCCAGAATGGCCCCATTTTTTTTTAACTCATTGGTTTCTAGCAGCACAGTTTTTAAAGTTGTATGTTTATTTCAGAGGGAGCAGGATAAATGGAAACATAAACTTGTAATTTCTCCTATAGGAGATTAGATTAAGAAGAACCCAGAATAGAAGAAAGGATGGTGTAAATGAATAGCAAAAGGAAGAGACAGACCAAATCTGAAGAACTCTTGGATGGAAGAAAAAAGGCCATGGCAGCCAACCAGGTCACAATTATTACTTGATCCAAAAACTAGCAGGTGACCCCCCGGGGTACGAAATCTGTATGATTTGATTGCTGCCCAGCAGGCCATGCCACAAAACGCATTCTCACATGAATGCTATTTGTGAACAAAGTGCCCAAAACAATTTTCCCTGTTTCTATCTTCCCACACACAATCATATCCCTTCTTTCCCCTAGGCTTAGGTTATTTATTTGTTTGTTTGTTTTGAAATTGAGGAAAGATTAGAACACAATGTCTATTTCCATTACCTGTAAAAACAGAACTAATAAGATATACTTCCAACTGAGAAAGTATACTTTAGAAGTTGGTGTTAGTGATTTAAAGTAATGAAATGAAGACTGGATCAGTTAAAATTGCTTTATAATAGAAAAAAATCTTATTTGCAAGAAACTTCTGCACAGCAACAGGAATCAAATCCTGAAAGCTCATGGAAGCATGGAAAGTTTATTTCTTTGTTTAAAGGAAGATCTTCATTTCATAGCAAGATAATATAAAATTTGAACATGAGTAATACATGGATCTTTCCATTAATAAGTCCCATGGGGCCATGTTTTTTAATGTACTTGGCCTGGATATGGACAGGATTGAGAAAGTTCTGACATCTTTGTCACTAAGCCATATTGGTAGCTACTGAGAAGACAAAAAACCAGCTGTTCTATTAGGGTAGTCAATCAGGGAAAGAATGAAGACAGAGGCAAGTAGAAGGAAGCAGAAAACAGACATGACAGGCATCAGATGGATCTGCTGGGCTCCCCATGATCCTCTCTCCTCAGGCCTGCTCTATATAATGCCTTAATTGGTTCTCTGGAGTTGTGGTCTAGGAGGTCAATAGGGAAATTTTTAGGGTTAAAGTACAATTTCTAAATTCCAAATAAATGAAATGCTATCATTTTTTGTCTGCTGTATCTTTTTCTTCCTTAATAGAATTATCAGGAGGTTGGCATGTTTTATAATCATAGAATTTATTGAAAGGTCAACTTGTCTTCTGCTTCCATCAATCAAAAATATACAGAATTTTCCCCATACTGTCACACTTCTATTCTTTCTTTCTCTAATTCTAGCAAACTCATTATTCTCTCTACTCACCCTCCCCTGCTACCTCTACCTCGCTCCTTCATCCTAACTCCCCTATTACTGTCAAAGATGTCACCATCCTTCTAAATCACTAGGGATCTTGACTTAGGTATCATCATCTGTTCCTCAGTCCCTCTCACCCTGACCCTCCCCTACTACACCACCATCATATCCAATTAATTGCTAAGTCTTGTTTTTTTTTTTTCTAATTTGATGATATCTCCTTTATAAGGGCTCTTCTCTTTCCTGACTACTCTCACTGCCCTGGTTCACACCCTTGTCACCTCATGACTGGACTGTTGGAACAACCTACTGGTTGATTTCCCTTCTATAAGTCTCTCCCCTCTCCCCATTCTCAACTCAGGTGTCAAAAGATTTTTCAAAAGTGCAAATCTGACCATGTCACTCACATAATCAGTCAACTCCATTGGCTCTGTATTGCCTTCAGGGTCCAGCATAAATTCTTGTTTGACCTACAAGCCCTCTATAACCTGATTCCTTTCTATTTTTCCAAACCTCCTTCCCTCCTTCCCCCATTCTCTGCAGTCTGGTAACATTCCACCATCCCCTGAATATGAGCATTTTCACTGGCTGCCGCCCATGCCTCAAACTTTTCTCTCAGTCCCACCTCCTGGCTTCTCTTGCTTCCTTCAGGTCTCAGTCAATGTATTACCTGCTACATGAAGCCTTTCTCAAGACCCTTTAATGCTTAGGGTCTTCCTTCTGTTGATTATGTTCATTTATTTGGAATTTTAGGAACATGAGCATATTTCAGATAACTTGAGCTCAACACATAAGTTTAATTCAATAAATATTTGTTAAAATTTGTTAAAATGGGGATACCACCAAAGACACAAAGATTAAATAGGTCCTATCCCTAATCTCATGAAATTTATAAGAAGTTTGTAAATATGAAAAAATATACATGCAACTATATTGCATAATAATACATAGTGAGTGTATTCAAAATAGGTACAAGGTGATTTTGAAGAGAAGGCTCTTAACATCTAGGATTTTTTTTTTTAATCACATATCTACTGTATGGTGGAGCAATGATTTGAATCTGTCCTCTTAGTTCTAGTCCAGTGTTTTTCCACTATGCTATACTATCTTCCCATGCTAAATAGTAATTCAAATCAAATATATTTTATGCTGCTTTGCTTCTTTAAACAGAGTATATTGAACACAATTTAATTTTGTCTTAATGAATCTGGTTCATCATTAAAAACATCTGTTGTTGTACGTTAAGTAGGAAATTGATATGCCAGAAAATGCTCAGAGGAGGGCAGCCAAGAGAGTAAAGTGTCTACAGTGGATGCCATATGAGAACTGAAGGAAGTGGAGCTATTTAATCTAGAGAAGAGAATACTGATAGGGACATGATAGGTCTTGGCAAGTATTAGAAAGGCCATGATGAGGCTCTCCCATAATGAGGCCCTCCCATGATGAGGTCCTCCTATAATGAGGGATTTTCTGCTTATCTGTTTACAGAAGTCCTGGAGGAGGTATTCAAAAGTCCTGGGACTGTACTGAAGATTTGTGTTGAGTTCTCAGACCTTGTTTGTGGGTGTGGCGATTTCTATGTTGATGATATGTGTTGACCTCTTGGACCTTGTTTGTGGGTCCCTGGTGATTTCACAGGCAGATAGTGAATTGATGATGGTGCTAGCAATGTGCATGAATTCTGTTTTGGCTCTGCTAAGCTTTGTCTTCCCAGAAACAGAAACTGTGAAGGATTTGAGGTGGACGGGACACTGTGAGCTTCAGTATGGAATGAGAATTGGACAAGGAACTGGACAAGGAACTGGTATCTGCCTGCCTTTGAACCCAGGTGACAGTTGTATAGATTCTGGCAGGAGCTGGGACCATGGAAGATGAACCATGGAAGCTGAGAGCCAGCCTTGAGTCAAGATGAAAAAAATCTCTTCTTGAGTACCTGATGTTGACTGAAAAGATTATGATTTACTTTGACCTAGGGTGGAGAACTTTGACCTTTATACTCTGTATCCATTAAGGAGACAGATCTCCTTAAGGATGATTGAATTAAGGATTTACAGAATGATTGAATTACTAAATGATTATACTTTGTTTAAAACTATGGGGCCACTTTGGTGAAAACTATGTGGCCATTTTAGTGATAAGTTGTTATGTCATAACATTGTGAATGCTGTACTTTGATTTCTGTGAATGTTTTGCCTTAATTTTCTGCTGAATAAATAGAGAGTTCACTATACTATATAATCAAAACCTTGAAACTGTTCACAGCAGCAGTCCTCTGGAAAGCTACTCTTGCTTGGCTTTACACCTTTCTATCCTGTTATGGGTCTAGTCCAAGTTCTATGTTGTGAGAAAACTATTCAATTATGATAATTGTGTGAAAAAGGTCTATCACGTTGCTTGAACCTAACCCTACATGGCTGAGAAGTTGGACCACCCCTACCTGCTGCTTAGATAGCAGGAGTAGCTAACCTGCAGCTTCAAGGCCACATGTAACCTTCTAGGTCCTTGGGTGTGACCTTTGGACTGAATCCAGATTTACAGAACAAATCCTTTTATTAAGAGGATTTGTTCTGTGAAGTTTGGATTCAGTCAAAGGGTTGCCCTTGAAGACTTAAAAGGCCACAAATGGCCTTGAGGCTGCAGGTTCCCCGCTTATGTTAGAGACCCTTAACTAAGTGCCTAGGTTAGATCTAACCCAGTTAGATCTAAGACTGAAGCAAGTAGTTTTCTCACAAGTATACATTTCAAGCAACCCATACGTCTTATCTAAAAACTTGCCCTGTATTGATCAATCAGTTGTTTCCATGTTCCTTTGATTGTTCACAGACACCTGGAGGGAGTGGGAAACTTCTTTTTCTGATTTCATGGAATTGTACCTATTCACTCTCCCCCTCCCAACTTTGAAAGTCCCTGATCTTTCCTCCAATTAGAAATCAGATTACCTAATACTGTATCCTTGTTAATTGTTTCCTTTTAATTAATTGATCTTATTTGATTGTGTTTAATGTCCAGGGCCAAAGCAGAGGAAGGCAATTGGTTCTGTTTAATACCTTTGTCTTCAGTAACATAAGAGCTGAAGCTTCTTGACATCTACTTTAGAAACATTGTTTGCCAATAATTCAGACCTTTATTTAATTTAATTAAATAGCATTCATTAAGCACCACTGCCAGTTGACGAGCTTAAAGAGGAGACAAACAAGAAAAATATAGTCTGTACCCTCAAGAAGCTTATAATCTACTGAGAAAAGACAATACACAAAAGGAAGCTAAAAAAGAGAAGGGGTGGGGATCACCAGGAGGTATGACGTTCCCTGGAATGGAAACTAGCTTTGCTAAGGCTGGAAAATGGAGACTTAGTTGCAAAGTTCTGAGCCCTCTATAAAGGAAGGCCTTGGGAGGAGTTTGTTGCTTTTACCTCCAGGCATCTAAACAGAGAAAAAAGAAACAGGGAGTAGTATAATCACATGACCAACAAGAGGAAAACACTAGGGAAAACCAGACATCTTCTACAGTCATCTCTAACTCAAAAAAAGGGGGGGAGGGCAGGGAATATATACTCAGGGTAGACAGCTGAATCCACCATACAAGAAAGTAAGAATCACAACAAAGGATAAGTCAATCCTGAAGACATTCAGCACCCCTCCCCACCAGCCTTCACTTCATAATAAGTTTATGGGCTGTGCCTGGCACCCATACCAGAATGCCTCTTTTGCTATTGAGATTTTGCTCATGGCCTCTTAGGTAATATATGTTTTTTGAACAATGGGAAATTGTATTCAGTTATTTTCCGTTTCTTGTCTGGTCAGTTTTGTTGATCTCCTTTCTGATTTTGTTTATCTGTTTTTTTAACTAGTATCAAATGAGTTTGATAATTGCTACTTTATAACACAGTGTGAGACCTGAAGGTTCTATTTCCCCTTCATTCCTATTTCCATTGTTTTGCATGAAATTGTTGAATGTGGATATTTTGGAGAACATAACTAATTCCACTTCATTCTATGTTCACTGTTATATGTCATTTTTTTCCCCATGGAATACTGAATGTACTGAATGTCTCCTTCAGCACCTCCCTTTCCCCAACCAAATTTATGGTTACAAAAGAAAATTTATATACTTTGAATAGTTTCAGAAATTCATCCCCCTTGCTTTATCTTAATAAATAACATAGTAGGAACTTAACAAATGCTAATTGATTGATAAAGAAGATATTTATGTGCATACATATGCACACATACATATTGATGAATTAGTGTGCTTATACCAGTGTATGTATGTACACATACACAAAAACACATAATACACATCTGTATATGTGTATATATATATATGTATCATTTTTTATATCATCTGTGTGAGACCTTCTCCTGTGAGAACCACATGACCATCACCTACTAATGATGTGTGGAAATCTTGAGTGGATAAATAAACAGCAGTATACCTATATATAAACCGTGCTAGCTTATTTGTACAGTGGCTAGCAAAGATCTCAAAAATCCTTGTAATAATATTTTAGGTATTTCATTCCTCGAATGAATTTCGTAATTATCTTGTCTAGCTCTCCATAGCATATTCTGGCAGTCTATTGGCACGTACTAAAACTGTAAATTAACTTTTAACAATATTGCTATTTTCATTATATCGGCCTGACGCATCTCTGACTGAATATCTCTTTAGCGCTTTCAGTTCTTTGTTTCATTTAGGAACATTTTATAATTGAATCTATGTAATCATTGTATTTGCTTTGATATGCTGGCTCTCAAATATTTTTTTATTCTATAATTATTTTGAGTGAGAAGTCCATTTCTATTACTTTGTCCTAGAAAAAGTGGAAAATAGTCTAGCAGAAATTAGACTTAGGCCAACATATTATGCCATATTCTACAACAAACTCAAAATAGATATGTGACCTGAATGATAGACCAAGATCACACCATAATAATGGAAGAGAAACAAATAATATACATTCCAAAACTATATGTATGTGCAGAATTGGGAATGAATGAAAGCAAGACATAGAAAGATAAACAACATTTTGATTATATAAATTATCCTATCTGTTATAAAAAGGAAGATGGCCATTGGGGAAAAAAAATCTTAGTGCCAAATATCTCTGACAATAACTCGATATCTAATATATTTAGGCAACTAACAGAAATATATAAGACCAAACAAAAAACCCTAATTGATAAGTGATTAACGTATAGGAACAAACAATTCTCAAAGGAAGAATTGCAAACTATTAACAAGTGTATAGAGTAATGGTCCAAATCATTAAAAACAAGAAAACCACAAATCTAAGCATGCCTGAGATTTTTCCTTATACCCAATAAAGTGGAAAGATGATAACAGATGGGGTTAATCATTGCAGAAAAAGTTATAAAAAGATCCGCATATTAAGATATTGTTAGTGGAGTAGTGAACCACAAAGGTCATTCTGCAAAGCAATTTGGACTTGTGCAAATTAAATGACTTAACTGTCCATTTCTTTGTCTATGTCCATATATCTATGTCCAATAGATTCCACTAAGAGGAATGTAGTCTAAGAAAGACAGTAATAAGAAGGAAGTCCCTATATAAAAAGTATTTATAGCAGCACTTTTATGGTAGCAAAGAACAAGAAACAAAGTAGATGCTTACTGATTGATGAATGACTAAACAAACTGTGGTAAATAAATGGAATGGAATATTTCCATGCTGTAAAAGAAATGTTGAACATGATGATTACAAAGAAGCATATAAAGGCTTCTATGAACTAATGCTAAATTAACTAAGCAGAGCCAGGAAAACAACGTACACAATGACTATAAAAAATGGATGAAAAAAATAACCAAAAAAGAGTCTAATTGAATGTTGCAGAATTATAAATACCAAGCTGGGTCCCAAAGAAGAGACACGAGAAGACAGTTCTCCTAAGAGCTTCTCCTTTGCAGAGGTTGGGATCAGTGGTATAGAGCATTGGATATATTTTCAGATTTTTTTTCAATGTCTTGGTTTTACTGCATTTTCCTTGTCTCTTCCTCATTCTTGTAAATTTCCTCACAAAAGATGACTCACTGAGAGAGGGGAAGGGAAGGATACAGGGGTAAATGTAGACAATGTAACAACAAAAGATATCAATAAAAAACCATCTTAAAAAACAACAAAAATAGAAAATTTGTAAAGTGCATCATGTGAGAAAGAAATGCCTGGAAATCACAGTCCTCTGCTTTGTCTGGCAAACATTTGATGTAATTTTTTTTTCTTTAACAATTTTATTTAAAGTTTGGAGTTTCAAATCCTATCCCTCTTTTCCATCCTTGCCCCGTTCTTTCCCCGAGATGGTAAGCAATCAGATACAGGTTATAGATATGCAATTATGTAAAACATTATCATGTTAGTCATTTTGTACAAGAATAATAACAGAAAAAAGAAAAAAGTGAAAATGCATGCTTCAGTCTATATTCAATCAATATCAGTTCTTTCTCTGGACAGTATGCTTCATCATTGGTCCTTCGGAATTCTCTTGGATCACTGTATTGCTGAGAATAGCTAAGTCATTCATAATTCTTCATTGAACAACGTTGCTATTATTATGAACAATGTTCTCCTGGTTCTATTCACTTGACTATGCATCAGTTCATGCAAGTCTTTCCAGGTTTTTCTGAAATCATCCTGCTTGTCATTTTTTAAAGCACAATAAAATTCCATTACAATTATATAACACAACTTGTTTAACCATTCCCCAATTGACAGGCGTTCTTTTGATTTCCAATTCTTAGCCATCACAAAAAGCTGCAATAAATATTTTTGTACAATGTAGTAGACTAGACTTTCAGGGGTCCCCTGGCCCCATTAAGGAAATGCTCCCCTCTTCTGTGAGGTCACTAGGCAGATATGTAGGAGTATAATCTTGTTTGCTCATGCCTTCATTGGTCCTATGAATAACTAAAGAAAATTCAAGGTAGTTAATTTGCAAGTCTTGTTTATGACTCCCTGTTAGTTTGTGCCTCTGGACATGGTCCTAGGATTAAGTCTTAATGAATAAATAGCCTTGGGCTAGGGTAGGGAGTGGTCAGGACCAAAGGAGGGTCCTTGCATTTCAATTACCTAAGAGTTTCTGCTATAAGGTATATAAAACCTGTGATTTTCTTGTATCTTGGCTCTGTATGAAATGGTTCTGTAATAAACAGATTATCAAATACATTCCCATCTTTCTCTCTTTTTATTCAGCTGGTTGCTGGGCCATACAACTGTGCTGGTCACGGTAAATGGTGCCCACAACACTGAAGCGTCAGGACGGCAGTCAAGTCTCTAGCAACCCTAGCAACCGGTCCCCCTGGAGTTGCCAATAGGTAGCGTGCCCACAGGAGATCTGAGGGACAACGGATTTCATTCAAGGTAAGGGGAAGGCTCTAAGAAGAGAGCTGGCCGGCAGACTCAGTTTTCAGTTTTCATAATTCGGAGCTCACAGAGACATTAATATGGGAGAAAACTTGGTGAAGGGTTTAAAAGATGAAGGAAAAGATCTGAGAATATCACAATTTATAGTCTGTAAGGAAGAGATTTCCGTTAAGAAACAGATTCTAAAAAAATTTTTAAAAATAGTCTATCAAGCAGCTCCATGGTTCCCAAGTGGCTCTCAGATCAGAGGAACTGATTGGGAAGTAGCAGGAGAGACTTTAGTTAATTATTTGAAGGAGAATGGGCAGGAAAGTGATTCTGGTTCCATATCTGCAGTTTATAATCTCATCAAAGTGTGCTTAGCAGACAAAACAAGAATTGTTTTAATGTGGTAAAATGGGTCATTTCAAAAGGGAAAGTAATGGGGCAGCTAGGTGGTGCAGTAAGTAGAGCACCAGCCCTGGAGTCAGGAGGACGTGAGTTCAAATTTGACCTCAGACACTTGACACACTTACTAGCCGTGTGACTTTGGGCAAGTCACTTAACCCCAATTCGCCCTCCAAAAAGCAAAAAAGGTTATCAAAAAAAAAAAAAGATAAAAGCTTCTTATGTGTAGCACTGAAATATATACATGTAACCGTGGATACATATTCAGAGTTTACATGGGCAACTGGTATGTCTGAAGAAAAAAAACCTCTCATGCTCAAGAAAATCTTATTACATGCTTTGCTGCTGCGGATGTGCCTAAACAATTAAAGACTGACAATGGCCCTGCTTACACCTCAAAAAACTTTGCTGAATTCTGTCTTCAATGGGGTACTCACCACGTTACAGGGCTTCCTTATAACCCTACGGGTCAGGCTATTGTTGGAAGAAAAAAATACAAAACTGCTCTTCGAAAACTAAAAGGAAGAACCTGGTGCATGGGTACCCCGAGACGAATTTTGGGGTTGTCACTGTATGTAATAAATTATTTAACATTAGATCATGAAAATAAAACACCAGCTGAAATATTTTGGGGCATTACTGACCATACAATTGGCAACTCTAAAAGGTCACAGCCCCAGGCAACTGCAGTTACTGAATGGGTGATGTGGAAAAATGATAAGGGACAATGGTGAGGTCCAGGAGCTGTGTGTGGCTGAGGCTTTTCCTGTATTTCCACAGATGATAAGAAAGAAGTCTAGATAGGAGAAAGGAGAACAAAGACTGTGTCACCAAATGCAGAGACCACACATTCGGCTCCCTCAGGACCAGAACCAGATGAAGCCAACAGTGGAGGAGCCAGAGCCAAAATGAGGGCAAACAGATCTTCCATTTTTGAATTGTAGGACTGATGTAGCTGCTTGCCATCAGGTGGATCAGCAAACCTACATTTCCTGGCACAATGACACGAACATTAAACATAGACATGGAGGGTATCTTAAACAAAATTGGTTTGGACACTTCACAGAGAGGAAACCCGGAAATATGGAAAATCCCTTTGCCATGGGCCCAAATAATAATAGTTTTTGCTACTTTTTCTTCTAATGGGACATACTTGAGCAAAACTGACCACAGCTTTGCACGTGCTTGTTTTAGGAGGGAAGTATGCATTCATGTGGGGAAATCTTAGCAATATAAATATTGCTAAAGTTGATAAGCTTTATAATGTTACATGTGTTAACTGTAAGGTTTCTGATTGTCATGAAAATACTTCTTTGGGACAATTGCTATTTGTTACAAGAAGACCTAGTATGATTATAATTCCTGTGGACAGTGAGCATTGGTTTTACTCTCATGCTGATCATTTTATTGCTCAAATCAATCAGCAATTGGATTTTAATTGAAAAAAGAGGTATATTTCCTGTATTGGTGTTGGGATAATTGCTTTAATTTCTACTATAGTGAGCAGTGTTGCTGTGTCTATGTCTGTCAGCATTGTACAAAATCAGATAGTGCAAGCTCAATTTTTGCATGAATTGTCTGCCAATGTTTCACCAGGATTTTTGTTACAATCAGAAATCAATAAGAGTTTCTATAAAGCAATGACACAGCTCAGAGATGATGTAATTGCTTTAGCTGAGGAAATTGAATTAATGCAAGTTAAACAAAAGTTAATATAAGATTATAGATAAATAGGTATTTCTGTATGGTAAACAAAAAGTATAAGGAGTCAGAATATGACATAGCCCAAATCAGAAATCATCTTAATGAGCCATGGGGTGACGGTAACACAGCTCTTGACATAAATGATTTAGAGAATTTGGCTCACCTCATGGATCAGGAAAGACAGCAGTCATTACTACCAAATCCAGAGGCACAAAACATTGTTACAGTAGCACAAATAGGTCCTTTTCACTTTTTTTTAGATGTCTCTGGAATATAGGCCTAGCAGTGATAATTGCTGGATCAAAAGGCATGCACAGTTTTATAGCATAGTACCAAATTGCTCTGCAGAATGGTTGGATCAGTTCACAATTCCACAGGCCATGCAGTAGCATCACAGTTTTCCTACAACCCCTGCAACATTCAACATCTTCCTTTTTTGTCATGTGAGTCACTCTGATAAGTGTGAGGTGGTACCTCAAAGTTGTATTAATTTTCATTTCTCTGATCAATAGTGATTTAGGACATTTTTTCATGTGACTATGGTTTCATTGTCTGAAAACTGCTTGTTCATATCCTATGACCTTTGTCAATTGAGTAATGACTTACATTTTTAAAAATTTGACTCAGTTCTTTATATATTTGACAAATGAAGCCTTGATTAGACATACTTGTTACACAGTTTTCCTTCAGTTTTCTTCTTTTCTTATCATTTTGGTCATAGTTTTGTTTCTATAAAAGCTTTTAAAATTTTATATAATCAAATTATCTATTTTACATTTTGTAATGCTCTTCATATCTTTTTTGGTCCTAAATTCTTCCCTTATCCACAAATCTGACAGATAAACTATTCCATGCTCTCTTAATTTGCTTATGGTATCACCCTTCATATGTAAATCATGTACCCATTTTAATCTTGGTATACACAGTGAGATGTTGGTCTGTACTGAGTTTCTGCCATAATGTTTTCCAGTTTTCCCAGCAGTTTTTGTCAAATAAAATTTTGTTCCAAAAGCTTGGATCTTTGAGTTTATCATAGACTAGATTACCATGGTCATTTACTGTAATGTAATTTGTACCTAATCTATTCCACTGATCTACCACTATATTTCTTAGCCAGTACTAGATTGTTTTGATTATTACCACATTATAATACAGTTTGAGATCTAGTGTGACTAGACCACTTTCTTTCCCTTTTTTTCATTGATTCCCTTGATATCCTTGAGCTTTTGTTCTTCCAGATGAATTTTGTTATTTTTTCTAGCTCTATAAAATAAATTCTTTGATATTTTGGCATGGCCCTGAATAAATAGATTAATGTGGGTAGAATTGTCATATTCATTATATTGGCTTGGCCTACACATGAGCAATTAACATTTTTCTGATTGTTTAGATCTGACATTATTTGTGTGAAAAATGATGTGTAATTATGTTTATATAATTCCTGGGTTTATCTTGGCAGGTAGATTCCCAAGTATTTTATATTGTCTACATTTATTTTAAATGGAATTTTTCTATGTCCTACTTCTGGACTTTGTTGGTGATATATAGAAGTGCTAATGATTTATGTGGGTTTATTTTGCATAATTTCAAGTAGAGTTTTAGTTGATTCTCTATGATTTTCTAAGTATAACATCATATCATTGGCAAAGAGTGATAGTTTTATTTCCTCATTGCGTTGCCTAAATCTAATTTCTTTAATTTCTTTTTCTTCTCTTCTTGCTATAGCAGCACTTCTACTACAGTATCAAATAATATAGGTGAAAATGGTCATCCTTGCTTCATTTCTAATTGTACTGAGAACGCTTCTATTTTATCCCCATTATGGATAATGCTTGCTGGTGGTTTTAGAAAAAATATTACTTATGATTTTAAGATAAGTCCCATTTATTTCTATGTTCTATACGATTTCTGTTGGTATTGTTACTGATAATGTCAATTATGCTGATAGTTTTCCTAATATTAAACCAGCCCTGAATACCTGGTATAAATCCCAACTGGTCATAGTATATGATTCTTGTGATATATTGCCATAATCTCTTTGCTAGTATTTTATTTAAAATTTGAATATCAATGTCCATTAGAGAAATTGGTCTATACTTTTCCTTTTCTTTTTTGGCTTTTCCCAGTTTAGGTATCAGCACCATATTTGTGCCATAAAAGGAATTTGGTAGGACTCCTTTTTTACCTATTGTTCCAAATTGTTTACATAGTACTAGAATTAATTGTTCTTTAGGTGTTTGGTAGAATTTGCTTGTGAATATCCTGGGGATTTTTCTTAGGAAGTTCATTGATAGCTTGTTCAATTTCTTTTTTCTAAGATTGGGTTATTTAAGTATTTTATTTCTTCTTTTGTTAATCCAGATAATTTATATTTTTGTAGACATTCATCCCTTCCATTCAGATTGTCAAATTTATTGGCATGTAATTGGGCAACATAGCTCCTAACAATTGTCTGAATTTTCTCTTCATTGGTGGTGAATTCACCCTTGTCATTTTTGACACTAGTAATTTGGTTTTCTTTTTTCCTTTTTTTAATCAAATTATTCAATTGTTTACCAATTTTATTGTGTTTTTTTTTCATGAAACCAGCTTCTAGTTTTATTTATTAGTTCAATTGTTTTCTTATTTTTAATTTTATTAATCTCTCCTTTGATTTTCAGGATTTCCAATTTGGTGTTTTGTTGGTGATATACTTTTTTAATTTGTTCTTTTAGTTGATTTGTTTGTTTGTTTTTTGCTTTTTTTGTTACATGCCCAGGTCATTGATCTGCTTTTTTCTCTATTTTATTAATGTAAGCAATTAGAGTTATAAATTTACTCCTGTGTACCACTTTGGCAGCATCCAATAAATTTGGGCATATTGTCTCATTGTTGTCATTTAATTTAATGAAATTATTGATTTTCTCTATGATTTGTTCTTTCACTAACTTTTTTTTAGGATTAGATTATTAAATTTCCAATTGATTGTTGATCTCACTTTCTATTGTCTATTATTGAATGTAATTTTTATTATGTTATAGTCTGAAAAGAATGTGTTTACTACTTCTGCATCTCTGCATTTGGTTGTGAGGTTTTTATGTTCTGATACATGGTCAATTTTGTGTAGGCAGACTGTTGAGGAAAAGGTATGTTCCTTTCTTTTTCCATTCAATTTTCTACAGAGCTCTATCACATCTAACTTTTCCATTATTTATTCACCTCCTTAACTTCTTTCTTGTTCATTTTTTGGTTAGATTTACCCCTAGTTAGGAGAGGGGAAAATTGAGATCCCCTACTAGTATAGTTTTATTATCTGTTTCCTTCTGTCACTCATTCAACTTCTTCAAAAATTTAAATGTTAAATATTTGGTGTATATGTATAGTATTGATATGACTTCATTGTATATGGTACCTTTTATCAAGATACAGTTTCCTTCCATATCTCTTTTAATTAGATCTATTTTTGCTTTTGCTTTGTCTGAGTTTATGATGTTACCTGCTATTTTTTCCCTCAATTAAGGCTTAATAGATTCTGCCCCGGTCCCTTACCTTTACTCTTTGTATATCTCTCTGCTTCAAATGTCTTTCTTGCAAACAACATATTATAGAATTTTGGTTTTCAATTCCTTCTGATGCAAACTTCTGTTTTATGGATGAGTTCATCCTATTCACATTTATAGTTATGATAACTAACATGTATTTCCCTACATGCTATTTGTCACTTGTGTATCCCCCTCTTTCTCTTACACCCCTCCTTTTTCCTCCTCACAAGTGTTTTACTTCTGATCACTGAGTGTGCATGTTATTCCCTCTTTGAGCAAATTTTTATGAGGGTAAGTTTTAAGCTTTGCTACTACTACTACTCTCCATCTTCCCCTCCATTATAATAGCTCTTTCATGCCTCTTTTATGTGGAACAATTTACCCCATTCAATCTCTGTCCCCCTTCTTCTTCCAGTGTAATTTTCTTTTTTCATCCCTTTATTTCATTTTATTGGGAGGAGGAGATATCAGTCAATCAATCCCCTTATTTCCACTCTCTCTGTCTACAGAAACTCTTTCCAATTGTTCTTACAGTAATTAAGTTGTTAAAAGTTATAAATATTATCTTGCCATATAGAAATATAAACAGTTTAACCTTATTGAATTTCTTATGTTTGTTCTTGTTTCTTTTTCACTTTTTTTATGTTTTCCTTGAGTTTTGTATTTGGAGGTCAAATTTTTTATTCAGCCATAGTCTTTTAATTAGAAACACTTGAAAGTCCTTGATTTCATTAAATATCTATTTTTCCCTTGAAAGATTATATTCAATTTTGCTGGGTAGGTGTTTCTTGGTTGTAATCCTAATTCCTTTGCCTTCCAGTATATCATATTCCAAGCCTGCCAAATCCTGTGTAATCTGGATTACTGTAGCTCCATGATATTTGAATTGTTTCTTTTTGACTTCTTGTAATACTTTCTCCTTGATCTGTGAGTTCTGGAATTTTACTATGGTAGTCCTGGGAGTTTTCATTTTGGGATCTCTTTCAGGTAGTGATCAGGAGAGTCTTTCGAGTTCTATTTTGTCCTCTGGTTCTAATTTATCAAGGCAGTTTTCTTTGATAATTTCTTATTTCTTTCCTTTTTTTCTTCCTTCCTTCCTCTCTTTCTTTCTTTCTTTCTTTTTGATCACAGCTTTCAGGTAGTCCAATAAGTCTTATATTACTTCTCCTGCATCTATTTTCTAGTTGTTTTTCCAATGAGAAATTTCACATTTTCTTCTATTTTTTTATTTTGTTTTTTTTAATCATATCTTGCTCTCTCATAGAATCATTAGCTTCCACTTAATTCTAATTTTTAAGGAATTATTTTCTTCAGTGAGCTTTTGTACTTCCTTTTCCTTTTGGCCAATTCAATTTTTTAGGGAGTTATTTTCCTCAGTTATTTTTTGTATATCTTTTCCCATACTATTGACTCTTTTTTCATGATTCCCTTGTGTCACTCCCATTTCTTTTTCCAATTTTTCTTCTACTTCTCTAATTTGCTTTTTTCCAGGAATTCTTTTTGGGCCTGAGACCAAATTACATTTTTCTTTGAGACTTCACAAGTAGCCATTTTGATACTATTGTTCTCTCCTAAATTTATGCCTTGATCCTTCCTGCCACCATAGTAACTTTTTGTAGTCAAGCTCTTTTTTTTTTTTTGCTTGTTTTTTCTGCCTTTTTGTGACTTGGTGTTTTTTATGTGAGAGTGGGGCTCTGGTCCTGCACTTTCCCAAGCTATTTGTGCTGGGGCTCTGAGTCTTACTACTGGCTTTTGATGGGCTTCAAGGCTTAGCTGCTTGCTTTCTCTGCAGGGCAGGCTTCCCTTCTGGCTTGTTGTGCTGTGGAGACTCCCTGTAGGCCTCCCCTAGGGGTGGGATTTACCTGATGGACTACTTCACAGGTAGTAATTTGCTTTGGGTTGTTATAGTAACAGTCTTTATTGTGTCTTGCCCTGGAAGAGGGATCTTGTTATTCATCTGGGGTACTGTTGCTATGTTGCTATGGAAACAGGGTCTCTCTGCTGGTAAGCCCCAGGGTTGGGGTTTATTGTTGGTCTACCCCTGGGTGGGGCTTCACTACTGGTTGGCAATGGGGTCATGTCCTTGATCATGGCTTGTGTAGGTGGTGGGGTTGCTGGAGTGGGGCCTTGCTGTTGGATTATCCCTGGCTTGGAGCCTTGCTGCAGGTCTCCTGCTATGAGGCTCACTGCTGCTGCTGATCTTGGATCTACCTCCCTTCCCATTCCAGTGAAACAGACCTTTCCTGTCAGTCTGGTAAGCTGCTTCTCTGCTCCCAGAACAATTCTGTGGTGGTTTTCTAGTTGTTTGGAGGAGAATTTGGGAGGGCTTGAGGGGGTTCCCTCCTCACTTCACCATCTTGGTATTAGAAGTCCTGATTTAATTCTTCAGTTCTTTTAAATCACATGTAGGAGAGTATGATTTTTGCCTAAGAATAAAATTATTTGCACCAAATACAGGTGCTGGTAAAATATCAGAGTTTCAACACTGAGAGTAGATTGGTCTCCGCTGGATTCTTCCAAGGATTTTTTTTTCCCCTGAACATTCCACATCACATATGAGTCAAAGGTCATTTAACTCTGCTCTACTCCATAAATGTTTACTGGCAACAGCAAATTAGGTAACAGAAGTCAGCAATGTGCCTATCATTGAAAAGAAAAAGAAGACTCACAGGTGATATATTAGAACCAAGTTATGTTATAGGTCCTATTCTCTCCATTTCACTGCTTATTGTTAGAAATGTACCAAAAGGTCAGAAGGAAAATCATGTTTTTGAGGGAATTCAGATTGAATTACATTTCTACCCATGAAAATAGTTAACATTCTATTTCCAATGACTCCACACTGTGCATTGAAAAGGACACATGAAGGAATATTTTATCTAGTTGTTATAATCCAAGCAGAATATCATGTAAAGAAAAATTTCTGGTATAGCATTTTTGAGCTCCTGTTTTTAGAGGTGGTATGGTATGTGTAGGAGAACACACATGGATACTATAGTCAGAAGAGAGGTTCAAGTCCCAATTCTGCCATTTCTTGGCTGTGTGGGCAAGTCATTGAAATTCTCTGAGTCTGTAGTCTCATTTCAAAAACAGGGAAAATAAAATTATGACTTGCCTAGCTCATTGTGAATTGTTTTTAAATATACTAATGAAGGGAATAGGGTGGAGGAATAGAAAAAGAAGGTGGAATGAAAGAACTGTGTTTGATGCCTATTAAATGAGCCATTTGGATAATAAGGACTAATGTAAAACCTTCACTAAAATAGCATTTTAGAAAACATATTTGAAAGGGTGTCCTTATGTGAGATGGAAAGAAAATATGTTTCAATCAAAAAGCTAACAACTTAGAGAATGAGATAGCATATATACACATAAACTAAAAGTTAGCTAACAATATTAACAAGACAGTATTATTAAGCATCACACAAACATCTGTTCAGATTAATGAAGGGGGTCAGGCAGTACAGAAATAGCTACTGTCTGAAAAATGATGAATTATTCAAATCCACACAATTCAAATTGCCAGAAAGATTTATAAAAAAAACAAACAAACAAAATACCTGGATATAGCTATATTTTTTTATCTTGTAATAGGTAAAACTATACTGAGCCAGTTTCTGTATTTGATCTCCCAGCAGGAGGAGAAGAGAAGAGAGGGTCACCATGGGGAGGAAACCTCAGGAGCACAACTGTGCAGTGGGTATGGCTGAATCCATGTTAGATTCATATTCAGTCATTTTTACTAGGTTCATGTGACATTGTGTCAATCACTCTCCTGTGGCTACAAATTACATTTCAAGGAGCAGCTGAGCATGCTAATAGAATTTCAAGCTGGTAGTGGTAATAGAGTTTACAGACAGTAATAAGTGAATCATAAATACACACAAAACATATTACCACTTCTCTAGGTTACATCCATTGCTACAGTATTTGCAAAAGATAATGCACAACTTAATGAAATGTGCTCAGGATCCAGACCAAATGAAAATGAGTAAAACCTAAACAATAGACAATAAAGGCTAGTGAACATTTCTAACTTCCTAGGGTCATAGTCATCACATTTTAATTAGTTATTTGGAATTGTAGTTTTAGAACTTCCACAGTAGAATAATAATGAACTGGATCCAAAGGATCTGAGCATGCTCTGTCATTGTCCTCTGTTCCCGAAGTTGCTTTTGAGACCATTTCTAATGAGATAAAAATAATCATTTTTAGAAGGGGGTTTTGTTTTTTATTAAATAAATTAGATAGTTACAGTTCATTATTTTGCATATGCCTAAGGCACATAATGTTCATTTGGGAGTTTGCTTGCACGGTTCTTCTGCATAGAAAATCTCAGTCCTTTTAGAATTATGTCTATTTTGACAAAATGAGGAACAAATAGAAGTGTAACCAATGATCTCAAGCTTTAGACTTATATAGACTATATCTAATCCTAGGAGCCAGCTTTAAAAATCTCTCTCTTAACCTCCTCATGTCTCCCCCTGGAGTTTACTTTGGAAAATCTATGATGGTCTCTAGCTTCTGTATAAAAAAGCACTCAAAGAATAACAGCTGCATATCAGATACACTGTAGCTTATATTTCACTGCAGAGAAAATACAAAAGGCATAAATGATTCACAGGAGTCCAGAAAAAAAAAAAAACAAATCAGTACAATATTACTCCTCTGTGATAAATCCTTATTTTCCACTAGTCCTTCTGATTCAGTATCATCCTGTGGTATGAACTCCTCCAACCATAGAAATACTTTGAACTGCTGGACTGACAATCTCTCTTCCCCTTAAACTTTCACTATTCAAATAATTCACTATGATACCTAGGAGTGGAAGAGGGGTTTCTGGCAAAGCCCCAATCACTTGCTTCCTCATATAGTGGCTTTAGTCCCTTGCTGTTGCTCCTCACCCAAAAATACTTCTACATAAGTGCTCCTCTCCTCTCTCCAAGACGTGCACTGCTCAGGAACTTCTGCTTCTCTGGATAGAAGTATGGATAGAAAAACTCTAAAACTTGGGATTAGACAACACCAAGGCTAGAGAAGTATAGTGGCAAATACCCTAGCACACCGAAGATGGCCTGCTAGCACAAGTTCTTTGATTTGCTTTTCTGAAGGAAAGACAGCTTCAAAGGGGTCAATAATCTTACTTTAATTAAACAGATAAGTAGGAGATACAAGCAGAGAAATTAGCAAAGATATTCAACAGACAGGACTCCAACTGTCTGAACAAAGTAACACTACCACCTATATACACTACCAGATTGGGAGAGCACAAATATCAGAGTTGTCAACATCTGAGTAGTGGGGGGCTCTTAAAACACGGCTACTCAGAATCCCACCCAGGGAATCAAAAGATCCTTCTCATAAGCAAACCGCCAAAGTAAAATACCAACCTCCCAGTATATGTAATTTTCAACTAATAAGTTCAGAGCCAGAAGGCATCACAACCCTCCTGACTCAGTGCCTAATTAGCTTAGTAGGAAAAGATGTGAAAATCTTCCTACAAGAAAGTCTCCCCTAAGCAAACTTTCCTTTAGGCAAATTCCTCCCTTAATGGATTCTATGTGACTCAGTATGTATCACAGATGGTTTGGAGCTCAAAGCAGTAAGACATCCATGATTGACATGTGGTCACATAGGCCTATTAATGGACAGGGAAGATCTTCCTGTTCCATTAACATTACAAGAAGCCCATTAAATCTCCCTTTTCTAGCCAGAAGGCTAGGTTTCAAGACTGTAAATTGTATAAATACTAAAGATACCATCTTTAAGAATTCCTCCACAAAGCTTCAGGGCAGCGCTTCTCAACCTTCCTAATGCTGCGACCCTTTAATACAGGTCCTCATGTTGTGGTGACCCCCAACCATAAAATTATTTTTGTTGCCACTTCATAACTATAATTTTACTACTGTTATGAATCTATCTGATATGCAGGATGTATTTTCATTGTTACAAATTGAACATAACCCACAGGTTGAGAACCGCTGCTTTAGGGAATCATATATTCAAAGCATTGTAGGTAAATAAAAGTTGGATTATGACCCACAGCAGCCATATGATTCTGCAGATACTTCCCATACTTTGGGGGGGGGGGGGAGGG
>CM053583.1:94596319-94621685 GCA_028627135.1 Pseudochirops cupreus | reverse complement strand
AATAAAACCCATCGCCTGAAAGGTGGCAATGAGTTGTTCCAGATCAATCAATTCATCCCTCTTTGATGAGTCAAAAGTGAAAGCAAGTAACTGAGGCTTACTCAGGAGTGGGGATTTTTGGTCTTCTTAAAGGGTCACTGACAGGTATGTACACATTATCCATTGGGAGATATGTTCATAAAAACAAAGCAAAGCTTCATTAAAAATCTAAAGCAAAGCTCAATGTTCTGGAAGCTTATTAAGGTGAATGGAGATCTCCCTTTAAAGCAGAAAGAACAGCCAAATCATATAAAATTAATATGAAGCCAAGTAAAAAAGGAAAGCATGGAGTGATATCAAATCAGGTGGAATTATTAAATTGGATAAAAACCAAACAAACCCAGAAGTATATCCATGGTAGTGGGGAAAAATTACAAAACATCTCTCTGTATTAGAAATGGGAGAAAAGGAGACAGGAACGCAGTTCCAATCCCCCTTTCCCTCCACCACTGGGATATACAGAAAAAGGATAGGTACCTTGCTATATACGATCAGTAGAGATGGTTGTGATTAAAAACTCTGTATTTTACATATAACTGATACAATAAACTTCAGGACCCATAAAGGGACAAAGTCAGAGTTATCATTGATCCCTAGCACTATTTCTAGGTCACTGGATCTCTCTAGTTTACGTTCCTACAGGACCAGGAAGCTTCAGAAACTAATAAACCAACCTAGGTTATATAGGAATAGACTTCTCCAATCTGAAATTCTACTTCAGACCTGGAATGGTCTCAAGCCTCTGTGAAGGTAGGCAGACATATTAACAGTATGATTCTTCAGGGGTTGAAAAAAATCCTTCTAGAATCCAAAACATTTCCCCTACCATTCATGTCATAGTTATGAGTAATTCCCTCAATTTACAGCTCTCTTTAGGGTTTCTTAAAGGCACTGTTCATTTTAACTGGGTCAAGTGAGACAGCATGTTACAAAAGTAGAGACAAAACATTCACTAGCTGTATAAAGTCTTACAGCAGTTCTCAACCTGTGGGTTATGTTCAATTTGTAACAATGAAAATACATCCTGCATATGTCAGATTCATAACAGCAGCAAAATTACACTTATGAAGCAGCAACAAAAATAATTTTATGGTTGGGGGTCACCACAACATGAGGAACTGTATTAAAGGGTCACGGCATCAGGAAGGTTGAGAACCACTGCAAGTAGGAACAGGCTTATCTGATTTTAGCCAGTCTTTGTGACCTATGAGGGAACATGGATACAAACAGGGTGATTTTTTTATGATGGAAGATTATTAGTGGATATGGGTTACTAATGCAAATTGTGCTGCTGCAGTGGAGGCTTCTGGGAAATCAGAGAAAAATGCTTCCTACCTGTGCCTGACATGAAGCCCATGAGCCCATGAAGACATGGGCTCAAAACCTGGTGCTACCACTTACTACACGCAGAACCTTGGGCAAGTCACTTATCTTAGGTGGGTCTTAATTTCCCCTTCTGCAAAAAGAGAGGGTTGAGTTAGATGATCTCTAATGTCACCTTCTAGTCCTAAACTTGTAATCTTCTGGGTATGGGAGTAACTCAAAATGACTTAATGGGGAATGCCAAAAAGAGGGCTTAGAGATATGTCAAAGATGAGCTTAATCAACTTCACACTTTTTCCTAGGGCCAATGCTGCCTAAGATGGCATTTTTAATGTTGCAATTCATACACTATATATTTTTAAAGTCAAAACAAATGATCACGTGCAGTGTTTTGCTGTTAAGAGAACTTGAACCTTTGCTTCCCAGAAAATCAAAGATAACAGATATTGTCACTGTTTTTACAAGCAAGGTAATCATTGGTTGACTGAACAATTAGATTGAAAATGATCAGTTCTCTCTGTGACTTTTTTTTTCTGTTCTTTAAAATAATGAAATTGGGTCAACAATTCTACAAATCTTTTCTTTGTGACTGACAATTCTAATCAGTGAAAAAACACAACCATTCATTAGAACAATAGCTCTTTATTATTTCTAACAATTTTCTCATTATGTGTATATCTACATATTTATAATTATACATTATAGATAGAGCTATGGCTATGGAGGTAGAAGTAGAGATATGTTGACATAGATAGGATATGGCTATAGATGTAGATTTATTTGGTCAGGACCTGTGATGTCGCTATGACTCATGTTATAGAAACTCTCTCCATAACTCATTTGTAACTAATGGTCTTAGAGAGCTGGCTGGCGCACTGAGATTTTAAGTGATTTGCTCATGGGCATACATACAGTTAATGTGTAACGAGGCCAACCTGCTTTATACTATGACACTATTGAGAGGGCTCAATAGACAGACAGAGAGATAGATGGAGAGATAGAGAGATAGGTGATATAGATAATAGATTAGATATAAATATAAAATAGATGTATCTAATTCCTAAGCAGGAAACATTGCATTAAATTTGTGTTCTAGAAAGAGAAGTAAATACATTTAGTTTATATATCCTTTGCCTTTCAATATTGCTTATTAAAAATGGACATATAGTCATTTGGGGGCACCTGTTAAAAATGTAACACATTTTCCTACTGATTTCAGCACCATAAACTAGTCAAAGTGTTACATTAAAATTTACAAAGTTCTCAAGCTTAATGAATTGAACAGTCTTGGGAGTGTGCAATTTGGAATTCTTCATAAAATTTGCATTAATATATGTACATATTTTTCATGAGTTGATAGGCTACAATGTGAAGCTGATAATACCATTGGTGTGAAATTCTTAATCTCTGAACATTATTATGTTAAGAAGTCAGAAGTGAAAGCTCCTGGATCAAAGCAGAGTCTCAGAAACTATTTTGTTACCAACTCCAACTCTCACAGTGATTTGGGTCTCTGAGTATGACTTCCCTTCAGGATTCTAGAGATACACCTGAGGGGCTGTAGATGACTTTCTCTAATGCTATCAACTTGAGTCCCTTTCTGGTGTATTCTCTTTAATAACAATCACCAGTTACTCATATCATTGATGTACCCCAGTAATAACTCCCCAATTTCATTTAAATAATTAATATCAAATAACTTTAACAAATAGATGTTTACAGAATTAGTTGAGAATATACTTGTGGATGAATGAATTGACAACATATGCTCCCAATAAAATTGATAATGCGATGACAAGCTCATATAAGTTGATGACTATAATTCTAGAAAAGAAATGTCATAATGTCTAAGAATGAAAACTGGATAAAAAGTTTCAGTACATGTATACAAGTCAATTTATCTAGTATTTTCTCAGCAATTTTACTAGGCATTCATTTCCATTGCCTAAATTTACCACCTTTGAAAATAATCCTAATGAAGTTTGAAAAAACATTACTTTTATATTTTTCCAGAGTTTCACATGTATCCCCATCTTTTTCAACTTTGCATGCCCTTGATGTGTTTTTTATGTCCTGAGATCACAATACATGCCTTTTGCTAATCTATTTTGGAATTAATTCCTATCCACAAATTTAGCACAGTGTTGTCTGAGTTCACTGTGGCAGCTGAGTTGCATTTTCCAGGTGAAGATGACATCTGATCAAGTTTGGCAGAAGATGGTTTCACTTTAAAAATAACTCATTCTACTTCAATTGGGAATTCGGACAATGAACGAGCCAAATATGTATCTTAAGTATCTGGCCCAAGCAAGGCAAGCAGTAGGATTTAAAATGCTGCTGTGAGCAGAAAAGATCTGACAGTTTATATCTAAGCAGGTCAGGACACAAGTTCATCTAGATCAGCCAAGGTAACAACACCAAAGAAACATATCCAGGCAAATAAAGAGTTCATAGACTGTCTGGGTGATTCAACAAAAAAGTTCGAGCAAATGTAACTGAACTCTCACTATAGGACAGTGGGCTATCTACCCTGATTTATACTTCCTGCTAAGTTAAAATTGATTCCTGCAAGAAGGATATCAGAAACCTATTCACTAAAGCAGGGTCAGAAATTCTAACAATACCCCACAATAAAAAATGTCAAGGGATTGTGTCAGTAAATCTTAATTTCTTACTATTAAATAAAATGAATTATTTGCTTCCTCAATGAATTCCTTTATTCTCCTTTTCTAGGTATTCTCCTCATTGGATTTTTGTGCCTATTTTATCATTTGGACTATTCTGTCTTTTAAGATGTTATTTTCTTCAGGATTTTTTTGAGCCTCCTTTACCAAATTGTAGAATCTTTTTTTCATTATTTTCTTGCATCACTCTCATTTCTCTTCCTAATTTTTCCTCTATCTCTCTTACTTGATTTTCAAAATCCTTTCTGAGTTCTTTCTTGGCCTGAGACCAATTCATATTTTTCTTTGAGGCTTTGAATGTAGTAGTTTTGACTTTGTTTTTTTCTTCTGAGTTTGTGTTTTGATCTTCCTTGTCATCATAGTAACTTTCTATAGTCAGTATTTTTTCTGCTGTTCGCTCATTTTTCTAGCCTATTTTTTGACTTACAACTCTATGCTAAAGTGAGGCTTTGCTTCCAAAGTGGAAGGGCTACTGTCCCCAGCTTCAGAGATTTTGTGCAGATGTTTTCAGAGATAATTCTGGGGACCTGTAAGTTTTAGGTTCTTCCAAGGTGATACGATCTAGGGAGAGTTATGTTTTACTATTCTCCTGGCCTATGCTCTGTTTTGTGAGTAGTCCCAAGCATTCTTTTCCATCCTGGAACTGTAACCAAGGTCCCAACTCCCCTCTAGCCACAAGCTCCTCCTCACCCTAGATGGACACTCAGGGCTGTGACCCAGATCTGAGCATAGGCAATACAACAGACTCTGTGCAACAGAGTACTAGTGCCAGCAAAGGGACCCTTGTAATCTTCTAACAAGTTGTCTGACTCCCTCACTGTCTGTGGGTTGAGCAATCCAGAAACCTTGAGAGATCTGGAAACTGCCACTGATTAAACCACGTCCCCCCACACTCCCTAAAGCCTATTGATGATTTGCTGGGGCACAGCCTGCACAGACTGTGCTCCATTTTCACCTTAGAGCAACAAACCTTTCCTGCCAACCTACTAAGTTGTCTTGGGCTAAGAAATTGTTTCACTCATCCTTTAGTGGATTCTGCTGCTTCATAATTTGTTTTGAGGCATTATTTAAAAGTGTTTGGAGGCGTTTTGTGTAGACCTCAGGTAAGTTCCTGCCTCTTCTCCACCATCTTGGCTCCACCCCCTCAATGAATCCTTTATCAATGAACTATTGACCACATCTAATGGCCAATTATTCTTCTTGTTCTTCTAAATAGCACTTCAATCTTTTGTTATTTCTAAATTAAGCATGTATAACCTGGAAATTCTAATTATAAAGAATGTGCAGTAGTAAAGTAAGACATTGCAGCAGAGGTGAATGACACATCTTTAATTATAAATCTCATATGGTTTCCGATAAGGTCTCTAAATGGATAGAAATCCTATAATCCCTCATAGCACTTTGTAGTGTCCCTGTTGTGCTATTAGACAAGATGGTAATTAACTTAGTCACAACTCTAACGTCTGAGCTCTGAGTTTATTTGTGGCCCAGCTGCTATCAGCATGGGGTACAAGAATTGAAGAGTTTAGATTTGTATTAGGTTCTACCAGAAATCAATCCCTTCTATCAAAACAAAGCCTACTCTGTTCAGGAGTATAACTATAGGAAGCAGTGATTCAACTAATTGCAACCTAGAAAATGAATGCAGAAGTTTTTCTTTGGGACATCACCTGTGGTTCTTTGTGCAGGTGTTTTAAATGTCTGCCAAGGCAATGGAGGGATAAATGCCTAAAGAAACCTGAATCAGCTATATAGCAACTCCCTCGGTGAATACAAGACATGTAATATTTGTTCAAGCTAGCTAAAAACAAATCTTCTTCCAAGTTTTTAGGGATTCAAGGTTTTTAAGGGGAGTTATGAATTTTGCTGGTAATTTGGATGAAAAATAAATATAATTACATTTTCAGCAGTTTGTGGAGTAATGGTGAGTCATCAAAATGAGGCCGTAGGAATTTTAAGACAGGTTTGGGTTAGTATGCTAGAGAACCAAACTTGGGAGGGGCTAGGTTAAAAGTTAAAGTGAGTATTTTGAGAATTTGTCTTTTCTACTTGGTCCTCAGTAAGTAGGACTGGGAGCAATGGGTAGAAGTTGGTAAGAAGCAAATTTGGATAGGAAAAGCTTGACAACAATTAGAAGAATTATGGTAGAGTCAGAAGGCTTGGGGAGGCATTGAGCTCTTCCTAGGGGTATTATGGAGCCAGCTTGTACTTGCTCAAAAGAGCTTTGTGTTAAATTTTTGGTGACAGCATTTATACCTTGGAAATTAGCAAATGCTGTGAATCAATCAATATTTGTTGTTTAATATCTACCTGGCACTAAGTGCTAGGGATACAAAGAGAGAAAAAAGATAGTCCTTGCTTTCAATGAGCTTACAATCTAATGGAAGAGACAACATGTAAGCAAATATGTATGAAAAAAAAAAGTTATATACACTATAAGTAGAAATAGCAGAGGGAAGGCTCTCAACACAGGGAAGAGGGGTTGTGGAAGGCAAAAAAATCCAGCAAAAGATGGGATTTTCATTGGTCTTAAAGGAAGCCAAGGAGGTTGGTAAGCAGAACTGAAGAGATAAGACATTTTGTGTACAGGGGACAGCCAAAGAAAATGCCAGGAACTATGAGATGAAATGTCTGATTCATCATGGATTAACCAAGGATATTAAAAAAGAATATATATTGGGAAGTAAATGTTTAAAAAACAAAACAAAACTGGAAAAGTAGGCATGGACTAGGTTGTGAAGTGCTTGAATGCCAAACAACATTAGAAAGCCACTGGAGTTCGTTGAGTAGGAGGGTTATATGATCAGACTTGCATTTTAGAAAATCACTTTAGTGGATGAATTGAGAATGGATTGGAGTGGAGAGAGATTTGAGAAAGGCAGAGCCACCAGCAGGCTATTGCAATACTCCAGATGTGAGGTGATGAGGGACTGTGTCAGAATGGTGGCAGTGTTAGAAGAGAAAATGGGGTATATTTGAGAGATGTTACAAAAGTAAAATTGGCAAGCCTTGGCAACAGATTGGATTGGGACATGAAGGTGTGGGGGAAGTGAGAAATAGTGACAAAGAGAATATGAGAAGAGTGAAAGAGTGTCTGCTGGTTCATTCTCTACTGCTTATAACAAGCCCATGTCTTCCCTTCACTTCCCTTCCCTTTCCCTACCCTGAAAAAGCCATCTCTGGGTCCTTCCATTCTGTTAGTTTCTGTTATCCTATAACTCTTCTACCCTTTCTAGCTAAACCTGAAAAAGCTATCTATATAACAGGTGCCTCTACTTTCTCTCCTCTCATAATCTTCTTAACCTTTTACCATGTAGCCTCTAACCTTATTCCACAGAAACTTCTCCTTGTGTAAAGGATTCATACATGTAAAACATTCAAATAAGTTCAGATTTTTCAAAATATATTGATAATTTTGCTGATTTTTTATTCTTTTTTTTCAAGTTAACAAGCATTTATTATATGCCAAGCACTGTCTTAAACACTTGAGATTTAAAGTCAAAAAGAAAATCCATGCTCTCAAGGAACTCAGTCTTACTTTAGCTGAAACATAATATATTCTGCTCCAGACTTTTAGCTTTACTCTATATGTATCTCTCTTCTTTGAATGGGTTTTTTGTAAACAACATATTGTAGGATTCTGGTTTTCAATACACTCTGCTATATACTTCCATTTTATGGGTAAGTTCATCCCATTTACATTCACAGTTATGATTACTATGTATTTCCCTACATCGTATTTTTCCCATTTATACTTTTCCCTCTCTTTCCTTTCACCCTATCCTTCCTCACCAATTTTTTGCTTCTGATCATCACTACCTCCCTCAATCTTCCTTATCCTCTATTATCTTGTCCACTTCCCCTTCTATTTCCCTCTAGGGCAAGATAGGTTTATATACCAACTAAATATATATGTTATTCCCTCTTTGAGCCAATTCCAATGAGAGTAAGGTTCAAACAATGCTTATCCTTCCCTTTTTCACCTGCACTGTAATACATCTTTCATACCTCTTCCTATGATATAATTTATCCCCCCTGCCTCTCCCTTCCCAATTCTCCCAGTGCAATCCTCTTTCTCACCCCTTAATTATTATATCATCCTATCAAAGTCAACTTATACCCATACACTATGTCTAGGTATACTTCTTTTAACTGTCTTAATAAAGATATAGTTCTCAAGAGTTACAAGTATCATCTTCCCATGTAGCTATCTATAGCTATCTATCTATATATCTATGTAAACTATCTATAGTTTAATCTTATTGAATAACTTATGTTTTATCTTCCCTGTTTACCTTTTTATGCTTTTCTTGAGCATTGTATTTGAAAATTGAATTTTCTGTTTAGCTCTTGTCTTTTCATCAGTAATGTTTGAAAGTCCTCTATGTTCATTTTTTTCCCCTGAAATAATATACTCAGTTTTGCTGGGTAGTTAACTCTTGGTTGCAGTCCAAGCTCTTTTGCCTTCCATAATATAATATTCCAAGCCCTCCAATCCTTCAATGTAGAAGCAGCTAAATCCTGTGTAATTGACTGTGACTACTTGGTATTTGAATTGTTTCTTTCTTGCTCTTTACAGCACTTTCTCCTTAAACTGAGAGTTCTGGAATTTAGCTATAATATTCCTGGGAGCTTTTATTTAGGGATCTCTTCCAAGAAATGATTGGTAGATTCTTTCAACTTCTACTTTACCCTCTGGTTCTAGGATATCAGGGTAGTATTCCTTGATAATTTCTTGAAAGATGCTGTCTGGGATCTTTTTTGACCATGACCAATAAGTCTTATGTTATCTTTCTTAGATCTATTTTCCATATCAGTTATTTTTCCCAATAAAGTATTTTACGTACTGATTGATTCTTGATTTCTCATGGAGTCATTAACTTTCACTTACCCAATTCTCATTTTTAAGGAATTATTTTCTTCAATTAGCTTTTGTACCTCTTTTTTCATTTGACTGATTCTATTTTTAAGGCACTGTTTTCTTTTTCTAAGCTATTGACTCTTTTTTTAAATCAGGATTCTCTTACATAACTCTCATTTCTTTTCCCAATTTTCTTCTACTTTTCTTATTTGATTTTTAAAAACCATTTTGAACTCTTCTAAGTGGACTTTTTGGGCTGGAGACTAATTCATACCTCTCTTTGAGGCTATGCATATAGGTGTTTTGACATTGTTGTTCTCTTATGAGTTTGTGTTTTCAGCTTCCCTGTCACCATAGTAGCTTTCTATGGTCAGGGCTTTTTTCTTGTTTATTTGCTTTTTGTTCATTTTCCAACCTATTTCATGATTTTTAAAGTTGAGCTGGGCTCTTAGAGTACAGGAGGTACGATCCCAAGCTTTTTCTGGGTGCCAGGCAGTTAATCAATGATTTTTCTGTGCTGGGACCTCTGGGACTGGCAATTTACCTGCTGCACTGATGTCTCTGATCTAATATAATTAGCTGTACTCGGGCCTCTTCACCTTCCAGGCCTAACCACTATACTGCTGATGCAGAGCTGGATGCCTCACAGCTGACCCACTATGCCAATGGCCTATTGAGCAGGGGCTATGGGGCCTCAGTTGCTGATCTGTGTTGGGACTAGCAGCCTCTTGATGGCTTACCTGGACACTGCCTGTGCTGGACTGTGCTCTCCTTTTACCCATATGGAACAGATCTTTCCTGCAGTCCTTCTCTTATCTTGGGCTGGAAATGTATTTTACCCCATCCTTTTGTAGGTTCTGTCATTCCATAATTTATTTCCAGGCTTGATTTGATATTGTTTCAAGAGAAATTGGGGAGAGCTCAGGGAAATTCCTGCTTTTTCTCCTCCATCTTGGCTCTGCCTTGGACTCAGTCTTATAAGAGACAATTCTTTATAAGTGTAAAGGAAAGGAATTCAGGGGAAAACATAGGTGATACAACAACAAAAGATATCAATAAGCATCTATTTTAAAATAATTATTAGGGCATCTCCCTTGCCACTAGTTAACATTTCAATAGGTGATAATAGCAAATATTTATATAGTCCTTGAAGATTTCCAAACATTTCCCATATGTTATTTCCTTGTATCATAATATCTAACCCTACCCCCAAGCACAGCTTGTTGAATCTTCCAGGGCATGTGAAATGAGTTCAGCAGAGTAGCCTCCTATGGAATGTACACAAAACTTCACTGATTTCCTTTTTTGTCATTGTTACCCTATTCTGATATGTGAGCCTATGTGCCCTGCTGAGGGACAGGGCTCAAATCCCCTGAAGGAAGCTGATTTTCTTTTTAGCTCTACAATGGAACGAACTTTTTTGTCTGCCTGTCCAGGTAAGAAAACCAGTCATTTTATTAGTCTGAACAAAGATAACTAGCATAAAAAGTCAAAGATTCCACCTTTTGTAGGAGGTATTTCCTACACCCATTTCCCACCACTTCTAGTACCTTCCTTCTGAGTGAGGTATATTATTATTATCATCCCATTTGAGAAGTTAATAGAATGTTGTCTTGTTCATTAGAACAAGAGTTCTTTGGTAGACAATGTTTTTGCCTTTCTTTTCCAAAGGGGAAAAAAGCTTTTTTTTTTCTTTTTTTACCTTATATTTCTTTACTTTATTTCTTTTTTATCTTTTCCCCAGCACTTAACATCGTGCCTAATATATATTAAGTGCTTAAAATGCTTGTCAAGTGACTTAAGATCAAGGCTATTACAAGTGAGTCCATAACTGCCTGAGACTCAATTCCCACAAGAAAGAACAACAAAGAACCAGGAAACAGGAAATCCACAAAAGGCAGAAGGGTTAGAGTAAGTAAATGCAAGCGAACAGATCTGAGGCATTAGCACTAATTCTGAAGCTCTACCAAGAAGAGGAGACAAGTCTCAGGATATGGACTTCCTAGGAATTGTAAAGTACAGAGTGGTTGTATCTGGCATGTCAAAGTATGTGAGAAAAAAATTAAGGCAGCCCTTAGCAGAGGTGAACCTTCAATGAATTAAATTCAATTTAAGGTGGTATCAACTAAATAGGCATTTTGTTTAAACACTGCATTATATTAATCCAAGTAGCCCTTATTAAGCAATGGGAATGAATTCTTCTTATCCTTCTTTTTCTCTAAGAATTTTCTGCTGTGTCTCTCCCTTTCAATTTTCACTACCATAGCTCTAGGCCAAGCTATAACCTACTTGAACACGAACCAGTAAAAACACTCATTCTAAGTTCTCTAGAATCATATATAATGATAATGATAATATTAGATACACACATATACATGTGTATAATACACATATGTGTGCATATATCTATATGCATACATATTTGTGTTTATATGTACATATACATGTATGTTTACACTAGTTTATATGCACATATTATATATACACATACACATATGCATTTGGATGTAATATATGCATAGAGACACGTGCATACATATATGTTCATACAAAGTTCATATAATGTTATGTTATTGCAGTGTTGTCATATTCACAGCTTTTTGCATATAGTGGTTACTCAGTAAATGTTAGTTGAATAAATAACATGGCTCTATTTCTAAGTCTTTAGAGCAGCAGTTTTCAACCTGTGGGTTATGTTCAATTTAAATACATCCTGCATATCAGATATTCACATTACAATTCATAACAGTAGCAAAATTACAGTTATGAAGTAGCAATGAAAATAATTTTATGATTGGGGGTCACCACAACATGAGAAACTGTATTAAAGGGTCACGGCATTAGGAAGATTGAGAACCACTGCTTTAGAGGTTCTCACTTAACTTATGACTAACTACAAAACCATAAATTAATTATAAGATTTCTAACTTACTTTCCACTATTTCTCAGCTCACGTTTTGCATTCCAGTCAAGAAAATCTGTTAATGATTCTATCATCAAATCTTGCCCAATTCTACCTTCTCAGGTCGGAAGACCCCAGTGGGCACTCAAACATTTGTCCATTGAACTGGCTTGTCAGCCGTGTGACATTTTCAAAAGAGATAAATTCATTTTCTTCATTTAGGTTCTTGCTAAACCATGGCAGTCTTAGGATTGGGTCCATTTACTATCTGCCTAAAAGCTGGCACTAATCCATTGCTTAACTGGGATTAGGGTATGAAACTCTTCAGCTGTAAACATACAGATGATTCCAGACTTCATGACAAGGAATCAAAAACTGGAGACAAGAATATCTATTGCTCCTCCATCCCCAGAGTATAGCAAGAAGAGTAGAGAGCCAAGGATACTGGTACAGAGAAGAAAACATTCACTCTGAAGTCAAAGGTCTTGGGTTCAAATTCTGATTCTGACATTTCTTGAGCAAGTTATTTAAACTCCCTAAGCCTCAATTTCCAACTGTTTAAAAAAAAGCTATTTATGTTAAAATTGTATCCTTTTCTGGTTCTCCTCACCACTTTCCCCTCCCTTCCCCTTTCTAGTCAGTATAGTTTATAAATAGCCAGTATAAAGGGGCAACAACAGGAAATAAAGTTGCAAAGGGGAACCTGGAAGTCATGTACAAACTATCTCAAAGATCAAAGGAGCATAATTTATCAGTTATATCATGTATTAACCAAGATTCATATCCTGGTAATATGTGATGAATCAGCAGAAACCATCTAAGTGCTGTTGTCAGGGCTTTTGGTCCTGATATGTAAATTCCAGACAAATTCCAGACCTCCACAACTCCAGGCCATCAGAACATTAAAAAAAGTGTTGATAACTTTGAGATGTAACTTTGAAGTTTTACTAGTAACTTTGAGATGATTCAGATATGCTTATGAACTAAGTTTTACTTAGTAACTTTGAGATGATTCAGATATGTTTATGAACTAACTCCAAGATGGCACAGATAGGAGTTGGTCTGTTTCTCCACAAAACTCTATGAAAATGAGATCTCAAATTCCTGCAGCTTCCCACCCACCTACCCAAGTGCCCTTCTATCTCCATTGGGTCCACACTGCCTAGTGCTCCCAACTCTAATCCATTGTTATATGAGTGAGAACCTCTGCCCATTCCTCTCCCCATGATCTTCCCCATACTGCCTGCCTTACTTCCCCATTCCATCCCCTGTTCCCATGTCACTGTTTGCCTCTGTATCCCTCCCTACTTTTTGCTACTTGTCTCTGTGCTGTTTTCAGTGTGATTGTAGCCCTGTTTCCCACTGCCAATAGTGGTCTGTCTGCCCCCATTTCATTATTTCATAAATTATCAATTCACTAGAACTAGACAGTTTCTGAGTTCCCTCTTAGATCTAGATATAAGATCACTTGACAAATGATCCTATAAGACATTGCATGTACCCCTTCCCCATTCCCTGTTTTAAAAAAAAAAATCACTACTTGCAAGTAATAGTAGTTTAAGAATATGAGAAACCTGAAGAAACAGAGGAGACACTGAGAGTAGTTCTTGATATAGAGATGAATAAAAGGAAATATTGCACCAGAAAAGCTAATGCCAAAAGGTGTCATTGGTAAGAGAACAATTGGAATACAAGGTGAAGGAGTCTACGACACTGAAGGGGCTATCTTGATCACAAAGGAAGTTAATGGAAATATGGTTTGGGTGAATTTAGTAGACTGCTAGGGAGGCATTAAAATAGTATTGACTTAGCAATTAAGTAAAAAATAAAAATCTTTTAAAACCTCTTACAATATTCTTTTTAATGTGCTTTTCTTTTTTGGTTTACCTCTATCTCACCACCCACTCAAAAACTCTTGATCTGTTCATATTTTAGGTCCTATCAACATATCGTGAATTTTTCATTTACCTTCTAGCATTTTTCCCTCTGAAGATTTTAGTTTCTGGTACTTGGAAAACATATCTTGAGATGTTATTATATAATGAGATAAATTAGATTTGTTGTGTATTATCCATATGCACTTATTTATAACTTCTGAGTCCCTCGTGGGAAAAAGAGACTACTTTTCTGCTATTTGCTTTTCATTCTAATTGGCAAACATGAACCATTCTTCATTCAGCACCTCACATGAACACTTGTAGAGATGTATCTTAGCCTTCCTTGCTACTTCCCAGAAATACAGCTGCGAGATGGTGTGGCAGCCCTTTTCCAGTACTGTAACTTCTATTCATCTGCGTGAGAGAGATGGCTGGGCTAGCAGACAGGCGGCAGATGAATATACTTGTATATGTGTTGCTTCTTCCAGAGTGTAAATACATTTCACACTTCCAAAGCAATGTCGAGCTGGAGTGGAATCATAATCTATCATTTCCCCCACTTTTGTTGTGACAAGCTTTAAAACTCATTTGCTCTAGTTAAGTATTTCAAAGCTGGCTTATCTACAGAGAATTTTACTATTAGCTTAAGGTAAGTTCTTTAATTTAAATATATTCTTTTAAAAAACTTATGGTTTTCAGCAATCATACTGACTTCTTTTGTTTCTACATTTTTAAAATTCTTTCCTGCCTTCTTTCCTTCTTTCTTTCCTTCTTTTTTCTTCCTTCTTTCCTTCCTTCCTTCCTTCCTTCTTTTTCTTTCCTAACTAGTGCTAGCAAGGTTCAGACTGCAGTGTTGATTACCTGTCCTAAGGTGTTGATTGATGAGTTCTTGCCTCCATTGGAGTTGTCAGAGGCCTTAGGTGCAAGGCCTCCCCACAGCAGACTGTCTTGCTCTGTTCAGCCTAGGGATGAACCAAACTCAAGCTCCTCATCACAAGCTCTGATCTTCTGTAGTTCTTCCCTAAAGTCAAGTCTTAGGTGGAAATGTCCTGACAGTCAAGCAGGGGTCAATACACTTGCCAGGTAGAGTCGGAACCTAGGAAATGGCCAGGGGGAGGGGGGATATGCTGGCTGATATTCAGGTGTATCTCTCCTCTGAAAGGGAAGATGCTCAGACTATGGGATAGAATGGACAGCACACTTCCTTCTCTTTACCTATCCTACTCTATGACTGAAAAAGAATATAAGGAAATTTTGGTCATGAAAATGGATACAGAACTGGATACTCAGTTTGTTACTGCTGTTCAGTAATTTCAGTCATGTCTGACTCTTCATGACTCCATTTGGGGTTTTCTTGCAAAGATAATGGAGTGGTTTGACATTTCCTTGTCCACCTTATTTTACAGATAAGGAAACCGAAGCAAACAAAGGTAAGTGACTTGCCCAGGGTGGCACAGTTAGTAAGTGTCTGAGGCTGGATTTGAACTCAGGTCTTCCTGCCTCCAGACCAGTGTTCTACCCAATTTGCTATGTAGCTGCCCTGGGTACCTAATACTTAAACAAATTGATGTAGTCTTATACTGAAAATTAGTAGCTCTCTTGGGGAAAAAAAAACATTATTTGTCTCTACTTTCTACACCCATTTTTTTTAGTTGATATGTAAATCAAATTGTACAATAATAAGAGATTAAATTTTCTTAAAGTGGCAATGTAGATATAGGGACTAGACATGATTTCATTGGTATAGGTAGCTTCTGGGTGAGAAAATTCCCTCTACCAATGCATATCAACACCTCTTCTGCATTTTAAGGTCTTAGAGTTACTTAGAGCATTGAGAAGATAGATTATTTGACCAAGGTAACACAGCCCAAATCTGTCAGAGATAGAACTTAAATTCAGGTTTTGTTAGCCGTAAGAGCAGTGCTGTATCTACCAGATGACACTCTCTCAGTGGATCATGTGGGACCATAGATGGATGACATAATCTTATATTTGGGGTCCAAAAAGGCTTGTGAAACCATCTAGACCAACTGCTTTATTTTAAATATATGGAAACTATGGCTCATTGGAGAAGTGAAAGTAGATATGATGCTTGTTTTCTTTTAGCAAGCCCTAACATAACAGAAATGACATTTAGCTGGGTGTTGGCACATGTACGTAGGTGCTGCTTCTAACTCTGATGCTAACTAGCTATGTGACCTTGGGTATATTACTTCATCTCTCCCTGTCTCAGTTTCTTCATCTGTAAAATCAAAGAGTTGCACTACATGATGCCAAAAGCACCTTCCAAATTTAAATTTTTATGAATCCGCAATAATAAAAATTCTCCAAATTTGTATCATAATGGCTCACATTTCTATACTCCTTTCACATTTACAGAATGTTCTCCCCAATTTATTATATGCACCAAAATATTCATAGCAGTACTTTTTGTGGTAGTAAAGATTAGAAACAAAGTAGATACCTAGCAACTTGGGAATGGCTAAACAAATTCTGGTACATGAATATAATACAACTTCACGGTAAGAAAGGTCAACTGTAATGAATACCAAAAAACCATAGAAAGATTTATGTGAACTGATGCAGAATAAATCAAGCCAAGAAAACAACATCCACAATAACTACAACACTATAAATGGAAAGAACAACCATAAAACAACCAAAAGTGAACATAGGGAAAGGGAGGAATACAGAGCAAAACTCTGGAAATGTAAAAAACAAAAGACACCGAAAAAAATCTGTTCTAAAAAAATGCTTTCTCCAATCAACCTAGTAATACATAAAACACTATTAGTTCCATTTTAGAGATAGTACTCTCAGAGGCTTCTCTTCTTACCTGTCAGGCCACTCCTCAATCTTTCTGCAGTGATCTTCCATGTCTCACTCTCTGGGTTCAAACAACAGTCACTACCTAGATGATAAGGTGTTTCACATAAGGAATTTTGGTCATGTTCAGTGATCACTACAGAGGAAACCAAATGAGATCCTTCCCTCATGCCATCTTTCCAACAAGGTCTTCCACAAAATCTTTGTCTTCTACAGTATCAGTGATCATCTCTTTGCAGATATTCCCCAGATCTGTAAATCTAGCCCTAGACAATCTTCTGACCTATAGTTCCACGTCTCCAAATAGCTATTGAACATTTCCCACTAGACGTCCCATAGGCATTGCAATAGGTCCAAAACAGAATTCATTTCCTTTTCCCTTAAAATCTTCCCCTCTCCCTAACTTCCCTATTTCTTTTAAGGGCATCATTATATTTCCAAGTCACCCAAGTGCTAAATGTTGGTGTGATCCTCAGCTCTACACTGTCCTTTGATACCCACATTCCATCAGTTCCTAAGCCTCATAGATTTTCTCTCTGCAACCCCTTTCATGTGTATCTATCTTCTTCCTCTCTCACAGCCACTGCCTTGGTTCAGTTGTTCCTCACCTCATGACATGGTAATAATCTCTAATTGTCTCTTTGTCTCAAATCTTACCTCTCTTCAATGTGCCCCTTATCCTGCTGCCAAACTGACATCCACAAAGCATAATTCTGGGTGTGTTATGCTCTTGCTCAAGAAATTCCAGGGGTTCACAGTAACCTCTCAGATAAAATAGAAGCTCCTCTATTTGACATGTAAAGCCTTTCAAACCCTGAACTACCTTTCCAGGCTGATAACATTTTGCCCTTTTGCACATATTTCATGTTTTATCCAGATGAGTTTGCTTGTTCCTTCTACTGGAATGTCTATGTACTTTACTGTCCCTGTATCTTTGAACAGTTGCCCCTTACACTTGGAATGCCCTGCATCCTCACCTCTGTCTTTAGAATCCCTAACTTCCACCAAAGCTTAAATTAAGAGTCACTCGGGGCACATCTTGATCCCCCGCCAAGTTGCTATTTATCCCCCAAACAACTTAATTTCCTTTGTATACGACTAGTATTTATGTATCTGTATTTGTAAAGCCAGTCCTCCACCCCTTCCCTCCTGCCCAACACATATTCAGGGTAAGCTCTTTGAGGAAGGGACTGTTTGGGACTTTGGTTTTGTACCCCCTAAGCACTAATACAGTGCTTAGCCCATAATTAGCATTTAATAAATGCTTGCTGAATGAGCAAGTGAATGAATGAATGAATGAATTGTGTGTAGTCTGTGGTTCACATTACCAGCATTTACAAGTTTCTCAGAATTAACCTAAAAAGTATGTTGAGAGGCTGCAGGTTAACTGTTTTCTACCATAGATCTTGGTTTGCTCAATACCCCAGGGGTCATATGTAGTCTTTTTTTTTTCATTAGGATAGTTTAGGGTGGTGTTTTACAGATGCCTGATACTTAACAGGAGACATAATTCCCTTGCATTGTCACCTCTTAAAATACTATATACCCTTAGGATAGATAGTACATTAAACTGTTCTGTGTCATTAGCTATGCATAAATCAACAACAATGTCTAGCACTATAAAAGATATCATCCAGAAAAGATGGCCAGCCAAGAGGAGACAGCTCTGTTGCTACACTTCTATCCATGGGAAATTAAAAGGTCTATCTAGAGCAGCGGTTCTCAACCTGTCAGTCACGACCCCTTTGGGGGTCACCTAAGACCATGGGAAAACACATATTTCTGATGGTCTTAGGAACCAAGACACCGCTCCTCTATCAGTCTCCAAGTGGGTCCACCCACATGCAGATACACCCACATATGAGTATTAAAGGGTTATGGCATTAGGAAGGTTGAGAACCACTGATCTAGAGGAAGGCCTTCAGCCTGCTGGGTTGGTCTTTGAATAATAATGACTGCTTTATGGCAGCATATTGACAGGAAATATATAGAATACCAAGGCTTAAATGGGTTAAAATATACACTATTGAAGAAATACCCACATCAGTGAGAACAGGAATACATTGAAGTATTTGTCTGAGCCATTAACATTCTTATAAATTGATTGGAACCTTTCTTCCTTTGCAGCTGACTCAGAGAAGGGCACTGATTATAGGGAGAAGATAATGAAAGAAGGACAGTTTTCAAATGCAATATTCATCTATGGGGACGACAGGTTTAGATGGGTTTGGTGTTACTGCAGAGGATTCTAAAAAACCATAAGATGTTAAAATCTCCAGCATCTCAAAGGGTTCTCTTCTACAGAACCTATTCTTAATTGTCCTAGTCTTCCATAAACATCTCTCAGTGTTTTTGTACAGTAAATCACAGGCAACAGAAAGCAAGAGTTAAAGGGGGTTGGAGAAGAAAGAACAGAAAGTCACCAAATAAAAGGAAGCTCTGAAAGGTTTGTGCAAAAGCTGACGAGCATGGCAAATTGCATTGCTCATCCTTGGTGTTAAACCTGGAACAAAGTAGCCAGAACTGACAACTGAAGGTTGCAGAGTGAAAGCACAGTCAGACAGTCAATATAATCAAATATAAATAAAATCAACCTCAGCTTGTAGACCATTTCTCCTTAAGTACTGGATTTGGAGGCAAAAGATTTGGGATTAAATCTTTATTTATATGACCTTGGCAAGTAACTTTATATCATTTGACTTCATTTTCTTCATCTGTATGGTGAGAGGGTTTGGACTTTATTACTTTTGAAGTCGCTTCCAGATCTAAACCTATAATTATAATTATTTTTGTGACTTTTCATAAAACCCAACCCAATTCAGACAGCTTTCTCTGCCCCCATCTAAAGCCATGGCCACTATTTTCCTTTGGCTCCCACTCATCCCCACTGCTGATTTCAATATTCATTGTAAACTATATTTTCCCTCTACAAAAATGAAATGGGTAAGAGGAAACTGATGTCCTGGAGAGTGATGTACCCTAGGGCCCTCCCATTCCTGAAGCTTACCATCCCCTAATAGAACCTCAGGGCCCATCACAACCCCTGCATGCCTTTAGTTTAAATCACCTTTTAAAGGAATAGGAAATTTCCAAGGCATTGTACACATTATCCAAGTCTTGACCTACCTGAACCTCTTGTCTCTATTCATAAGATTCCAAAAATAATATTCTGTCCATGCCATAGGGCTATCTAGACTTCTGTTACCTACAAGAAGAGCCTGAGTAGTTTTCTGTAAAAGTATTGATTTCAAGTATAATGCTGTGTTGTGATTTTGGCCCAGAATTCGTGGGAGGGACAGTCAGAAATCCCCATCAAATGACAGAGGTTATTAATTTCCAGTACTTCTCTCCACTCTTTTGCTTCCCTTCTGCTTCTATTTGCTTGTTTTTGTCGAAAATGGTGCAGGCATCCATTTTCCCTGGTGTACCATCTATTGTGATTCACTAAAGCTACACTTAGGAAAATGAATGGCAATTTCTGTCAATGCTAGTTACCCATAATTGAGCCATTCGGGTTGGTGGCAATGGGAGAATGCTTTTCAAATCCTGAGGTTTGGTGCATTAAGATGTCGATTTCATAGCCCTCCTGTCCAGATATTTACAGGAAGCAATTACACCTACTGAACTCTCTTTCTATGTCACTACTGGGGTTTGAATTTCCTCCAAAAAAATCATTCTGATTTATGAAACTATACTAAAATGTGGTTTGCATGCTTTGGAATTACTTGAGATCAAAAAATAAAATTAAAAGTATAATTTAGTCAAGAATTACCTTAATTACTAGACACACAGTTGGTGTTTCAGTTGTTGTTGTTATCATTTTTCCCCCATTTTCTTTTGCAGAAAGGAGACACCCACATGGGAGATAGCAAAAAATATTAAACCAAAAGAAATACTGTAGTGTTGGCAGTCAATGGCCTCTTCCATTCCCGAAAGCCCTTCAATACCATAAATGAGAGTCCAGAAAGGTAGTGGGTGCACAATCATTATTTGTATTCCCTACTGGGAATAATTTAGTAGGGATCTTTTGTTTGGTTGGCTTTTTTGATTTATATTTTTGTCCTTTCATGTCTTTACTAAAAATTCACTCCTTAAAACATTTTAAAGCAGATTATGGACTTTAGATTTTAAAAGGACATTGGAAAATAACCATCACAGCTCTGCTTTGGGCATGTTAAACAAAGACAAGGAAAAGAATGATGACTTCCTATATCTTAAATTCTTTTCTTCTATGTGCCATTTTTTTCTTGTGGCTATAAAGTTATTTTTATATAGCATAAAAATATAAACGCACTGGGATGGTTTTCAATGACCTTTGAGGGAGATTCAATATCACGACCACAAATGTAATAAAATATGCCTTTGTTGTGACTTGGAAAAGTTTCATAATTTTGAGTTTTTAAAATGTCATACAACATAACCATCAACTTTCCATTGTTCATGAGAATGGAGGGGAGAAGTGGCATAGGAAGAAACATTCCAGAGACCGTTTGCATTTTTCTAGAGAATGAATTCTGATTTATTTTAAAATCAATGTACTTAGTAAATTGTATCATGATAAAAAGTAAAATTACTTTGCACTCTAGGCAGATGACGCAGTGAAAAGAGTGCTAGATTTGTGTGATCACAGGACCTGCATTCAAATCCTGTCCCTGCTACTTACTGTTTGTGTGACCTTGGACAAATCATTTCACCTAGCAGGGACAGACTTTCTTTATCTGTAAAATTAAAAAGACTAGATGATGTCTAAAGTCTCTTCTAACTCAAAATCTATGATTCTATGTGCTAGTTAACTGTTTGTAACTTTTTGGAAATTAATTTGTACAAATTTTTCTTAGATAAAAATATTTTTATTTTGTGTTGGGTTTATTTGTGAGTTGGTTTGTGTATCTATGTATGTATACTTCTTCCAAACACAGAATTGTTGACTCTCAAAGTTGGAAAGACACAAACATTCATCAAGAACATGTGTTCTTAATCTTTTTTTGTGTTGTGGACCCTTTTTGGTAGCCTGCAGAAGCCTATGAACCCATTCTCAGAATAATGTTTTTAAAGGAATAAAATTAAATGTGCATAATTTAAAAAAATTATATTGAAATCATTTTCAAAATATTTTTAAAAACAAGTCCATGGACCCTAGATGAAGACCTCCTGTTAAATATTAATATTAACCCCCGGTGTTAAATATTCTTCTGCAGTATCCCTACTAAGTGTCTGGCCAATGCTTAAACATTTCCAGTGATGGGAGTACCATGGCAAAGCCAGAACTAGATGACAGGGACTAGTTTGCCCCACTTTTGTCACTGAATTTCAAGAGCACTCAAAGTACTTGTACTCCTTAGAGAGTTCAGAAGCCACAGAGTAACTACAAAGATGACAAAGTAAGCCTGTTTTGGGAGCTAGGTGACAAGTCAAGAGCCCTAGGCCTGGAATCAAGAAGACCTAAGTTCAAATTTGTTCTCAGACATTTATTAGCTATGTGACCATGAGCAATTCACTTAACCTGTCTGCCTCAGTTTCTTCAGATTTGAAATGGGGGTATTAACAGCAAATACCTTCCAGGGTTTCTGTGAGGATCAAATGAGATAATATTTGTAAAGCATTTAGTACAGTGCCTGGCACATAGTAATTGCTTAATAAATACTTGTTTCAGAGAATTAAGTAAAATCTATAAGAATGCAAGTCATTCCCCAATTGATAAACAGTTGAAGGATATGAACAGGCACTTTTCAGTGGTAGAAATTAAAGATATCTATAAGCATATGAGAAAATACTCTAAATCACTATTGATTCGAGAAATGCAAATCAAAACAACTTTGAGGTAACACATCTCACCAGTCAGATTGGATACGATGACAAAACAGGAAAATGACAAATGCTGGAGAGGATGTGGAAAAATTGAAACACTAATGCATTGTTGGTGGAGTCTGTGAACTGATACAACCGTTCTGGAGAGCAATCTGGAACTATGCCCAAAGGGCTACAAATAATTGCATACCCTTTGATCCAGTAATATCACTTCTGGAGTTGTACCCAAAAGAGATCATAGAAGTGGGAGGAAGACCCATATGCACAAAAATATTTATTGCAGCTTTCTTTGTGGTGGCAAAAACCTGGAAATTAAGGGGAATCAATTGGGGAATGGCTAAACAAATTGTGGTATATGAATGTAATGGAATACTATTGTGCTATAAGAATTGGGAAGGAGATGGTCTTTATATTCACCTGGAGAGGCTTATACAAACTGATGCTAAGTGAGAAGAGCAGAACCAGGAAAAATTTGTACGCAATCACAGATACATTATATGTGAGATGACCAACTTTGATAGACTGGACCCTTCTCAGCAACACACAGTTGTAAGACAACTCTACAAGTCTCAGGATGGAAGGAGATACCTACATTGAGAGAAAGATCTAGAAAGAACAGAGTTTAAATGGAGACTGAAGCAATCTACATGCTATCATTCTTTTCCATGTTTGGTTCTCTTTCTTTTTTCCCATTGTTCACTCCATTGGTTGGTTACAACCCTTCTATATGACCAGACGAATGTCCAGTGTGAAAGTATTTGCAGATCCTATATTTGATTGTATGCTGCCATGGGGGTGGTGGGAAGAAGGAGGGAAGGAAATTTGACACTCAATGGACTGTGGAACTGAATCAATCAATTAATAATAAATAAATAAATACTTGTTTCCTAGGGGGTGGCTAGGTGGCACAGTGAATAGAGCACTGGCCCTGGAGTCAGGAGGGCCTAAGTTCAAATCCAGCCTCAGACACTTAACACTTACTAGCTGTGTGACCTTGGGCAAGTCACTTAACCCCAATTGCCCTGCCTTCCCCCCTCCAAAAAGCAATAAAGGAATGAATGAATGAATGAATGAACGAATAAATAAATACTTTTTCCCTCTGCCACCCTAACCCCTCCATGCCTATCTTGCTGATCAAGGAACATAGATTTTAAAACTATAAGGGATTCTAGTGGTCTTTAAATTCAATCTTCTTCCCATTTCACAGAAAAGGAAACTGAGGACTAGAGAGATTAAATGCTCAGGATTACCTACTTATTAAAGGTCTCAATTGAAATTCAAAACTTATGTCCTCTTCCCTCTAAGAACAATATTCAACACATTATACCACACCTCTTTATATCTGATAACAAAGTAAAATTGGAACTAAGTCATGGTGATTTCCTAACTCCTCATAGATTTTCCTAGGGTTGCTTACAATGCCCTGTGAAATTAGTGCAGAAGAATGATTTTTAGTGGTGAGGGAGGAAATTGTTAATAAAGTCAAAGACAGGAAGGCAAAGAACACAAAAGAACAATTTTTTTTACAAAGACTGTGTCCTTTTGAATCTTGCTTTCTAGTGGCAGCAGTAGTGGCAAGATTGGAAAACTGTCCAAAGCCTTTCCCCCCAGAATTCCTCTTACTATAACTCTGCAGCTGTTATTTATTAATTCCAGATTGCATACAGGAGCAGGTGGCCAATTTGGGGGCTCCTCCTTTGGCAAAGTTCAAAATAAAAAGCCACCTGGTGGAACAATTTAGTGGCCAGTTGCAACTCCCTCTCCCTGGTGATGCTGTGATCTAAAGGGTTCCCAAAGCTAGAGGATTTCCACTTCGTTTTATGTAATATTTCTAAAGCTTTCAATTTTTCAACTACTTCTGAGGAGACCTTCCAGGCATGTTCCTCTGCTAGAGTCTGCAACATTCCCTTGAGCAAGGCCATGTGACCAGGCCTGCCTCATCCAATTGTCCATCATCACTCAAGCCAGGCAATGAACTCCTTGCACTAGATGACTCCAAAGGACCTAAATTTAATCCTACTTAACATCAATGTGTTTGGTATGCTTCTGTCACAGGAAATGCCAAAGACTGAAATCAAAGATGATCAGGAAGGCTTTGGAGAGATGAATGCCTTTTAATAAACATGCCTTGGGATGTCCTTGGAGGTTTTCACTTTAGCAGGAAATGTGAGTTGCCATTCATATGGTAATGATGTTGATAAGCCTGAGCAACCAGCATTAATACATTGATACTGATATTGACCCCAAAGGATCTCTTAGATGCAGATGAAAAACAGAAGGAAAAAAGCATTTCAAACACCACTGGCTGTGGCCAGAAGGTTAATGCAGAAATAGAAGGCATCAAGAATTTTCAATGCTATATTTTTGACAGATCTGCTTCATTTCTCCAGGCTAATTTAGAATTTTTCCAACCAAAAATGATGATCTTCAAGTAATCTCAGTTCTTTTACTAGACATATAATTAGCTCAGTTCTTATTTTCTTATCATACTTTTTAAAGCCTGTAACATGTGAAGATGTACTTTATGTCCTAGAAAAATATGTTTACACCCGCAGCCTCCACATCCTGTCCTCTCACCTCTCAGCCCTTTGCAATCTGTCTTTCAACCTAGTCACCGAACTGAAACTGCTATTTTCAAAGTTACCAGTGATTTCTTAATTGGCAAATCTAAAGGTCTTTTCTTTTCCTGACCTTATACTGTTCTTACCAACCTATCTGCTGCATTTAACAGTGTGGGCCACCTTCCCTTCCTACATACTCCATTTCCTCTGGGTTTTCATGACACTACTGTCTCTTGATTTTCTTCCTACCTACCTGCCCATTCCTTTTGGACATTTTTGCTGGGTCATCATCAATAACATCAATAGTCTCCTAACTTTTAGTGTCACCCCCAAGGCACTGTTCTTTCATTCCCCCCTCTCTATTTTCCTCTCTTCCCCCAAAATTGGTGACTTCCCATTGATTTAATTATCATCTCTATCTCTGTGGCAATGATTCCCAATTCTATATTATCCACTACAGTTTCTCCTGTGAATTTCAATCCTGC
>CM053583.1:94580492-94595819 GCA_028627135.1 Pseudochirops cupreus | reverse complement strand
ATGCAGTTGATGTCAAGGGTGCATGTCCCTTTAAGTATTAGTCACGCCCTGGCTTCTCCCAGGTTCCTCCCTAACTCCACATTTGTACACCTCATTAGCTTAATGAACTTATGATTGACAGCTTTGTGTCTTTAAAAATGCCTCTCTGCCCCTTAGAACTTCCGTGGACAGCCCTTTGTAGCTCTTGCCTTTTCTGGCAGGTCAAGTAAGGCATTCTAGAAGGCCATCTGCCCGCTGTAGAACGTCACACTTCCAAACTTTCTCTGACTACCCCCTTGCCCCTTGTGAGCTTTTCCTAGCCAGGTTTCCTCACCCTACCCTTTTTTGGTCCTGTGAATCAATAAACTTTTGTAAATCTACTAAAAGACAACTGAGCCTGTAATTCTTTTCTGACCCGAACCTAGAAAGGATTTCTCATTAGAAATCCCCCCAAAACCTATCCTGCAACACTACCTCCACAGCATCCCTTGTATCCAACACCTTTCTACTCACACCACTACCAGACCCCCCAATCCTTCTTGGCTAGAAGATTATAAGGGCCTCCTAATTCCCTGTTTTCCTATCTCTAGGCCCCCATCCTAAGGTCTCTTCTTCTGGTCTTCCCTTTTCTGAGGGATATGGGGGAGACAGAAACACTGTGGGTATAAGCAACAGCTATGAGTGTGGGGTGACTAGAAAGGGAAAAGTAAGTCCAGGTGACTTTTCCATATATACATACATACAGTGCTTGAATTTATCACCCCGGTACAAGATACCCCTACTGCCTCAGTTGTTTGAACTGCATTGTACAATCTGTTATACAGCAAAGAGTTTCCAACAGCTTGAAGTGTCCCCAGACTTCCCACTCAGGGGGCAGTTCTCTTTCTTTTCTAGCCCAGTCGATTGTCCTGAGAACTTCTTGAAATAGCAGCCTCAATACACAAAATGATATTTGTCAGCACCACCAGTCACTTTAACCTCTTTCTCTACCCCTAATCTCAGTATAAGGAGCTTCTCGGAAGTTTTCCATGCACACTGCTGTCAGTTTCACCACACTTTCTGCCAGTGGAACCAAGTTCAGGATATTGCCTAAAACCTTTCTCTGAAAGAATACAATCCAGTGCAGCTCACACTCAGCACCACACCACCTAGCTGCATAATCAAAAAGTGGAGAGTTATTTGAGAAAAGACTAGAAAAAAATTTGTAGCTGTATTTCGAGGTCTGATGATCATGTATGATTACCAGAGACCTCAGAACCCAGCTTCATTTTCTTCCATGCTAAGAGGAAAGAACAGCTCTCTGCAAAGCTCTCCAGTTCTGGAGACCAAAAAACGGAAAAAAAAAAAAAGCAGCAGCCCTTTCTACAATGCTCCTAATTCTTCAGAAGTGTTGTGAATACAGAATGGTTAATTGGAAAATAAGGCCAATGGTCCCTAGGAGACACATTGGTAGAAGAGGAAGAGAATTATAGTTGTTTAATGCATTGATGTTGATTTATCTTGTCATTCTGTTTTCATTAAATGCCTTTTACTAATGATTTCATGTGTCAAAAACTAGTTTGATCTTTGATAAAGTACACTCGATGGGGCTTCAAGATGAAGGTTTAAATATCTGAACTCTGAACCCAGGAAGTAGAGGTTTGAGAGTCTTGGGGGGGCCTGAGATGCCCTGTGCTATAATTCCATTATGAGTATAAACCTCAAAAGATGCACATTATTATTTTTTTATAAAACAGCCCTGAAAGGCATCTTATAGGCAATTTCATATCATCAATTCATTTTTTAGCTGAAGACACTAAAACTTAGAGATTGTGACTTATTAAAGCAGAATCATAACTAGAATTCCTTTTTTTTTAATCCATTGTTCTGGATTTCAAAACCATGCCTTTGCTTTTATCTCTTCCTGGAATTTACCTCTGCCTTTGGGGCCTCCTCACCCCAGAACATCCTCTCAACCTAGAAGAGACCTCTGCAAGGCTCACTTCTACAATTCCTGGCACACAGTAACTATTTAATGAATACTTCCTTCCTTCTGTCTCTCATTAAACCCATATTTGCTTATCATCCTGGTAAACCTAACTAAAGAGGAGAGTATGCTTTCTTTGTCACTAATGCTACCCCCTATTGATAATAGTATAATTATTTTCTTATTCCGAAGGGAAAGAAAATGGCACTGTTTGTCCATGTGGATGTGAAGGATCTGGTGGAAGAGGGAACACTTTTGTGGTGCACTAGCTCTATAGCACTGAAAATAGCTGAAACAATAGCAAGAAAAAGCAGATAGCTGAAATCTGTGTATTTTTCCGAATGGAGAATGTAAAAATGGGGTATGGGTAAGACAAAGTGGGACTCAAGTGGAGATGAGCTAGAACGGACACTAATTATAACATTAATAATTCACCTTCTGGTATCACCTTAAAGCAAACCAAGTGCTTTCTTCACAAAAACCTTCTGAGGTAGGTAAAGCAAGCCTTATTGAATGGATATGGAAACTGAGATCCAGAGAGGTTGTGATTTTCCCACAGATATATTATAGATGGTGATTAAATATATGAAAGCCGAAACTTGAATCCATTTCTTCTGACAGTATTCTTTGTATTACATTATATTCTCTAATTACCTACGCCTACACTTAGTTTAGTGCAAACACACACACACACACACACACACGTACATGGAAAGAGCAGCTGAAAGAAAATATTCCACACAAATGCTTTCCAGACAGGAATGTTTGGTAATTTTCCTTTTAACTTATGCAATAAATCTTGTAAAGTGAGATAACAGCCTTAGAAGTATGTAGACTCATGAGTTAGGTATGGACACTATGTTTTGTATTTAAATATTTTGAGTAATATTCTCTTTCACTTCATAGATAACTTTTTTTTTTCAGGCTGAGCACTCTCTGGTGGCTTGTGGAGACATTGCAGGGTTTTAGGGAAACTAACATGGGCCAGAAAAAAAAGGACAAGCTCGTTGGGCTTGGTGGTGTAAGTAGAGCACTATTTGGTTGGCAATTCAGATACCGTCAGATAAGAAATGCAGTGATACACATAAGGCCTAAGAAAGGGTAAAATCACCCAAAAGTAAATCATCAAGCATTTGCCTAGAGCAATGCCAAAAAAAAAAAAAATACCAAACCCTAGAGTGACTTGGATTACTCACTTTTACTCATACTTTTTATTCATGGGAAATATGATCTGTGTTAGACCTACAGTATGAGAAAAAGCATCTACTTCTGTGGTGTTCTTTCAGTTATGAAAAAGTAAATTTAAAGGGCTCCATTGCCATCTTTAATTGGGAAAAAAATATTTTGCCGTTGTACCTATTCACTTCCTTCAAATCTGTTTTTTAAAAAAAGCTTTTTTGTTTTTTTTTTATTACTCTACAACTTGCATCAAGAGTCAAACCCATATTCAAGACCTCATTCTGCCACTAAGTATCAACATTTGGAAAGCCACTTGTCTCTGAGCCTCATTTTCCTCCTTGGCAGTTAGAGGATCATTTAAAAAAATTTTTTTAATTTATGTAATAAAACAAGCATTTCTACAACATAGTATTATAAAAAAAGATGATTGCACATGAAACTGCAAGTCTATTATGTGCAACTTGACATTCCTTTTAAATGTGTGACAAAGTTAGCTTAAAAGAAAAGTTTCTTGAATAGGGGTTTTTAAACCTTTTATGTCCAAAGGACTACTCAAAATAGTGTTTTTTAAAAAATTCATAATTGAAGGACATGTTAAATTTCAAAAGAGTTCACAGACTCTCTAAAATCTATCCATGGCTCCTAGGGGCCAGGGTCATGGACTCCATGTGAAAAATTCCTGCTCTAATTTGGAACTATGCCCAAAGGGCTATAAAATTATGTACACCCTTTTATCCAGTAATACCACTGTTAGGTCTGTATCCCAAAGAGACAACAAAAAATGGAAAAAGACCCACATATACAAAAACATTTATAGCAGCTCTTTTTTGTGGTGGCCAAGAATTAGAAATTGAGGGGATTCCTATCAATTAGGGAATGGTCGAACAAGTCATAATATAGGAATGTAATGGAATATTATTGTACTATAAGAAATGAGGATTAAGCAGATTTTTAAAAAACCTGGAAAGACTTACATGAACTGATACTGAGTGAAGTGAGCAGAACCAGGGAACATTTTACACAGTCATAACAACATTGTGTGATGACCAACTTCAATAGACTTAGCTCTTCTCAGCAATACAATAATCTGAGACAATTCCAAGATTCATGACGGAAAATGCTATTGACATCCAGAGAAAGAACTATGAAGTTTGAAAGTAGATCAAAGCATAGCATTTTCTCTTTTTTTGGCTGTTATTTTTGTCTTTTTCATGGTTTTCATGGTTTTTCCCCTTTGTTCTAATTCTTCTTTCACAATATGACTAATATGGAAATGTTTAATATGATTGTACATGTACAGCCTATATCAGTTTGCCTGCCATCTTAGGGAGGAGCGAGGGAAAGGAAGGAGAAAAAATATTGGAACTCAAAATCTTATAAAAGTGAAGGCTGAAAACTATCCTCACATGTAATTAGAAAAAATAAAAAACTATTAAGTGAAAAACAAACAAACAAAAAAGACTCTTGTTCTGATATAAATGTATAGTCAATTAAAATATATTTACTGGTATTGATTCACATATACATTTTAATATACAGGAACTGAATTGTAAATTTAGACTTTCCTTGCCCTAATGTTCGTTTATGGGGCAAAACTCCAAATCCCACCATATTTGTCTCTTTTATATAAGTATATTACTGTAATATGTAGATAAAGAGTGACCTCCAGTGGTAGAAATTATTAGTACTGAATCTGGTAAAATCTGAAACAAAGTCCTCTGTCAAGATCTAACGTTGTTATATATAAAGAGACATATTTACTGAAGTTATCTTATATATAGGGAGACATATTCACTGAAGTTACAGGGTCACTGCAGGTTGGTGAATGAGAGGCTGATAGTTCCTTATCTAGTGATGTTTGTTAAACACTTAACTTTGGACAACATACAATTAACATTAAATATATAGTTCATATTTTTTCAATTCAATTCAACAAAGCAACACTTAAAACATGCATGGTTATCATGCTAGAAATTTATAAAGAGAAATAAAATGTTTACTTTCAATATGTTCCCCAAATGAATTAATTTGAAAATTTTCAGTCAGTATTTGAAACTATATCTGAAAGACATGAAATATTTTAGTTTTTTTTTTTAGTTTTTACTATCAAATGGTAAATTTAATTATACTAAGAATATCTGTGTCAGCACTACTTAATTGAAATTCAGAACTACCTACATACTGTATTTGTGTAAGTCATTCTTCTTGTGTGAAGTACCAGACAGAAACAAGTGTGTCAGGAATATTTCTTTCGTGTTAAATAAATTCCTTCATAAAACACTTCTCATGGAAGACCTTTTGAACCTTAGACGCCATTTGGTTGGCAATTCAGATACTGTCAGATAAGAAATGTAGTTGATACCCTGCAGTCCATTGTCATAATGACATGACTGTGCAAAAGGTCATATTGCTCTGGTCCAAATGTAAAGATTTTACACGAAACACTTGCTTTCCACTTTTGTAATTTATTAACAGAAAAAATGTGCAATCTAACTACAACACTATGGGCAACTATGTGGTGTAAGTGCAAGGCCTCGAGTCAGGAGGACCTGGGTTCAAATTTAACCTCAGACACTCACCAACTCTATGACCCTGGGCAAGTCACTTTAACCCTGTTTACCTTAGTTTCCTCATCTGTAAAAAGAACTGGAGAGAGAAAAACCACTTTGCCAAGAAAACCCCAGATGGCGTCATGAAGAGCTGGGCACCACTGAAAAATGACTGAACAACATAAACTACAATTAAAGCATCAACATTTCCTATTCTATTTGGCTTGAGTTTCCTGCCTTTTAGTTTTGTCTAGATTTTAGTCCTTATGCACATCATTCTTTTGGCTCTTATCTCTTAACTCTGAATTATTTCATATAAGTCTTCTCACTACAGGAAAAGAATAGTACCCTGTTAACATTCATATACATCATTTTGTTAAGCCATTCCCCAATCACTGAGCATACATTTGGTTCCTGTTTGTTTTCACATGTAATTCTGTTCTGGATCTTTTTGTATGTGTGAATCTTTTCTTGTTGTCAATGACCTCCTCGTACATGATCTCTCGTGGCTAAAAGGGTACGAATAACTTGGTAAACTTTCTTACATAATTCCAAATTGTTTTCCAAAAGCAATCTAATTCAGTTTCATGAGTATGACTATTTCTTAGCCTTTGCAAAAAAGAGTTTGTACCTTTATTGCTAAAAGATGGATGTGAGGTTAACCTCAGGGTGTTTTAATGTGAATTTCTCTAAATATTAATGATATTAAATAAATTTTTACATGATTGTTGGCAGGTTATATTTCTTCCTTTAACAATTGTTCATCCTTTGATTGTCTTTTGAGGAACATTTTTTAGCTTTATCAATTTATGCAAATTCCCTACAAATTTTTAAATGTTAGATTTATTAGATAAAAAGCAAAGTTCTTCCCTCTTAATCTGCACCCTTTCTTGTTTCTAGCTTCATGAGTTTTCTTTTGTGTGAAAGCTTTTCAAGTTTATATTATCATTTGTTATCTTTTTGTTATGACCTTTATTCATAGCTGATAGAGATAAGTATGCATCATCCTATAATTTTTATACCTCGACTTTATCATTTAGAACATTTCTCTATTTGCAATACTTGATGAGTAGACTGCTTTGTTCATTTGTTTTTGGATCTTTCTTACCTTGTTTATTACACTAATCAGCTTTTCTATTTTTACATAATAGTAAATATTTTATCTTCAAAAACTTCATTTTTATAATATAATTTGAAATCTAATAGCCTCACTTTTCCACTTTTTTGTTGTCTTCCTTGATACTTTCCACCTTTCATCCCATCACATTTTTCTAACATTTTGCCTTATTCTATAAAGTATTTCCTTAATAATTTGATTGATAAAGAATGATTTGGGTAGTTGCTCTTTACTATATTAATGTGACCTTGTGGTACATATTTAATATCTCACAATTTATTTAGGTCTTATTTAATTTCTGTAGCTCTCATTAAGGGATTTGCATTAAAATTTTATCTTGCTCTGTTCCTCCTGACAACTTCCCCTTCCCCACCCTTTTAGCTGCTGCTGTTGTTGTAACAAAAGCAGGAAGTAAAATTAGAAATGGGAAGCTAGAAGTCATGTACAGATTGTCCCAAAGATCAAAGGAATACAATTTGCAAATTATTTCATGTATCAGCCAAAAAATCACATCCTAGTAATATGTGCTAAGGGGAAGGTCTTTCTGTCAGAGTCTTTTAGTACCATTATATATAAATCTTGGATAAGTTCTAGATATTTGAAATAAGACCAGCAGAATACCAAATGTTACTGATAACTTTGAGATGATATGGATATGTTAAAGTTTTATTGGCCACTTTGAGATGATCTGGATATGTTAATTAACAGATCTCAACATTGCACAGCTAAAAGTTAGTCAGTTCCCTAAAAAGTTCCTATAAAAGTAAGACCCCAAACTCCCTCCCCCCACCACCTGACCTAAGCACTTGTCCATCTCCACATGGGTCCATGCTGCCTTGTGTTTCCAACTCAAATTCATAGTTACATAAGTTATTCTCTATTGATGTAATTAGAGTTAGGGTGCTTTAGAGGCCCCAAAATACCAACATGCTGGGTCCTGCCAAATTAATTTGACTCAAGTCTTCTCAGCCAAAGAAAAGGAAAGTTTATGAAAAGTTTGCTTGTATTAGTGTAATGCCATGCACTAGCAGATTCCCAAAAGAATGCTACTGTGAACAGCTTTTAAGGTTCTGATTACACAATATAGTGAACACTCCATTTATTCCATAACAAATCAAGGCAAACTTTCTCAGAAAATCAAGGTACAGTATAATATTCACAGCATTCCATCTTATCACAGAAAATCACAATATAGTGTTCACAGCAGTTTAAAATTAGAATGGCCACATAGTTTTCACAAAAGTGCCCACAGTATAGAGAACAAAGAACAAAAGAATAATCATCTGGTTTCCCTAAGGGGGAAACTCTCCTTTCTTAATCATTCAGTCATCTCACAATACAATAATCAACCTTCCACTCGTGGGGCAAATCACAGATTAACTTAATCAGTCACTTATCTAGCAATCAATCACTAAATCCAATCATTAGAAAAATCACACAAACCCTCCACCCTTTGATGTCTAGTAAACTTCAATTTCATCACACATCCAAGGGAAGGCCTGTTCTTCATTTTGATTTGGGTAGTCTCTCAGATTCCTGGATCTCCTTCCATGGTCCCAGCTCCTACCTGAGTCCACCAAACAGTCACTTGGATTCAGAGGCATACAGCTCCCAGGTTCTTGTCCAGTTCTCTGGGGAGTTCTTGGTACACATTGAAGTTTACAAGGTCCAACACATCTCAAAATCTTCACCACTTCTGTTGCCCGGAAGTCAAGGATTAACCAAGCCACAAACAAAGGCTTACCCCAGCCATACTTCTTCAGTCCTCCAGCAGTTCTGCTGGCCCTAGGACCCAGAAGGAATCTCAGCCTTCACCAGATTCTGGTCTCAAGAAAAACTCCAACTCAGTTCTCAGTCAGCTTCCAGATGCTGGGAGAGAATCTCTCTCTTTCTCTCTCTCTCTCTCTCTCTCTCTCTCTCTCTCTCTCTCTCTCTCTCTCTGTCTTTGTCTCTCTCTCTGAGCTGGCTTCAGTCTCCATGATCCTTCCTTCACCAGGATCCACCAAGAGGAATACACACACACATTGGCTTCCTGTCTCAGCCAACCCCTTTCTGCCACAAACAGGAGACACAGTTCGCACCTTCTGTTTCTTTCAAAAGGTACTTAGCCCTAAGCTACTTAGGACTAAGTATCTGCTAAATTAATTACTGTTACAATTAGACACAGAGTAAGCCTGTGCTAGAAAATTCTATGGCACTATCACACACATGAGGGCAAGAAGGGATCTTATATACAGGAAGGTTGTGGGAGGAATCTAGGGGTGATCTGGAGGAGGAGTTTGGGGAGGGCTTTTAGGAGGAGTCAATGAAGTCAGACTCCAGTAATAAGTTTAGGGAGGTTCTTCAGGAGGAGTTAATGAGGTCAATGCAAAGGTGGATTGATATTTTGATAGGCTCAAGGGTGGGAAGTAGATGGACAATAGAGGGCTAGGTTAGTAACAGAGGTTTGGGCCCATAGAAAGGCTTAGCAATAAGGCCAAAATTTGGGATCCAGAGCCTACAAAACCCAGCCATACCTAGAAAGGTTTGAAGTTGTTTTTGAGTGTCTGGAATAAGTATACATAAGATTCTTTTTCCTCTGAGGTTAAGGAGCAAGAGGTAGGAGTTAGTTCATGGCTCAAATACTTTACAGATTGGCATGCTATCTGGACTTTATCCAAAGAGACCCTATAGCCTCAACTACCCAGGAAATTAAGGGCTTCTGCAACAGCAGCCAAAGACGCCTCCCAGGTGGGGCTACAAATAACCCTATCACCCACATGCTGGATTAAACTGTTATCAGTTAATTTCAGATCCCTTAAATCCCTTCTCAAAGCTTGGCCAAATAAATGTGGGCTATCCTGAAACCCTTGGGGCAAGACTGTCTAGGTTAGCTGACATGGACTTGTTTCCCCAGGAAGTATCCATTTAAATGCAAAAATAAATTACGAGTCTATGAGCAGAGGTATACAGAAAAAGGCATCTTTGAGATCTAGGGTGGAAAACCATTGGGTGCCCCCAGAGATCTGAGTAAGTATTGTATATGGATTGGGGACTATGGGGTCTAAGGGGATGACAGCTTTGTGAACAGCCCTGAGATCCTGAACCATCTGGTATTCTCCATTAGGCATTTTTACAGGAAGAATTGGGGATTGGCAAGGGACAAGGATCTTATATTTTAGGAATTTTTCAATTAATGGTGGTAGTCCCTACCAGGCCTCAGGCTTGACTGGATATGGACGGCAATGGGGGAACACATTAGGATCTTTGAGACAAACAGTAACTGGAGTGACATAAGTATCTCTCCCAGGAATTCCCTGATCCTAGATAATTGTCTCAATTGTCTCCCACACTTTTGGGGAAAATGGGGGTGGGGCATATGGTGAACAGAGGGCAAAGGGAGATGGGAGGTTTAACTAGAAAAAATTGACTCCCCAATGTCACCATCAGGTCACTTCCCAACAAGGAGGCAGGGCAAGAGGAGATAATAAGGAAGGAGTATTCAAACAACAGATCCTCAAATAGGCAGGGGAGGAGGTATGTCTCAAGACATCCCTTAGTTTTCCTTTCTATGCCCATGTAGAGGGCCAAGTAGGGCCAGAGTAATTAATTAAAATAGAGAACATAGCTCCCATATCAATCAGAAATTGGGTAACCTTACCTTCAACCTCAATGCTTGCCCTGGGCTCAGCAAGGGAAATAGGGAAGGTGGGAGCACTGCCAAGCCCCAGACTTCCCCGTCACTCTGAATCTTGAGAAGACTGGAGGACAGGGTACTGGGAGGTGGTTCAACCACTTTTACCTTGACCATCCTTCCTCCAATGGCCCCCCTGGTCAGATTGACACAGTTCTAGAGGTGTTGGTTCCTGGGGCTCCTTCTGGGGAGGTGGCTGGGGGGGGGGGTACTCCTTGGATCAATGACCCTCCTTGTGGCATTGAAAGCATATTTTCCCACTGCCCAAGTGACTGGGCCTCCTCCAAGGGGGTCCCCTGGAGGGGCTTTTCCTGGCCATGGCAGCAGCCAAGAATCTTGCATATTCTCTGTCTCTAGGCCATTCCCTGCGTTCTTTCTCCTCTGCTGCAACCAGGTCTCTGTTATTAAAGACTCCAAAGGCGGTCTCCAGTAATGGGGCCTGAGGTGTTTAGGATCCCATTGCCAATTTCTGCAGTTTCCTCCTAATATCTGGGGCAAAATGACCAATGACATACATGTTAAGGATGGCTGCCCCTTCTATAGAGTCAAGATCTAAATTTTTATACCTTTTAATAGCTTCTACAAGTCTGTCTAGGAAAAGGGAGGAGTTTTCTTGATTTGTCTGAAAAATTTCTCTAACTTTCTGATAATTTACTTGCTTTCGAAATGCAGTTCTTAGGCCTTTTAACAAGCAGAGTATCATATGGTCTCTCTTTTCTCTATCCTCTGGGATTTGATAATCCCATCCAGGGTCACTAGTCGGAATAGCAGCTGTTCCTGGGGGGTATTTTCTGGGGTCACTGCTAGCCAAAAGATCCCCAGATTTTTGGGCTTGTTCCCAGATTCTCCTCTTCTCCTCAGTAGAACAACAGGTAGAGAAGAGGATATGCAAGTCACCCCAAGAAAGCTCAAATTGTAGGGATAAGTCCCAAGAGCCTCCAGTAAACTTTGTCGGGTTTTCAGAGAACTTACCCAACTTTTCTTTAATTTGATTGAGATCCAAAATGGGGAATGGGAAATGCACTCTAGTTGTCCCACAGGATGAGAGAGCTGCTTCCCTTAAGGGAAAAAGATCTGAAGATGGTGTGGAGACAGGGGCTTGGGAAGGGAGATTGGAAGTCCCACTTCCTGTGAGGGAGTGACTAGGGGGTGCTGGCTGAACTGGATCAGAATGCAAGACTGGGGGATCTGGCTGGTAAGGTCAGCCAGCACCTGCAGAAGGGAAGGGGTCAGAAGAGGAGATACCTCTATGACTGCCTCCTGGATAGGGCCTGCGGCCTGAATGGGTATTGCCTGAGGGACAGAGGCCACAGAGGGAGGCACTTCAGCAAGACCAGTGGCTGGCACCTGAGCAGGGGTTCTTGACGGGGGAGGGGCTATTCTGGGAGATGGAGGGTAGGAGATATGGATGGTGTAGAAGGCAGGAAATGAGGAGTGTTGGGCTAGAGGAAAAGGGAAGGAAATCAAGGGGAAAAGGGTTGGGGTACAGCAGAAGGGGCTGGGGGAGCTGCCTCAGTGAGACCAGTGACTGGGACCTGAGCAGAAGTCGCTGAGGGGGGGGAGAGGCTGGGGCCAAAGCCATAGAAAGGAGGTCATTTTATTGGTCCCCATTGCCCCTTTGTGGAGAGGCTCCAGCTTCAAGCATCTCACAATCATTCCTGAGAACCATGTTCCAAGAGTTCAATGAAGGCCATTAAGTAGGCAACTTCAATCCATCTTCCTTCTCTGCGACAGTATAATTCTAACTGCAAGAGAGTATTATCTTGTAAAGTCCCCAAACCAGGCCATGATTCATGGTCTTTTAGGTGATACCTAAGCCAAACAATGTTGCAAAAAAAAACACCAGCTTTTCCTTTTTAAGGTCTCCAGAGAAACTAAATTTTTTCCAATGTTGTAAAAGCCAACCTAAAGGCAAACTTTTGGGAGCTACAGACATAGGGCCTGGAAGTCCCTTCCTCCATAAAAGAAAATTTGAGAGTAAGCTTTGAAAAACAAAAAACTCACAAAAAAGTACCTAAAGTTTTCCCAGTTCCCTAGAGCTGAGAGAATTGAACTAATCTGGCTTATGCTTCTGGATGGGGTGTCTATCCTTGTCCTTCATTCTGCAGAAGCTACACACATGTCTATTTTCTCCCAAAATAACCAAACAGGACTAAGAACCTGAGGTCAGGCTGAGTATTAGACAGCCTCCTAGCTGTCTGACCTAATAGGACCTGAGAGGTCAGGCCTCTTCAAAACCCAAAAAACCACACAAAAAAACCCACCCCCTAAGGTACTTGGAGAACAAGAAGGCAATGCAATAGGGAAAGAGAGAGGCTTAGGTACCTTCCAGTCCCAGCTGGAGAAGACCTTGAGATTAGCAGTGTTTCCTGGTGTCAAGAAACCATAAAAATGATGTGGTTAGGGTTGCTCTGGAGACCCCAAAATACCAACACACCGGGTCCTGCCTAATAAATTTGATTCAAATCTTCTCAGCCAAAGAAAAGCAAAGTTAATTAAAAGTTCGCCATATTGGTTAGACTCTTAAGGAACCTAGGTATCTGTGATGCTTGCATTGGGCAAGCAGGGCAAAACAAGTGTTTGCTAGGTCATTCTATGGTGCTCTCACATACGTGGGGGCAAGAAGGGATCTTATATACAGGAAGGTTGTGGGAGGAATCTAGAGATGATCTGGAGGAGGAGTTTGGGGAGGGTCTTTAGGAAGAGTCAATGAGGTCAGACTCCAGTAATGAGTTTGGGGAGAGTCTTCAAGAGGAGTTAATGAGGTCGATGCAAGGGTGGGTTGATATTTTGATAGACTCAAGAGTGGGAAGTAGATGGACAATGGAGGTATAGGCTAGTAACAGAGGTCTGGGCAGAGCCACAATGAAAAGCTTATGGCCTCTGCAAATGCCTCATCAAATGGGAAGATTCAGTCAGAGTTCAAGAGGATTCCCAGAGCCTGTACCTCATTATCTATGTCTCTTCCCCTACCCATTCTCTTCTGCAAACCTGGAGTACTTGACCCATTTCATAATTCCATAAGTGAATTAGCAATTCAGGGGTTCGTGCATGTGTGTGTGTGTATGTGTAAATCCTAATACTTTTTATAGATTTTGTTTCCTGCTTCTTTATTGAAGCTATTTCTGGGATTGGGAAATCGGTTGTCTTTCTAGGGTTCTCTAAGTAATCCACCATATAATCTGCAATTATGTATAACTGTTTCTACTCTTTCCTTGTATTTGTTTCCTCATTTTCTTTTTCTTGTCTTGTTGCTATAGCTAGAATTTCTACTACTAATAAAAAATAATAGTGGAGACAGTAAACATCACTGCTTCACTTCTAATCTTATGGAGAAAGCTTTCAGCATTGTTCTGATACAAATAATATTAACTTGTGATTTTATATAAATGTTTTCAATCATATGAAAAAGTATGCTTTTAGCCTAAGAGTGCTAAATTTTGTCAACAACTTTCCTCCTGTAACTATAGTCAAATTTAATTTATCTTATTAATATGTTTATTCTAATTGCTTTTCTAATGTTGAAGAATCTTTATGCGCCTGCTATGAATCTAAGTTGTTTATAGTATTATTATTGTTACCTCTTTGCTAATATTTTAATTTTTGCATAAAAAGTCAATGACATTGATTCATTATTATCTTTCTCTTCTATTAGTGCTATATTTGTATCATGAAAAGCATTTGACTATGCTTTTTGCTTCTCCATTTTTGCAAACTGTTTATGTATCACAGGAATTATTCTTTAAATGTTTAAATGTCTGATTCACTTTAAAAACTGATCTGAATTATATGTTATAGGTATATGTTATTACTGGTGCTGCTTTTTTTAAATTTGGAAGCATATTTATTTGTTATTCAAATTTTCATTTTTGTTTTTAGTTTTTTAACATAATCAGATATATTAGTTTCTAATAATTTTCTTTATTTCCTTTTTATTATTGGTAATTCCCCACTCTCATTTTTATCTTCCCTTATATAGGCAAGTTCAACCCACGTACCTTCAAGTCACAACCTTAAATGTTTGCGTGAGTGTGTCTTTGTCAGCCCTCTCCCTTTCCCATTCACATTTAAATAAATAAGTTCATTAGTAAGAAGGATGGCTCACTAGTTAACCTTGGAGAGTTAAATTAAACAAGTCAAGATAGTTAGTTTTATCATGTATACAATGGCAACCAGAAACATTATCTCATAAGTTATATCATCATCTTGTGTTGTACAGTATGACAAGCATTTGCAAAAAATATACAATAACATGAAAATGATTGTGGCTCTGTAGCACCAATGCAATATTCATAGTGCCTACGATTACTATAAATATACCTGCATAGTGTTCAAATGCAAAATATAACTGACTCTCCATATAGAAATCAGAAGTGAAACATTTATTCAGACACCAGAAAACCAAATCTCAATACCAGTAAGCTGATTCAATCTTAGTAGCAAAGAAGTTGATAAGCCATAACAGCACAGAGAGCCACAGCATCTGTTAGCCTTCCCACAAACCAATATTTTTATTCATAAGCCTGACTGACTCCCTGGGTCACGTGCTCTCCTCCTCCCAATCTAGCTAGCTCTGACTCCCTGCTTCCTGTGGACTCTGCTCCACCCTTCAGCAAACTCCTCCCACCACAGGCTCCATGTGATTGCATTCAGCCTAGTAGAGTGCAGAGTATATTTTCAAAGTAGAGAAGGTCTTCAAATTCCCTTAGGCTTATTAAGGGGCAGGGAACATCTTCAAATTCCCATTACCATTATAGACCCATGTACAAACAGCATCTACAGGAAGGGATAATGAGCTGGAAAAATTCAATGAAGAATTTGCCAATACTCTCCACAAAAAGTCAACCCATATTTTATTTTTTTT
>CM053583.1:94562744-94579992 GCA_028627135.1 Pseudochirops cupreus | reverse complement strand
TCCCCCACTCTGCCCTCCCCTCCATCACCCCACCTCTCATCCCCCTTCCCCCTACTCTTCTGTGTGGCAAGATGCCCAGTTTAGAGTTTATGTCATTCCTTCCCTAAGCCAAATTCCATGAGAGTAAGGTCAACCCATATTTTAAAAGTTACTTCTATATGATTCCTTGGAAAATTTTATAGATCACTTTGGTCACTGCCCATTAAATATTAATATCAATCATGGCATGACATAGAGGAATATATCCTCCCCGAGGGGGTTTGCCACTACTATCATGAAGGATGTCCAGAACAGAGTCCAAACAGAAGAAAGATCCTCTGTGGATGTTAAGATCCTCCAGATTAATGGTGTCAAACTCAAAGAGAAACAGAGTGGGAGAGGGAGAGGGGAAGCACTAAATGTACATAAGGATTCCTATGGGCCTCATAATAACTTTAAAAATCATCTATTAACATGATCTATGTTTTATTGTGTTTTTATTTTGTTAAATATTTCCCAATTACATTTTTCCTAATGTAAAATCCTTTTTTTTTTACCAATATTTAGTATTTTATTTTTCCCCAGTTACATGTAAAAACAATTTTTAACAACTGTTTTTAAAATTTTTGAGTTCCAAATTCTCTCCCTTCCTTCCTCCTTGCCCCCCACCTATCCATAGAGAAAGCAAGTAATTTGATATAGTTATACATGTGTAATAATTCAAAACACTTCCATGTTAGTCATGTTGTAAAAGGAAACACAGACCAAAAAAGAAAGGAAAAATCCCTCAAGAAAAATAAAGTAAAAAAGGTATGCTTCAATCTGTATTCAGACACCATCAATTTTTTCTCTGGGGATTGATAGCATTTTTCGCCATAAGTCCTTCAGGGTTGTCTTTGATCATTGTATTGCTGAGAATAGCTGAGTCATTTACAACTGATCATCTTACAATATTGCTATTACTTTGTAGATGTACATTTCACTTTGCATCAGCTCATGTAAGTCTTTCCAGTCATTCCAATCTTTTTTCTGAGAGCATCCTGCTCATCATTTCAGGATTTTTTTGTGTCTCCTTCACCAAACTGTTGACGCTTTTTTCATAATTTTCTTGCATCACTCTCATTTCTCTTTCCAATTTTTCCTCTATCTCTGTTACTTGATTTTCAAAATTCTTTTTGAGCTCTTCTGGGACCTGAAACCATTTCATACTTTTTTTGGAGGCTTTGTATTTTGGAGCTTTGATTTTGTTATGTTCTTCTGAGTGTATGTTTTGATCTTCCTTGTCAACAAAGTAAATTTCTATGGTTAGAATTTTTTTCATGTTTGATTATTTTCCCCAGCCTATTACTTGACTTTTAACTCTTTGTTAAAGTAGGGCTCTGCTTCCAGGGAGGAGGATGCAATGTCCCAAGCGTCAGAGCTTTTGTGCAGCTGCTTTCAGTGATACCTGTAGGGACCTGTAAGTTTTTGGTTCTTCCAAGGTAGTATGATCAAAGTAAAAGTGTTTACTACTCTACTGCTCTGTGTGTAAACCTGGAACTTTTTTCAGCTCTGGAACTATGAGAAGGGTCCTTGTTCTATGGTAGCTACAAGCTCTGATGTGCTAGTACCCCTCTTCACCCTGGAACTGCCACCCAGGACTGCAACCCAGATCTGAGTAAGGGCAAAGCAACAGAGTCCTGTCTCAGTGCTAGCAAAGAGACCTCTATAATCTCTGTCTGACCAGTTGTTTAACCTCCTCACTATCTGTGGGATAAGAGTTCCAGAAGCAGCTGTTACCACTGCTAAATGAGTGGTTTCCAAGGCCTGCTCCTGGTTTGCTGGTCTGTACTGGAACAGCCTGTGCTAGACTCTGCTCCACTTTCACCTAGATGTTACAGACTTTCCTGCCAACCTTCCAAGTTATCTTTGGTGTCTGTGGGTTGAGAGATCTGAAGAACACTACTGCTGCCACTGATATAATGGCCTGCTCATGGTTTGCTGTGTCCCAGTCTGTGCTGGTGTGGCCTGTGCTGGACTGCACTCCTCCCTCACCCTGCTGCAACAGATACTTCCTGCCAATCTTCTAAGTTGTTGGGCTGGAAAAAATCATTTTACTCCATCTTTTTGTAGGTTCTGCCACTTTAGAATTTTTTTAGCATCATTATTTAAAGGTATTTGGCATTGCCAGAGCAAAGGGTATGCACAGCTTTATAGCCCTTTGAACAGAGTTCCAAACGACTCTACAAAATGTATCCACAACTACACCAACAGTGCAACAGTGCCTTAGTTTTCCCACATCCCGTCCAACAGTTATAATTTTCCTTTTTTTTTTGTCATATTAGCCAATCTGATAAATGTAAGGTTGTAGCTCAGAGTTGTTTTAATTTGCATCTCTCTAATCAATAGTGCTCTAGAGCATCTTTTCATATGACTATAGAGAGCTTTAATTTCTTCATCTGAAAACCACCTATTTATATCCTTTGACCTTTATCAATTAGGGAATGGCTTGTATTCTTACAAATTTGACTCAGTTCTCTATATATTTTAGAAATGAGACTTTTATCAGAAACACTGGCATTAAAAATTGCTTCCCAGCTTTCTGCTTTCCTTCTAATCTTGACTGCATTGGCTTTGTCTGAGCAAAACCTTTTTAACTTAATATAATGAAAATTATCCATTTTGTATTTCATAATGTTCTTTATCTCTTGTTTGGTCATAAATTCTTCCCTTCCCCACAGATCTGACAGGCAAGCTATTCCTTGCTCTCCTAATTTGCTGATGTTATCACCCTTTATGCCTAAATTATGTACCCATTTTGACCTTATCTTGGTATATGGTATAAGATGTTGGTCTATGTCTAGTTTCTGCCATAGTAGTTTCAAGTTTTATAGCAGTTTTGGTCAAATAGAGACTTCTTATCCTAGAAGCTGGAGTCTTTGGGTTTATCCCAAAGAGATCATAAAAAAGACAAAAGGACCTGAATGTATGAAACTATAGCCGCAGTTTTTGTGGTGGCAAAAAGTTGGAAATTGAGGGGGTGTCCATCAACTGGGGAATGGTTGAACAAGTTATGGTATAGGAATATAATGGAATGCTATTGTACTTTAAGATATGAGGAGAAGGTATATTTCAGAAAAACATGGAAATGAACTGATGCTGCATGAAGTGAGTAGAACCAAGAGAACATTGTACACAGTAACAGCAATATGGTATGATGATCAACTTTGATAGACTTCGCTCTTCTCGGCCATACAATGATCTAAGACAATCCCAAAAGAGTAATGATGGAAAATACTATCCACATCCAGAGAAAGAACTATGGGGTCTGAATGCAGATTGAAACATACTATTTTCTTCTTTCTTTCTTTCTCATGGTTTTTTTCCTTTTGTTCTGATTCTTCTTTTACAACATGACTAATGTGGAAATATGTTTAATAAGGTCATATGTGTATAGCCTATATCAGATTGCTTGCCATCTTGGGGAGGAGGAAGGGAAGGGAAGAAACGTGAAAAAATTTGGCACTCAAAATCTTATAATAGTGAATGTTAAAATATCTTTACATGTAATTGAAAAAAATACTATTAAGTTGGGGGGGAAGCATTTGGAGGGGTTTGGGAGGGAACTCAGGTGAATCCCTACATTTATTCTGCCCACTCAGCTCTGCCTTTCCAATTACATTTTAATCTGGTTCAGGTGCATTCAGGAGTGCTATCCATGGGCATGTGTTTGAGACCTCTGCTCCAGACGTTCCTCTTTTCAGATGATATTGTGTTCATTTTACCAAATGAGATCTAGAACATATAGAGCCTTTATTAATGACATCCATATCACTAAAAAGTGTTCAGTCCAACTGCACTCACAGGAAAAACCAAGTGGATGAAGAATACCTAGTGTCCAAAATATGAAATGTAAACATAAGTATGAAAAGGTAAATGGACAATGCATAGAATTATTTATTTGTATAAATATCTTGGACAGACACTAAAAATTGACAGTGACCTTGGTCCACAACTGAACAAGAAGAGTCTGAAAAGATTATTCTTGTTCAGTTGTTTCAGTTGTGTCCAACTCTTCATGACCCTATTTTGGAGTTTTCTTGGCAAAAATGCTGGAATAGTTTGCCATTTTCTTCTCTAGTATATTATACAGATGAGGAACTGAGGCAAAGGGGGTTAAGGTACTTGCCCAGGGTCATACAGGTATTAAGTGTCTGAAGCTGTTGAAGTTTAGGGATTTAGGAATGCTTGCGATCCCAAAAATATCAACACGCCGGGTCCTGCCGAATGAATTTGACTCAAAGTCTTCTCTTGTTGTGCAGAGAATAAGAGCGAGCTGAGACTTGGGTTCAAAGTAAATTTAGGTGTGGATTTATTAAGCAAGCGCGTGACTACCAGAGTGTTCACTCAAATTGGTAGTAATCCACTGAGGGTACAAGCCTTGTTTAAAAAGGCTAAAACCACAAAAACCACAATCAGGTAGGGGAGCTAGCTGAAGCCATGATGTACAGAAGCGAAGAACAGCGATTAGTTAGATCTATAGCTCAGGGCTAATTTGGGAATATGGCGCAACGGTACAAGGGTGCAACCTTCCTATGACATAGGGGTCCCTCCTAGAAGAAGGTGAAGGGCACAGGGTGGAGGGTCGCAGACAGCTTCTCAGAGCAGGGTGGAAGGGTTGTTGGGTAAGGGGGACTGGAATTTCCCAGAACTGGCAGGGGTCATGTTCTGGGCGAAGGGTGTAGGGACCCTGCTTGGTCACTACATAAGATAGTCTTGCACCATAATGAACTTTGTACACTTATGCTGATTGAGGGAGAATATACAGTAATGCTGATTTGAGGAAGGAGGGGGTTAGGGGACTATGCCTTGGGCAATACTCAGGACTATTATGCCATAAACTATTTCAAGCTATTATAGGATATAGGATAAAGACAAAGACAAGAATATAAAGGGGCTTAATGGTGGGCCACAAATCAGGTGGTGTGCAGTGACCTGGAATTTGGGTTTGGGTACAACACTCTCAGCCAAAGTAAAACAAAGTTTATTAAAGATTCGGATAATGGGTAGACTCTTAAGGAGCCTAAGTATTTATGATGCTTGTGTTGAATAGAGAGCGAGAATAATTTGACACAGAGTGAGTCTGTGCTAAATTAATCTCAGCACCTTCATGGAGGCAAGAAGGATTATATATACAGAAAGATCGTGGGAGGATTTAGGGGTGGTCTAGAGAAGGGGTTTGGGGAAAGTCTTGAGGAGTAGTCTAAGGAGGATCTTTGGTGGAACTGAGATCAGACTCCAGGAATGGGATTAACAGTGGGAAATAGCTGGATGCTACCTGGAAATGACAGACAATGGAGGGCTAGGCTAGTTTAAGGGTAACAGATTTGGGTATAGAAAATATTTTGATAGGATCAACGGTGGGAAGTAGCTGGACATTGGAAGGCTAGGCTAGGTTAAGAGTAACAAGAGATTTGGGCCCAGAGAAAATGAAAGGCCTATGGCCTCAGGTAAATGCTTCATTAGATGGGAAGATTCAAGGGGGTTCCCAGAGCCTAAACCCCAACAAAGCCAGATTTGAATTTATAAAGATGAGTCTTCCTGATTCCTGGCCTAGCCACTCTCTCCACTGTGCCACTTAGCTGCCTGTCAGAAGAATTACCTTTGAGAATTTTCAGAATGCTTTTATTAAAATGGATATTCTCCCTACGACAATGGCCCATCTTTCTAACAATATTTTTCTGATGATACTATATGTGTCTGGGCAGGGAAAACTTCTCAGGCAGTTTTGGATTGTTAACTTCCCTCTTCCCCCCTTCACTTCTGCTGTCAATCAGCAGAAAGTCCTTTCAGGAGTCTTTTGACCTCCACCCTTCTTTACTATTGACCTGGCAACCTTTCTCCCTCCCCCTCCCTTGCTTTGGGACCCTTACCCCTTTCCCTTGCTGTCAGTCAGCTTTGTTCTTTGTAAGCCTGTTTCCCAGCCACTGAGAGATAGTGGTAGGTTTCCCTGTTACTTGCCATTAGGTAAGATTTTCATGCCCAGACTTGAGTCTACCTCTTAGCCAATGGGAGAAGGGACAGTCGGGGTAAAGGAGCTTGACTGCGTTAGGGTTTAAAAACTCTGTTCACCCCACATTGGGAATGGATGCTGCTGCTGGGGCCTAGCCAGGCCCTGCCTGGCTGGGGGGTGGGAAGAGGGTGGGTGAGGAGGTGCCACCGCCACAAGGGCCAGGGTGCAAGAGGAGGCAATGTCGGATATAGACAAGCTCAACATTGACAATATCATTCAATGGCTCCTGGAAGTGAGAGGGTCAAAGCCTGATAAAAATGTCCAACTACAAGAGAATGAAATCTGAGGACTGTGCTTGAAATATCAGGAAATTTTTCTCAGTCAGCCTATCCTATTAGAACTTGAAGCACCACTTAAAATATGTGGTGATATTCATGGACCATATTATGATTTGCTTTCGCTTTTTGAGTATGGTGGTTTTCCACCAGAAAGCAACTACCTGTTTCTCCTGACTTTAAATTCTTTGATACAATTCCACCATAACACATTACAGAACTGCAATACTACTGGAAGTTTCTCTACAGAATTTTAAAGAGAGCTAATTTCAAGACAAATGCCAATTTAATCTGATTTATTAAACACAAAATAAACAACACATTAATAGGCTAAAAACAGTTTATGGAACATTAGTGCTTTAAAATTTTTATTATGTTAACTTTGAAAATCAAACAGAAGCACCAGAATTAGTCTTCATTTGGGGAAATATTTAATTCTTTTATTTAGTTTAAATTAGAGTTGTTAGATTCAATGAATTAAATTGGACCTAAATATTCCATATATTTAGACAGGACCGATAGAACCATTTGCACATTTAAGTGCAGACAGACACTGATAACCAGTCAACTGAGCAGAATATTTATTGATTTATTGGCTTGTGGACTAAACTGAATGGTTTATTTAGAAGATTTATTTGTTTAGAAAATATATATCAATCTGAGTATTTCTAATTATACAATATTTAGTACATTGTGCAGATAATTCAAATTTGCCAAAAATAAGGTTCAGGAATCTGTGTGGGGTACAGGGCCCCCCAAAATCCCCTACCCCCCAAAATGAAAAGTCAGAGGTATCTCGAGGAAAGAACAGGAAGTTTTTATTCTCTTCCCCTGTGGGAAGAGGGCAGTCCTTTCTATAGCGGGGATCATGGAGAGGAGGCATGTTAGAAAAGACAGAACAAGAATTTATACCCTAAGGCTGTCAAGTCCCCTCTCCCCCTCCACCCATCCCTTTTCCCATTGGCTGGAGGTGGGCTTTCAGTCTTAGCTGGAAACTTTCCCCAATGGTGAATAACAAAGAAGCCTACCATTACCCCCTATTGGCTGGGAGGTGGGACAGGAAATCAGTTCACATCCTTATTTGGCAACTGCCAACCTGAAGAAGGGGGAGGGGCTAAGAGATTCCTAAAATTCTTGAAGGGCTTAAGGCTGATTGACAGCAAGGGAAGGGGGGAAGGGTTCTGAACAATCTGAACTATTCAAATGTTCACCTCCTTATTTGGAAAACTCTAAAGCAGGGGAGGAGCAAAAGTCAAACAAGGGTGGAGGTCAAAAGACTCCTGAACTCCTGAAGAGGCCTAATGCTAATGTAATGCAGTAGTAAAGAAGGGGGAAAGAAGGGGGAAAGAAGGGGGAAAGAAGGGGGAAGGGGGAAGGGGGAAGGGGGAAGCTGAAACTCCAGCTTGTTCCCACAAAACTTATGGGCTGAGAAGTTTCACCTTTCCCATTCAAATCTAAGAGTATAAGTAGGTATAATTCATCTCCTTTTTGATGTTTTAACTTTCCCCCAAAGGAATAATAAATATTGTTTATTTATTTCTAATATGCCCAGTCTCCCTGCCAGTTTCCACTCTCCCTCAAACTTTTCAAGCAGGAAATGTTATGGTCTAGGGGTGCTAAGAACCCTGAAATAACAGGGCAAAGGGCACAGGTCTGCCTTGAAAGATTTTGACCACTCAAGCCTTCTTTCAGTCAGAGACAAGCTTTATTGTGTCACCAATAAAAGTGGGAGAGACTTTAAGAATCTGTGCTATTTGTGACTCCAATACAAGCAGGCAAGATTTTAAGAATTTGAGCATTTGTGACACCAATACAAGTGAGCCAGATTTTAAGAATATGAGCAATTTAATGGACACTTCTATACAGAAAGACCATGGGAAGATCTGGATGGGATTAAGCAGAGGTGAATAGCCTGAGGTAGTCTGGAGTTAACAGAGAATGAAGGATTGGCCTGGGTCCAGAGGTAGAGGGAGTGGGGGGGGGGGGGGGGTAGACACAATGAAAGGACAGTTAAAAAGATTATTAAATGGGATCGGTGGGTGCCTCATGCAAATGACAGAGACTTAATTCAGGAGCTTTGGGGTCTAGCTCCCAAAGACATGGTCTTTTCCTTTTAGGGGTTCAGATTTTATCCCCATCAGAAGGAACACAAAGATCCTTAGTTAAGAATTTTTGCTGCTAATGGTACAGGGTCTGAAGGTTGGAGGCATTTTCAGCAGCATTTAATGTCTCCCCTCCCCTTCTCCTTTCCCCCTCCCCCCCGCCCTGTCCCCATGCCACAGAACACATATATAGAGTTACACTAAAAACAGTATGGCTACTATTTGGATTGCCAAGAGTAAAGGAGAAAGAAGGAAAGCTGAGAGGTTCATGAATATTCAAAGAAAGCAAAGAAAATGATTGGTCTAAAGGCCAAATTCTACCATAAACAGTGTCATGCTGAGAAGAGTCAGATGAAAAAACCTATCAAGATGCATGAAAAGAGAAATGCCTAGCAAAAGAATAATGAAAAAACTCCTGAAGGAGCAGTGCCAGTCTATCTGCTGGGTGGAGAAGGACTAAGCCAAAGTCCTTTCCAACATGGTTAAACAAAATTGGGCGGAGCTAAGATGGCAGCATAGAAACAGGAAAACTCTGTGGCTCCCCCCATAACCACCTCAAATTCCTATAAAATATGACTCTAAACAAATTTTGGAGCTACAGAACCCACAAAGTGACAGAGAGAAACAAATCTCCCACTGAAGGCAGCCCGGCAGATGAATAGGAAGGGTCCATCACAGTGTGCCAGGAGCTGAGCCCAGCCTCATATGAGCCCACGGTTTTAGCCCCAGGGCAGCCCTGACCAGTGGCTACAGCAGACTTTGGGAGGGTGGATCACCAGTACCAGTGGATGGTGATAATTCCAGAATTAACAACCCATAAATGCCAAAGAAAAAGTGAGAGGACAGTGTAGAACTATTTTAAAACTGGAGGAGATGAAGAAGCGGTCTGACTCCTGCCCCAGAGCTGGAAGTGGCAGAGGTGTGGTGGCCCTGCAGCTGCCTCCAAGTGGCTGCTTCAGAGCTCCTGGCCTGCAAATTGTAGAGGGGCCAAGCTAACATTCAGAGGGTAAGTGCACGTATTTAAAGTATGGGAATACTGAAGAGATTTATGTGATGGTTACAATTCTATCAGGTGAATCTGATTTCCCCACAAAAAATATTTTTATAAATAGTATCCAACTGTTATTGAATTCAATAACATGCAATAATTAATTATTAAATACCTATTATGTACAGGGCATTACGCTAGGTGTTAGGGACCAAAGACAAAAACGGTAAATTAATCTTATCCATAAGGAGTGCATTACCATCTCTACTAAGAGGATAGAACATGCATGCAAATAAGTTAGCATGAAAGTGTATGAAGTGATTTAAAGAGGAAGAGAATACTTACAATGTGAATGAGTAAAGATCCCATGTTAGCATTGACATACAAGCTGTGATTTATAGGAAGCTAGGCATTTTTCAAAGCAGAAGTGAGTAGGGATTGTATTGCATATATAAATCAATTGTACAAAATCATGGAGATAAGAGGTGGTACCTGCAGACTATTTATTTTTCATAGAAAGCATATGAAGGAATATAATATGAAAAAGATTAGAGAGACAGGTTGAATTCATATTTTGGAAGAATTTAAATATGAGTTGGGAAGTTTTATTTTTGAGGAAAAAGAGAATTAATGGTATTTTTAGTAGGGTGCTGACATGGTGAACAAATAGCAACTCTATAGCCAAACTAAAGGTAATTTGGAAAGGGGAGAGACTGCCTATATTATGGTACCTCTCTCTGGTACGTATTTTGTTGGATTTATATAGACAATTTTTGCCTTCCCCTTTCCTTTTTAGTGTAAAGCCCTCTTGACTGCATTTGCAAAGCTCCAGGGAACTGCAACCCTTGTTAGGTACAATTTCAACTCTGGCCATGGACCACCAATCCTTGGACTGGAATCTCTGGTCCAGAAATTAGACTCTACTATTAAATATCATCTACTTAAGCATCTGTTCACTTCCCAAATCTACCTTTCTCTTCTGAAGCCCCTGCCTGCAACTCTCAGTTGTCATGAAAACATTACCTGCACCCTAAAGGTCACAACTTTCTTGCCCAATACTTCATCATCTTTAGCAGTTCTTTCTGGATTCCTCCTGGTCCTATGAGTCATGTACATGTAAACTACCATAAGTCAGTAGTAGTTACTCATAGGGAAAACAGGAGATTCCTAATTGTTATTTCTGAATTGGCAAACTGCTGGCTCAGTACCTTTCAGCAAAGAACCGCCAAGAACTAATGTTCCTCTTTTCTTTCTCTATTTCTTACTGGATGATTTCTTACTGACAAAAGAATTCCAGTTCAGACTGGACCAATCTCTAACTTGTAGATGGTCAGAGCCAAGCAAAGCAGGCCAGAGACAGCTAAATCAGGAATCAAATAGCAGTTTAATTTCAGAGTGAGGAAAACAGCTTAGAAGCAAAATCTACCTTCCTGAGAAGGGGAACTTGAGGGCTTATGATGGGGGTAGGGTTTTTAAGTGCAAAAACCACAAAAGGCTGGACTATACAACACAGTCATTCTTAGGTCCTGAGTAAACAGTTTTTATGGTTGGCATTTTTTGGGGACAATACAGGCACTCTTGGTTCTTGTGGGAATCATTGAGCCTTGTGGTTGTCTCAAGTTGTTAGGATTGTTGAGCCTTGTGATCATTCAGTGGGGTATAGAACCAGAGTTTGGGTGGTGAGAACAGGACTGCAGCACCTAGTTCAATCCACTTAGCAGTTATAAATACTGGGATTGTTAGCATGTTATGAGATTTTTGTATCTATCTCCCAGCGTCAGTTGCTCCTTTTTTATTCCTCTGGGTCAAATTTTTCCAATCTCCAACATTCTAATATAGGCCAAAATTCCACTCTTACTCTTCATATCCTTTTCTTTTCTTTTTTTCGGGGGGGGGGTGGGGGTGGGGTGGCTATGGTTTTCAAATTAAGGTACTTCTGTTGTTACTGTTTCTACTGTTTGTTTTCAGGAACATTTTGTTCCGCCTAATAATCTGGAGAGTCTCCTTGAACCCTTTTACCTTCTCTTCTAAAAAGGGAGACTACCCTGTGTTTTGAAAATAGATAATAGTCAGTTGGCTTTGGCAGAAATTAAAATATCTCAGTTGATATACGTTACTGCAAAGTTCTCCCTAGTCTTTATACTTGCTAGAAATAAAACTTCTCACTCTTTGGCCTTCCACTCAGGGATATCTTCTTCTCTAAACATATTAATTTCCTGACCTTATTAGCATCTTCTTATACTCTTAGTACCTTGATAACCTTACCCAATTTCCATTCCCCTTTCTTATTTTCCTGTGCCTTACCAACTTATTTTGCTTTTCTTGTCTTTCATTTTTTCACCCAAATGCCTTCTCCTCCTCTTTATGTCCTTTTGCTCCTGCACAGGGCTTTTACCTTCTCTTGCTGCTCCTTTACTCCAAATCTATCCAAGCAAGTACTCCTCTGAAAAATGAATCTTTGAGGGAACACCCTTCCTCCCATTCTATAACCAACTATTTCAGTCCTCAATTTGCCAAGGTAGAAAATTTGCCCAAAGTTTGTACAAATTATTCAGGGCTGCTACCCAAAACATGGATTTTACTAAATCTATATTTTTGAGAATAAAATTTCACCACCCACACAATGTGTCCTCTTTATTAACTATAGAAACACTAGAAAAATTGAAGATATTCTAAAAGAAATCATTTTCATTTGATCCTATTATTAAATTTAAGTTCATGGAATGTAATAGGATAAGAATAAGAATTATATTGCAATTTTTATAATTTATAATTCCATATAAATATAAAGAAGCTAATTTATAGAATGTCAAGGTCATATGCAAGTTAGGAAATCTTAGAGGAGAAAAGGGAAAGGTAAATTAATTGTAAATAATGCATTTGAAAGTTGCCTCACTTTTCAAAATGCCACTCCCTCAACCGAACCTTTAATTAGAGCTATAAGAAAAAACAGGAATTTTTTCATGAAGACCAAAACTTTACAAGTTATAACAGTCACAGGAAACCATGGACAACCTCTGCCCTTCACCATATTTGAGATATTTATAGAGTGCCACACAAAAACTGCAGATAGAGCAGAGGCAAAGAGCCAGTATACTTATCCCTGTATCACATTCTGTACATTAGTGAACTCATCATAAGCATGCTTCTGGTTTTGATTGACCTTACTTTTAAAGAAAATTGTTATCCTTTTATTACATTTTAAAACTAAAAAATATATTGATAGCTTTTGATATCGCCTTCAAAATACACGTCTCCCCAACCTTGTAGGTTGAGAGTCATCCCTTGTGGCAAAGATTTAAAAAAGAAAAACAAAAGCAGTTTGGCAAAACTAACCAACATATGAACTGACTCTGATAGTACATGAAATGTTTAATGTTTTAAGGCTCAAAGGTGATAATTAAACATCAGCAGAAGTGATATTTTATTGGGGAATAAAACCTAATTTATGCGCGATAGGAAATAGGTCTTAATATCCAAACTAGTCCTACCTAATAAAATACTTCTTTGAAATATTTTTTTATTGTTTATTATAGGTTCTTTCCTCCACATCAAAGAATGGGTAGGAATTCAACACTTGCAGGGCTAAGGAAAAGACATTTCAGGAATAGAGAATCTCATGGAGACCAAATGTTAAAGGCAATGTTCAGGGGTAAGTGAGAAGTCCACCTTAATGGAGCATGGAAAATGGGTTACACAAAAAGATGTATAAAAATAAATTGATTAAAAAAACTATTTGAGACTTAAATATTGCCACAATTTTTTTTATCATAGGCCTATTTCCTCTACAATGAAGGATTTATAGTAGATTTCTTCAGCATCTTGCATATTTAAAATTCTGATTCTATAGAATGTCAGCATAACATAGTTTCAAGGCTGTATATGTAAATACATATATAAGTATATAATAAATTGGGTGGTATACTTACTAGTAAAAATCATCCCAAATACTTTAGTGTTTCAGCATAATTTATACACAGTATTCCATCAACAAGGCTCCAGAAGACAAATAATGTTGTAAATGTTGCTTCTCTTCTCTACACTACTTAACCCCTCCTCAATTTTTTTAACAGGTAAACCCAAAGTCTTTTCCAGCTTTTTTCTATTATAGGGTATCCCCCTGAAGTCATTGTGCAACACAAAGAAGCTGCCTAAATCAGGTATGAATTTGCTATGACCAAGGGCTGACTCTGCATATTTAAATGAAATTAATAGCATATACTTCTTTAAATGTGTGGAATATATTTTCATTGATCCAGTTAATGTGTTGTTTATGCAATTTGTAATCCATAGTACTTCTCTGACACAGAGAATTTCACAGTGGAAGATGAAGTTGTGTTGGTCAGAACCGAATTTTTGTGTTTGTTGTAGAGAGAAACGCAAATAGGATATTGGGAAGGAAGGTGATGAACTTCTGATCTGATTATGAAAGAGAATCATTCCATTAGTGAAGTGAGTGATAGTGAGTCAAGAAAATAAGGGAAACTAGAGGCTGGTGTTAAAACAGTGTAACTACAATGAGGTGCTGCCAGAGATTGGGCAAGGGATGGAGGGGCTGGAAGTGCTGAAGAAATGTTATTTGGGCTACTGCTGATTGCTAACATTCCATTAAGGACAACATGTACTAGATGGGAAAGTGGTTGTTTCTCATCTCCCCTTCCAGAATGATAGATATTCATCCTCTAAAGTTGTCCTACTCCATAAAGTTGGTTTATAGTACCACAGTCAATTTCAATAAAGAATAGAGCCTAACCCTTCCTGTCGTGTGTACAGTGTTTGTGAAACATAAAGCAGAGTACAATAAAGATAAAGAAACAGAGAAAACAGACCTTCTCTGGCTAAATGTCACGGTAGAAGGAGTTCTTATCTTCCCACCAAGTGGGGGTTCACAAGCTAAATGAGAAAATTATTGGTATTTTCAGAATTATATTCTCTATGAACAGCCAGCAACAGGAAAATTCAGATCTGCATTTCCTCACCTTGTGTGAAATCTGAGCCACTGCTATTGTGGGTAACACTATGTAGGTAACATTGCTCTCCCACCCATGCATGTGCAGAGAACATTCTCTGTAGGAAGTAAGGGGAGAAGGATCAATTAGAGAGAAGGTCCTACCTGGTGGATGGAGAGGGAGAATGAACAGAAAAGTCTGGCACCCACACATTCCAAAGGGTGAGGGGAGGGAGGAGACAGAGGGGTCAGTGCAGCAGCTAGGTCTTAGCTATCAGTACCAAAGAGGCTGTACCAATCCAAAGGTGACTTTTCAGTGACTCAGATTTAACTGTAGCACCTGCCAAGTGTAGAATTTCTCTGCCTCAGACTGTGCATCAGTCTAACTCTGCCTACCTCATTATAAAATGACACAGCCCCTAATGGCCTTGGGGTCAGAGTTTTGCCAGGATAGTCAAACTCCTGAGATCAGTACTTCAGCAGGATCATTTCCCCGAATTCACATGTCTCCTTGTATCCTTTTGATATGTATAGCAGGGGCTAGCATATTAATCAATAAGCCCTATAGCTCAATCAATTTGGTATACACTCTGTTCCTTGAAATCCCAATCCTGACCAGGAGATAAGGAAAATTACAATTTGGTGACATAGCAATCTATCAAAAAAGAAAGTCCAAGTGAAAACATAAATTTGTTTTTAAAGTTACACAGTGGTATATAAGTTTGTTGTCAAACATCATAATTTTTGTGGGTGATTTTAAGTCCACTAACAATTCTTTTAAATCAATGGATACTAAGTCTTAACTTTGTATTTATGACATACAGAAAGTTAGACACAGTTTTATTAATAATGCTAATAGATAATTAATAAAAGGAGTCAGTGGCACTCTCAAATACCAAAGAACCCTCATGGAACCCACTCAACACTTCTGTGACCTTGGAAGAGTGAATGATCTTGAGAGTGGCAATCAACTGATTAGTTAACAATCATTGAGAAGAATGACTGTTATAATGAGATGTGGATCTATTCTAATGAGGGGCTAGGGGAACATGACTGATCACTACACTCCCAGACCACCCTTAGCCTCAGGTCATCTAGACAAAGTATCTACCTCTACTCAGAACTGGCTGTATGGAACCAGAATTCACATTAGATTAAATTCTTTGTAAGGTTGTTTAGTTTAGTAGGGTAACAGAATTCTTACCCTTTAGAACTGAATTTTGAATTGACCTAATGTCCAAATGAGGGGGGAAGAGAATCCTGGATCTCCACAATATTTGGTCATTTAATAATCATTACTCTCATATTTATTATCATTTAATTGGCTTTTGATAGCCTTTGATGCATTGTCCTACTCTGACCTCCCTCTTTCTCATTAGCAAGGTCACAGTAAAGACATGTCTTACTAAAAAAAAAAATTGAGGAAAATATAAGTTACTGCTTAAAATGAAACAATGGAACTACTGAGGTACCCATCAGAGAAAGGTCCTGCCTTTTAAATTCAGGTTCAATTACTGCCCTTTCATGTTTGAGTACTTTAGAGTTGGTCACATTTTACATTTTTCATGATACTAACAAATTTATTCTTATATGTGTCTTTCTGGAAAGGAATTCATTCAGACATTTCTATTAGAACAGAATAGTTTAAACACTTTCCAAACCAATGACTATGCTTTCTACAATTATTATTCTGTAAGTAGGTGAAGGATCTACATGTGTGAAGAACTCTCTCCCATCACTGCAACCCTATGCAAATCTGTGACTTAACAGATCAAACTGAAGGACTTACCTGGAGCACATAAAATTAAGTAACTTGTCAAGTCCCCTAGCTAGGGTCAAAGGTGGAATTTTACCCTAACCTGAACAGTAACTCCAGAACTCTATCCCCTATACTATGAAATATCCATCGATTATTAATATTAAATTCATTAGGCCACACACCTTGATTTTTATCAGCATATAGTAATTACCTTTTAAAAGTTTTAATTCTTCAGCTGTGATGTAATATTCATATAGTCAAGTCAGCAATAAATTTAAATCTAAAGTCACTATTTAATCATGACATGAATTGTCATTTATAACCCTCTGAGACTGTATTTTACAGTTTACGGTCCCTGCCAAGCTTTCCTAATTCAGTTACAATCAAGAGGGTGTTTTATTCGAAGTTGTTAAAATTGAAATACCTCTTATTATTTCCTCTTGTAGTTCCTCTGTATTTTTATAGTTCCTTTCTAAAGAAACTTTATGAACATCTGAATGTTAACATAAATTCCTCAAATTTTAAAGTCTGATGGTAGTGAATTCTAAAAGCTCAAGCTCTCATTGTAAATTAAAGAAGCAATTAACTGAATTCTGATAGTTACTTATAAATGATCTATTTTCTTGTATATGTATTTATACTATAAAATTGAGAACTGTATACAGAATAGGATCATCACAGCTACTAACATCTCAGATGCCATCTATCTGGAAAAAAGGTGGTAATGTACCTCCCCCAATATAATTAGATAGCATAACACACAAGACTTGATCTTAGTAATTAGATGCCACAGGTGGCTAGGTGGTACAGTAGATAAGAGTTCTGGCCAGGGAGTCAGGAAGAACTGAGTTCAAATATGGCCTCAGATACTTAATAGCTATGTGACCTTGGGCAACTCACTTAGCTTCTCTGTCTCAGTTTTCTCATTGTAACCATACTGCGATTTGAAGATCTTCCACGCCCCTTGAGCTTGCTGATGTAGCAGGAAGGGGTGGAGCAAGAGAACGCCGGAACCAAGCTAGTCTCCGTGCGGTGCTGACTGGAAGCTGCAGCAGAGGCAGTGGCTGTGGTTGCGAACTCCTTTTGCTTTGAGCAGGGCAGAATCTCTGCTAAGGACTCCTGCTGAGGACTGCCTGGGGCAGGAA
>CM053583.1:94496545-94562244 GCA_028627135.1 Pseudochirops cupreus | reverse complement strand
GTAGAGAGCCTGTTCCATTTTGTGATTAATAACTATATCAGCATATTTATAGTTACTGTAGGCATTGTGAATACTGCATTGCTGATACACTCATCTATAAAACGGGGATAATAATAGAACCTAGCTCCTAGGGTTGTTGTGAGGATCAAATGAAATATTTGTAAAGCATATAGTGCATTGCCTGTACATAACAGGTTCTTCATAAATGTTTGTTTTAATAGTCATACTCATAGTCTTTGGTGTGATCGTTTCTCACCTCCTTTGTAAGCTAGCTTCCTTGTAATTTCAGATTCTTACTTTCATAGACTCCATCTTGAAAGGGAACATAGGACAATGGGAAGAACACTGGGTCTGTAGTTAGAGGATATGAATTCACATGCTGTGTCTGCCATTTCCTACCTTGGTGACCTTGGGCAAGTCATTTAATATCTATGGACCATAACTCCTCATTCCTACAATGATGGGATTGGACTAGATGACCTCTAAATATTGTAACAAATCAAAACAAATATTATACATGCAATATTCCACACCTACGGACCTCTATCTCTACAAAAGTGGAGGAGGAAGTGTCTTCTCATTTCTCTTCTTTGGTGGCAAACTTAGTTATTACATTTTTTTGGGAATATTCATGTTAGAGTGTGTTGTGATGGTTGTTCTTTCCTTTTGTATTGTTACTGCCATCGAGTTTAATTTTCTTGGCTCTGCTTCCTTCACTTTGCATTAGTTCTCAACCACCTGTCTTTTTATCATGTTTGTCTTTCCTTATAGCACAGTAATATTTCATTACATTCATGTACTGCAATTTTTTAATCATTTGTCAAATGATCATCTACTTTGTTTCCAGTTATTCACAACCTCAAAAAGTGCCTCTATAAATATCTGTTACATGTTGAAGCCTTTCTTTTTGTCAATGACCTCCTTAAATATATGCCTAGCAGTAATATTTCTGGGTAAAAGTATGTGGACATTTTGGTCACCTTATCTGCACAATAACCAATTGTTTTCCCGAATAACTACCAATTCAAAATTTAGTCCAAAAATGCATTGGTGTGCTTGTCTTGTCACAATGTATATACACTTTTTCCTCACCCTTCAAAAATTTTATCCCAAAGTTCTCTACAGACTGGCAATAATCAATCCATTACCAAACTGCCTTTCCAAACTCATTTCTCACTCTATGAACCCCCTTTCCCACCTGTCTGTTCTTCAGATAGTTTCTTGCTAGCACTCCGTTGAAACTTTCTGCTTAGTAGACTATCCTTGGACCATAGTTCAATTTTTGTTTTTCCTCCTGCTACTGCAACTTTTGTTCAGATGTTTCTATCACAAGGAATGGCATAATTTATGACTCTCTTTCTTTTCCCCAACCTATTTTCTATTTCAAGATACAGATAAATCCCTACCTCCTCTGTTAAGTCTTACTGACCACTACAACTCTAAGGAAAGTCAAACACTATCCATTGCTTCACTTTGCCTCAGGAATTAATTTTAGGAAAACTTGAGTTCAAATCCTGACCACTCCCACCCTCCCCACCCCCAACCTCATACTTACTATCTGTATGACCCTAGGCAGGTCAAGACCTCTCTGTCTTTGGTTCCTTAAATGAGAAATGGTAATAATAATTGTGGATTGAACAACCCCGCCAGGAGTCAGGAAGACCTGAGTTCAAATTCGGCCGTAGGTACTTACTAGCTGTGTAACTCTGGACAAATTACTTAACCCTTTTGCTTCAGTTTCCTCATCTATAAAATGGGGATAATAATAGCACCTACACCTGTGAGGATCAACTGAGATAAAAACTGTAATGTGCTGTTCTATAAATGCTAGCTCCTGGAGCCTCAATTTTCTCTGTAAAATGGGTTAGCAGCACCTACCTCACAGAATTTTTGGCGGGGATCAAATGAGATAACATGCAAAACGTTTTGCAAGCCTTAAACACGTTATATAAATCATTATACACGGAAACAGACCCAAAGAGATTAAATGTCTTGCTCAATGTTACATAGACGGAATAGCAGAGCTGAGCGTAGAGACCCAGGGTCTGGATTTCTGAGTTGCGAGGAAGCTCCCAGCTGGGTCCACCAGCTTCTAGGCAAGACTGGAGCCTCTCTGGGTTACGGGATGGAAACTAACCGAACCAAACCGACCCCAGCCAGGAGCCGGGCCTGATTGGCTGCTTCCATCCTCATCCCTCGAGGCCAAGTAGGCGGCGCGCATGCGCAGGGCATCCCGGGGCGCTCTGTTCTGCCGTCCCTTCCTGCTGCTCCTCTCTCCATCCGGGTCTCTGGGGTTCCGGCCCCTGCTCTCCCCGGGATCGCTAGTCGATCCCCTCTCTCCCCTTTCTCGAGTGACAGCCGAGCTTCGCCGGGGGGTCCCCAGGGGCCGGTTCCGGCGGTGAGTCCTGTGGGGCTGAGGCGGGGTGGGCCCCGGAGGCGGGTGGCAGTGAGGGGGTGAGTGGGACCTCCCGAGCCGGGCCTCAGTTTCTCGGTGAGGAGATGGATCCCGGCGCCTTCGTCCTCTCCCTGTCAGGCGTCAAGCCTCGCTTCGCTCTCCCCACTCGTATCACGGAAGCCGAGAAAGAGTCAGACTCAGAGTCTGGAGACTGGGGTTCGAGCCCGAACTTCCACCTTTGTAGCTGGGTCCCTTCCTCGCCCCCTCCTCTCCGCCTTGAACTGCACTCAACCAGCCAATCAGGGAACATTTTTTAAGTGCCTTCTAGGTGCCGGGCGCTGTGGGAGGACGAGAGGGGAAGAGAGGAGGGGTCAAGTGGGAAACAAACAACCACTGCCCTTGGGGAGCTTCCATTCTTAATTAAAATGGTGACGTGCGTTGTGTCTGTAGTTGGGTCACATGCCCCACGGGATGGTAGTGAGGAAAGTGCTCGGACCTTTTTAAAGGTCTGTGTAGGTGTGAGCTCTTGGTTGGTGGTCCTGGTCCAGGCCAAAGTGCTCCTGCTCCCAGGGTGAAGGAACACCTTCCCGCTGCTGTTCTTTCCTTCCTGCTGGGGTCTTTGTGTACAGTTCTGAAGACCAGACCTGAAAAGGGAAAATGCTTTTAATGTTATGGTTCTTGGGTTGCAATCCTCAGCTGTGCTGCTAATAAACGTGGGTGAGCTTGAGGGCGTCACTCAGTTTTTTTATCAGCAAAATGGAAGATGAATTAGATGATAGTCCCTCCAAAGTCTTTTGGGGCTCCTTAGCTAAAGAGTATGAGGAGCCGAGAGGATAGGGGGGAAATGTTTGTGATCCCAGGGAAATGCACCGGGTAGGAAAGCAGATAATGTTGGGGGTGGGGGAGAAGGAGTTGTGTATTTGAATTTAATGTTGCACGGAAAGAGTACTTTAAAGTGTGCCCTCAAGAGACTTTTCTTGCTCTGGTTTACTATAGAGTTTTCCTTTTTACTGTTACTACAGTTTTATCCCTTTAATATGAACCTAAGAGTTACAAATTATTCTTCGCCTCATCACCGTTCAAGTGTTTCTAATTTTCTTGTCACAAGCCTTTTACTACCGAGGTGGAAGTGAATTTTGAGAGAGGCCATGTTGATCTTTGTAATTGACCTCGTGATTTATTTCGTGAACATTGGTATGACTAAAATGAGTTACAACACTAGAGCCTGTTTCTGTTGAATGTAAGGGTTATTAGCAGTATAGCCTCTAATTATTTTATTTATCATATTGAATTGAAATATTTAGCTACTGTTTGTGATTCCCTTTAAAAATCACCTGATACATTCAGTATTCCAAGCCAGGGAATACTATATCTAAAGCAGGAAAAATATTTTCATATTCCTTTTATGAAGAGTGATCTGAAAAAGCTTTTTTAGAAAATAACTACTTTTTAATCATTACTTTGATCAAATCTTAAAGCTTGATGTTAATAAGCTTTTGTGTATTTGATTTTCTCTTTAAAGTATTGTAACCTCTGTATTTAAGATACTTGAATTTAGTGTTGTAACTATAATAATCATACTTTTTAAAAGTACCATTCTCTCTGGAATCATTAGCATAATTTATGTTTGTATTTGTAAATATTTGTAAACTGCTTTAAAGTGCTGTCAATGGAATTTTTCCAGGTTTGAAGTTCGTGACCAAGGAGCTGTGTATCACCAGAATGAGACTTGTAATTCTTGATAATTATGACTTGGCTAGTGAATGGGCAGCCAAATACATCTGTAATCGAATTATCCAGTTCAAACCAGGACAGGACAGATATTTTACCCTGGGCTTGCCAACAGGTAATAAGCTAATTTTTTCCAGATTAAAAAGCAAAGATTTATGAAAATGTTAGTATTTTGTTCTCCTTGCTCTATTTTTTATATAGTTATTACATTATTACTGCCTATTCAGGAAAAGAATGAAAAAAGAAACATTCACGAGATACAAAAATCTAAGTTAAAAAATGAATGCATTGGATACTGTGTTTTTAAGATGTTTCTGTCTTCAGTACTGATTTACTTTCACAAAAATTTTTTTCTATCATTTTCTTTTTGTTTGGTTTTCAGGGAGAGGGAAGGTTTGTTATTCCTTTCATTTCTCCCACTTTTTCCAGTTTGGGTTTCAGCAGGTGAAACTCTGATTAATAAGAAGTGGTGAAAGAATTTGGGCAGCTAGGTGGTTCAGTGGATAGAGTGCTTGACCTGAAGTCAGGAAGATTTTGTATACTTACCGTCAGTATGACTCCAGACAAACCACTTAACCCTGTTTGCCTCAGTTTCCTCATCTGTAAAATGAATTGGAGAAAGAAATGACAAACCACTCCAGTATCTTTGCCAAGAAAACCAAAAATGTGCTCACAAAGTATGGGATACAACTGAACAGCTACAGAAAGAATTAAGGTGGCATAACATTCTGGATAGAATATGAGACTTGGAGTACACAAAATCTTGCTTCAAACACTTTTAGGCTGTGTGTCCACTGGAAAAGTTATTTAACAACAATGATACTGAGATTTAGAACTCAGGGAACCTTAAACGTCATCTAGTTCAGTTCCCTCATTTTGCAGACAAAGCAACGGAGGCCCAGAGAGAGAGATTATTTGCCATAGTAAGTGGAAAGCTGAGATTGGAACTTTGGTCTTTGGTCCAAATTCAACTCTCTTTCCATTCTGAAGCATTTATATAGTGCTTTAAGGTTTGCAAATCACTTTACATGCATTCTTTCATTTTATCTTCATTAATAGCTGTATAAAGTAAGTGCTAATATTTAACCTTTTGTTATTTAACCTCTTAACCTTAGCTCTGTAAACTGAAGATAACACCTATTAGACCTACTTCTCAGAATTATCATGTTAGATAAAGTGTGTAAAATGGTAATGCAAACTTGAGAGTGCTATGTAAGTGGCAGTTATTACTTCTTGTATTTTCTTTAAGTAATTTTCTCTTCTTATACCTCTTTTTTCCCCTTTTCTTGAAGTGTTACAAGAGAATGATGACAATTACTTTATACCAAAGGACTTTTTCAGGACAACAACTTAACTGTCTCAGCCTAGTCATATTACTGAAACACCAGGGACGTTAGGTATGATCTCCAGTAGGCATAAATATACATTTAATCTCTACTCTTGGTGAAGTGACTGGTGGGTAGAAAAATGCAAAGTGGTTAAGGCATTAAAATTTCCTTTTTCTTAATTTACCATAAAGCATTTTAGTTGACTTTCTGTCTTAGGCCACTAGATTAGGGAGTGTTAATGAGAAAATGAGTTTTCCTATACCTTTGGTAATCACTTTCTCTAGATGGATCTCCATCTTTAATTAAGAGCAAAGTTTCTAAATATGATCTTTCTACATTATTCTAGAAACATTTCTCAGCTTGTGGAACTCCATAAGTCCCTCTGGGATTTATTTCATTCCAGGGAGTTACCTAAGCCACATATGGACGAAGTGATTTGTCTAATCACACATCTAGTAAATATCCAACTCAGAATTTGAACTTAGGTCTTCCTGACTCTGAACCTAACAAACTCATTTTAAAATAAGGAAAATTAAAAAAAAATTAAATTGAATCTGTTGTGTAACAAGAGGGAAAATGGAATAAGTTGCTTAATCTTATGTCTGATAGTTTATTTTTTAAGCCACAGTTCAAATTTGCTATGAAAAGATACTGTATGTCACTTGAATTCCTTGAGTTGGAAGAGACAGATGCTATATTTATTCATCCTTAAGTTAGGCCACACATTCTGGGGTGGTGAAGAAAGAAGGAGAGGGTGAAGAAAGAAGAATCAGTTTTGGCCGTTTGTATTGGGGCAGCTAGGTGGCACAGGAGAGCATTGGGCCTGGAGTCAGGAAGACTCTTCTTCCCAAGTTCAAATCAGGCCTCAGACACTTAATTACTATGTGAACCTGGGTAAGTCACTTAACCCTGTGTGCCTTAGTTTCTTCATGTATAAAATGAGCTGGAGAAGGAAATGACAAACCACTCTAGTATCTTTGCCTAGAAAATCCCCAATGGGGTCATGAAGAATTGAAGTGACTGAACGACATTTTAAAGTTTATTTTACTGTGTTTTAAAAAGTAATTTAAAATTGGAATTTGATTCAGCAGTAAATACATATCTAACATTAAGAAAGCCTACTCTTTTCCTTTTCTCCTTATCTTGTCCTTCTTGCTTTTCTTTGGTATTTTTTTCCTTTTTTTTCCCAATTTTTTAAAAACAATTTTATTTAAAATTTTGAGTTTCAAATTCTATTCCTTCCTCCCTCTTCTCCCCTGCTCTCTCCCTGAGATCATAAGCAATTAAATATGGGTTATAGATGTACAATTATGTAAAACATTTCCATATTAGTCATTTTGTACAAGAAGACTCAAAAGAAAAAAATGAAAGTGAAAAATAGTATGCTTCAGTCTGTATTCATTCAATATCAGTTCTTTCTCTGGAGGCACATAGTAAGCTTCATCTTTAGTGTTTTGAGATTGTCTTGGATCATTGTTCAGTATTTGTGTAGGACTTACTTATAATGACCAAATTGGTGGTTTGGGTACTTATGCATATAACTTGTTTCTAGATAGTGCTTTAAGGTAGACAAAATGCTTTTCTCAACAAAAAGCAGTGAAGTAGCTAGGGTAAACATCTGTATTTCATAGATGAGAAAACTGAGATATAAAGAAGCCAAATAATTTTCTCAGGGTCAAACAAATGGTGTGTGTGTGTGTGTGTGTGTGTGTGTGTGTGTGTGTGTGTGTGTGTGTGTGTGTGTGTGTGTGTGTGTGTGTGTGTGTGTGTGTGTACGTACATGTGTATGTGTACTAGAACCTGAAATCAAGTCACTTGACTTAAAGCACAATGTTGTCATTTGTCTCCTCTCTCTTAAGTTCTTCCCAAAATGTGAAATGGCTTTGAATTTCTTTTCTCCCTTTGACTGTCCTCAGCAACTTGCCCTGATAGGACAGGTTTTCTACACATCCTCAAAGTGAAATCCAGGGTTTAGGATGCGGCTGATAATTTTTATGCTTTTGCTAAAAAAAAAAAATTTTTTTTTTCAGGAAGCACACCTTTGGGATGCTATAAAAAACTAATAGAATATCACAAGAATGGAGATCTTTCCTTTAAATATGTAAAGACCTTTAACATGGATGAATATGTAGGTGGGTAAGCTAAATTTTTAGTGGTACTAAAATAATTTCCTAGAATTACACATACTATTTTGTGAGTAGCTTGTTTTCTGCACTTTATATTTTATGCAATATATGCCCCTTTAATTTTATGTATTGCCCTTGAGCCTTTTAGGCTTTCTGGAATTTCTGTTAAGAATACCAAATAATCGTTGGAATAATTTTCCTGATGTATTGTTAAATTGTGTGTATGATATAGAGGTAGAAGTATTTGGGTAGTTAAATACATTGACAAACAGAATTGTGACCCCAAACTACCTTGTAATATTAGATAGACTGAAGATAACTAACTGTTATAGGGATAAATGCAAAGTCCTGTGCTTTGGGCTAAAAAAATTCAATTCTATACTTACAGCTTGGGAAATATGTGGCTAAGAAAGTTCATATTGAAGATTACAGATTTTAATAGAATTAAGTATGAGTCAACAGGATGATATTGTAGCCAAAAAAGCCAATGTGATTTTAGACTACATTAATTGAAACATGATGTCCAAGGTGAGGGAAGTAATAGTTTTGCTTTTTTTTTTTTTAGCCTTCATCAGACCTCATTTAAGTATTAAATTTTGAATGCCATATTTTAAAAAACCATTGTTAAGTGGGAATATGTACAGAGGAGGGTAACCAGCATGAATGGTTAAAGAAACTGAGGATCCTTAACTTGGAGAAAACTTGAGTGACATCATCACAATCTTTAAATAATTGAAGGGTTGTCATGGATTAGGTTTGTTCTGCTTGATCCTTGGAGGTAAAAATTATGAGGAGAGAGATTTTAATTCTTCATGAGAGAAACTTGGAAATAGAGCAGTTCAAGAATGGAATGAGCTACTTAAATGAATAGTGAATATCCTGTGCTGGAGGTCTTCTAATAAAAGCTGAAAATGTTATAGGGGTATTATAAGTGGACTCAGGATTTTGGGTGTAGTTGTACTAGATAATAATAATAACAACTAGCATTTACATAAATACGTGCTATGTGCCAGACACTATGTTAAGCGCTTTATCGTTATCTCATTTTATCCTCAACAGTCTTAGGAGGAAGGTGCTATTATCATTCCCATTTTACGGATGAGGAAACTGAGGCAAACAGATGTTAAGTGACTTGTCCAGGGTCTCAAAGCTAGTAAGTGTCTGAGGCTGAATTTGAACTTAGGTCTTCCTCACTCCAGGCCTAGCATTCTCTCTACTTTACTACCCAACTGCCTCATACATACAGCCTCTAAGGTCCCTTCCAACTCTATAATTTTGGGATTCTTTGATTTCTTTTAATTTAGGATTGGATGGAGGAAATCTGCCAAAAGAATCAGAAGCTGTATGAAAAGAGTTAAATAAAAGGGGCAAGTTCTGTATAAGTACTCTGTCTCTTTGTTCAGAGAACTGGCAAAAATCAATGTACTTATTAATATTCCTTATATTAAAGACATTTCAGTGTATGGCTATAAGGTATCAAAGTAGTTTTCAGATTTAAGATGTTCATAGGATGTATTTATCTAGGGAAGACACTAGAGAAAGTGTACTTACGATAGCATGTGAAAGATCTTGTTCTAAAACTAAAATATATCTGAACCTGTTATCTTGACTCAAATTTTATGTTTGAGATTTTCAATAACAAAATGACTGAACTTAAATATGATGTAGCAAAACAGTGTGTTTTTAAGATATTTTTCAGCCTTCATTCATATAGTGCTAAAAGGGACCATAGTTAGAAGTATGGTGTCCATAGTATTTCTGAGAGATTTGGAAATTAGTTAATCCCGAATTTTAAAAGTTATCAAATTGACTTTATTAACTCTAGGACTTCCCAGAAATCATCCTGAGAGCTACCATTCATATATGTGGAATAACTTCTTTAAGCATATTGACATAGATCCTAATAATGCTCATATCCTTGATGGAAATGCTTCAGACCTACAGGCAGAATGTGATGCATTTGAAAAGAAAATAGAAGAAGCTGGAGGAATTGATCTTTTTGTTGGAGGTATGTAGAACACCTTACCATTAGTTGTGTACTAACAGGAAACTTTTTTTTTTCATTTAAAACTCTGTAGTTCAGTTAGCATCCATCCCTTTCTACAACAAATGTATTCAAGAAAATTACTGTAACCAAAACAACTTAATGAAGATTAGAGTCAGAGGTGTGCTAGTAAATGTTTAATAATTGACTCTCTGAGGGAAAATATATCTATATCTGTCTATATCTATCTATATATATGTATATACGTATATGTGTGTATATATATATATATATATATATATATATGCATGATACACTTTTAAGTTTAATATGTAGCATTAACATTTATTTTTATCACTTTAAGTTTAGGCAATCAACAAAACAATAAAGCAAGCCTTAATTTGTAGCATTTGTGGTTTTCTGTGGTACAAATGCTCCCACAGAAAATTTTAACATTTAGTTCTCATTGGCTGGTAAGAGCTTACTTTAGCACACTCCTGAGTGTACTCAGTTGTTAACCAGATTCTTCCCATTCTCCACCAGACTGCCCTTCTGTAGACATTTTTTTTAAATACATATTTTGAACTCAAGATCCTTTGACTTTGACAACACTGAATCTTCACATATTCTCTTCATTAACTTATGACAAGGTTTCTATTTGAAAATAAATATGTGTGTTGATGAAACTCTCAAGGTACAAATAAACATTGCTTACTTAGGGGAAGTCTGGCCACAAAATAACAAATGCCTTACACAGAGACATCATTCACACAGGAAATGTAATGGAAATATCTTTCCAGGGTTCCTTTAGTTTGGTGATACGTTAAAATTCCTAGTCAGGAAAAGTGGAAGAGGGGAATATAGGGGACAAATCCCTGGGACCTTGAGGTGGAGATGCCTTCCTTCTGCTTTCCAGTTTTATATTATAGGAGCATAGCTGTAGAAGTCAAAGAACATAAGAAGGACTCTAATTCAACTCTGAGTTGAAACTCAGATGAATTGCCCATAATCATGGTTTGTAAGTGGCAGAGCTAGGATTTGAACCCAAGTCCTTTGACTCCCAAATCAGTGTTCTTTCCACTCTATGATATTGCAGTTCTCTCATCCCTATAGTCTTTGTGGTAACACCACAGGAGAGAGGAAGGTAGAAGAGAAGAGGAAGAGAGCTCCCCATCTTCTAGCCAGTATGCCTGAGGGAGGAGTTCTTAACCTGTCATGGTCTGTGGATTTGGTTTTGATAATTATATTTCATTATAATTGGTTTCCTTTGTAATCTTAGGTATTTTATTTTATGCATATAGAAATATTCTGAAAAAGACTCCATAGGTTTGTTTAGATTTCCAAAGGAGTATATTATAGAAAAGTTTTAAGAACCTCTGTCTTGAGGAGGTGTCCCCAAGCAGCAAACATCAGTTTGATAGAATTTTCAATAGGGGATAATTACTTATCTTTTCCTCATGTCTTGGTTCTTTCCAGCCCTTTAGGATCTTCAGGGTAAACTGAGTGTGTTAATATAGCTTATACTTTCTTCACATTCTTTTTTGCTTCCTTGTGCTAATCCCAGATAACAGTTGAGTCTGTTGTCTTTCTTGAAGGAAGACATCAGTGGAGGATCAGTCTTGTCACACATTGTTAGGTTTTTTTCCATTTACTCCCACTATTTCTATAGATGCAGAATGAAATCCTCTTTTCCTTTTCCTGAATCTCGGTAAGTAGCCTACCCCACAGCCACATTTTATATTAGTAGTCAGTCTACCAAGGCACTTTCACCAAAAGTACTAAATCTAAGTTTTGTATTTCATTATAAAGATGACTCATATAATTTTATTGAAAGTCCTATGGTTAGATTTGTTTGGATTAAGAAAAAATTATTTGGGAGAGATTTCTAGTTAAAATAGACATCTAAAAATTTTTGACTGAAGTATTAAGATACCAGCTATACTGGAAAATCTGGAGTTTTTTTCTTGTGATATCTAAAAATGTCACTTATTCTAGTGCTTTTTAAAAGAAATGTTTTTAGTGTCTTATAAATTCTTTCTGTGTGAGGTGACTAATTCTGTTCCAAGATATCTACAGATTACATATCTATTTTACTGTTTTAAAAAGACTTCCTATTAAATTTTTGGTAGTTCCTGAAAAAGGATCTTAAGAAGGATACTTTGCCTCAGACAGTAGCATCCCCATAACAGTAACATGATTAATTACATTGGGCATCCAGAGGCATATAATAACTTGGGTGAAATACAAAAATTAATTGAAATTTATCATTTATTTTCTTTGTGCTTTCTCCTATTTGGGGGAGCTTATTATAGGGAATTTGATATGCAAAATTGCATTGTATTAGCTGAAGAGTTTTATCTTTTTACATTTTCCAGTTGCTCAGTGCCATGTTGCAAGTTATAAAACACATAACAATGAAGTAATCCTAAAATGATTGATTAAAGAAATCAGGAAATATGGTAGAGGAAAGTTTGAAGCATTGATTTATTAGGTACCAGACTTACCTGTAAAAATTTAGGAAATTTTTCTAATTAGGAAAAACAATTTGTATCTGACATGATCAGAGAAATATTGAATATAGCTATTCTGGTATCCAAGAATGGATCAGAAAGTTGGTGAGCAGATAGCATGATGTAGTTGAAAGAGTATTGGACTTGGGATTGAAAGACCTATTTCTACTTAGAAGAATACTGTATTTCCAGTAACTCAGGTTGGAGTTGTTTTTGATGTTTCACTTTCTCTCAGCCTCTATTTTCAGTCATTTGCTAAGTCTTACTAATTCTATTTCCACATTTGTTTGATTCCTCTTCTCTCTACATACTTGCAGCTAGAACCGTAGTTTGGGCCTTCATCACTTCTTACTGAGACTTTTCCAATAGCCTTCTAATAGTCACCCTGCCACAAGATTTTTCCTTCTTCATTCTGTCTTCCATACAGGTGACAAAATGACATTCCTAAAGCACATTGTCTGACCATGTCACTAACCTGCTCAAAAAGTTCCAGTGCTTCCTGTTATTTCTAGGAAAAAATAGAAACTTCTCTCTTGAACACTTAAAGCCCCTCACATATCTTGTTCCAACCTTTTCAGGTTTAGTAAGTATCTCACATTTTTCATTCTAGCTATTCTTGCATACTTGGTATTCCTTGTTTATACATTACATTTACCATGCATACAGTATATTTCCTCTTTAAACACTTATAGAATCTCCGGAACCTTTTACATTTCGTCTCAAGTACCACCAATATATAAAGTGTTTCCTGATTTCTCCAAGCCTCTCCTACCCAGAAATTTCTTAATTTACTTTGTATATATTTTTCTTTTCCTTACATATATGTTTTATTGCAGCTGATGGAACTATAAATTACTTTAGAATTGAAGCTATTTGGTTTTTGTCTTTTTGGCCCTAGTGCCCAGTACCTCATGTTTAATAATGTTTGTTGATTAACTAGGCTCCAGGGAATCATATATTCACTTTCATTATTTGTAAAATGGTGATATTTTTACATTTTCCAACTCAAAGATTGGCATAAAGAAAGCACTTTTTAAAAATTATAAATTTTATATCAATGTGAGCCTTTGCTGCTAATAATTAAAAAAAAAGTGTGGCTGACTTGAAGGCTTAATATAAAAGTGCCTATTTATTTGGCAATATTAGGAACTAGATATTTTATGTAAGTAAATTTTCCTGACAACTAAAGCCTACTTACTATTTTGGGTACTAGTTTTTTGTTTGTTTAAATTGTAAAATAGGAATGGGTTTATCTCTCGTCTCAAAGATATGAGAACCACAGCTCAGAAAGGTTAAGGCCTGCCCAATGTCACAACTTAGAAGCAGTGGATTTGAGACTTTGAGAAGGCTTTCTCATTTAGACAGCAATGGTCTTTCTGCTGAACCATACCTTCTTCAATGACTAAAACTCTTAAAAATAAATTTTAACTATTTTAGATGGAATTCTTTCTAAAATGTTTTAAAAACACCCTAGTTTTCCAAAAAAGAATGTATCTTTGTAATGTTTTTCCCCCTAAATGACTCAGTATGATCATTATGGATAAAAGTTGTTGTTATGTCTTGTAACACAGCACATAATTCAGGAATTTTGAAGTGAATGCCTCAACCAAAAATATTTTGGGGTTATAAATTTACAGGGACCTCCAGAGGCCATCTGGTCCAACCCATGCATAAACTAAGATTTCCTCTACAATATACCCAACAACCGGTCATCTGTTTTTTGCTTAAAAGACCTCCACTGAGAGAGAACCAACTACCTGCCTAGGAAGGCCATTCCTGTTGTGGATAATTCTAATTGGTAGATTTTTCCTTGGATCAACTTTAATAGTGTTCCTTAGCAACTTCTATCTCCTCTTCCTAATTACAGTAGAACAAATCTAATCCTTTTTCTATCTCATAGTTCTTCAAACACTTAAAGGCATCTGTCATTCTTAATGTAGGTCTACTTCTCTAGTGTTGCTTTGTGTCTTTTCCTTTTTTTCTCTTTCTACTCCTCACTTTTCACTGCTATTAATACACCTATGTAGGAGTAATTCTTCCTCATTCTACTTTTATTATTTTCTGCTTCTATATGTATTGGTTCAGGGGATTAGTTGGCTAAACTAATTGATGTTGAGTGTTTAAGTAAGAGTCACTAAGATTCTGAAGTTCTTTTCTGCCCAAAAAAACCCAAAAAACAACAACTGAAAACCATGGGTTTTGTGACACATACTTTGGTTGTTTAGAGAGCAGTGTTTATTGCTTCTGTTATTTGGAGAATTGAAGTTACTAGAAACCCTAACCCCCATATAGCTGTGATGCTTTTTGTAGTTGAAAATTTACACTTCTAGGAATAAAGAAGTGTGTGACTAGTTATTCATATTACAAAAATATTTTTATTTTGTTTGGAGTTTCCATAACAAAGAGTGTATTACACCAATTAAATCACTGTTTTAGATTAAGAAAAAAAATTCACTAAAGGGTGCTTTCTGATAGTGAACATATTTCAGTGGAATCTTATACATTTAGCATTGATAGGGATTTTAGAGATGATTCTAGTCTATTATATTCATTTAATGGATTAAGAAACTGAAGTATGCAGTGGTCCAGCATTACATAGGTAGTGGAAGATCTGCTGGAAAAACCCAAGTCTCTGAACTTCTAGTCAAATGCTCATTTGTTTTCACCATATATTGCTTCTCATACAGTTCCCGATATAGTACAAGGCAAAAATTAATGACTCAGTAAACAGTAGTTGAATTTAATATAATTCATCTTACAGAAGCTTGCAAGATTTTAGTGCTTTAATTTTAAAGGTTACCAGGAACCTAGCCTTTGGGAAAAAGAAACAAAGATAAATTTGTATTTTACTATTTCCTACTCTTAAAACTTTTGGGAAACTTTATGCATTTTTATGTATAAATGTATATGTGTGACTGTGTGTTTCTTTTGAAAGGCATTGGTCCAGATGGTCACATCGCTTTCAATGAACCAGGATCCAGTTTAGTATCAAGGACAAGAATAAAGACTCTAGCAATGGATACCATTTTGGCAAATGCTAAATATTTTGATGGAGATTTATCGAAAGTACCAACTATGGCTCTAACAGTTGGTGTGGGGACAGTGATGGATGCTAGAGAAGTAAGAATTGAAATTTTTTTGGCATTTTTAAAAATATATAGAGTTCCAGTGTTGAGTGACAAGTATTTTTATTATATAATATGTATATGTAATATGTACATTGTTTTTCAGTTTTTAATAACTGACATCTCTTAGAGTTACAAGACCCATTTTTAATTCAACCAAAATAAATTTTTTGGGTTGATAAATTCGAGACGAATGTGTTCCTGTATCTATTTTGAATTTAACTCTTAACTTTGTATTTGTTAGATGTTTTCAGTAAAAATAGGCTTATTTTTAGGGCCTGTGTCGTGCTGAACAATGATGGCAGAAATGGGATACTAATTAGTATTTGGAATCCTCAGGAAATGAGATACTTTAGTTCATTCTTTCTGAAAGGTCGTTTTGTAGTTATAGAATGATCATTAGCAGAAAAGGAGGCCAGTTCTTTAAAGTTTTGTGGATTTCCTCTTTGCTTAACTGTTTCTTATTTCCCACCAGTCAGGAGTGAATCTTTTAAATTTGTTTTAAGAAGTCACAATCTTTGAGTAGTATAGTATTTTTGATTGGATCACCATCCTCTTTGGCTGATACAGACTAGCTCTTGCTTCATAATTTGTGTCTGAATATGAGGAAATAAAAAGTATACTTAACTCTCAGTAATTGACAAACAGATCATATGGAGTCCTGGAACTCTCCTATCATCCAGAGAGGTTACTGGCAATAAAAGTAACAAGGTAGTGGCAATAAAACTGAGACAATTTCAGTAGTTTTTCAGCTTAGTAGAAAAGTAACATAGTGTATAATGAGGTAGATTCAGATCAGTATCAGCTTTTCAAAGTTGGCATTTTCAGCAGTCACACACCTTGCATTCAGTCTATTCTTTGTCTTTTGTCAGTTTCTGGTTTCTTGATGTCTCCTTGGTATAGTCCATCAGCCATTATTTTGGGATCACTTCTCTCTTCATAGCCTTTATAGCTTACTATGATTCACTTTACTCCATCCTTGCATAATTTGGTCCCTTGTATTTCCCCTGTTTCTAAACTCAGCCTAATCCTGGTTGATAATCACAATCTTCCTTTTAATAGAACAAAAGAAGGCATCAAGTGACGCTGGGAAAATAGTCCCGTGTTGACTTGGTCCACTATGACTACATGTGACTCTTCATGGCTCCTCAGAATTCCATTAATTTATCTTTTATATTTCTTAGGGGGAAAGAAAAGAATAACCATTTATATAGTACCTACTATGTGCCAAGTACAAATATTTCTTTTGATCCTTACAGCAACCTTGAGAGGTTGGTTCTGTTGTTATTCCCAGTTTGAGGGAGAAACAAGGAAACTGAAGCAAGAAGAGGTTAAGTGACTTGCATAAGGTTACATGGCTAGGAAAGGTCTGACATGAGATTTGAACTGAAGTCTTCCGGACTCCAGGCTCAGATCTTTATCCACTGTGCCACCTAACTGCCTCTCCCTACCTTATTCCCCACAGCAAATATTCCAAACGTCTCCTCATATTCTCCATGTCCATCCCCACTCTGTTTTCTCAATAAGTGTTTTAATTTACTTTACTGAGTAGATTTTTTAAAACATCTGATATAGTTCCTCTCTTTTTTCTTCTTGGACACTTAAAACTTGCTAGTCATCATCCATCCTTTCCTTCATTTTCTCCTTTCAGAGGATAAAAAGATTTTAACTTCCTTGCCTAGCAAACCCATCCACTTGTGCCCTTAATCCCATCCACTTCTTCTCCTCTAGGATGTTATTTCTTCAGTTATCCATATTCTCTCTTGCAAATTCTTTCTATTACTTTTCAGCTCTCTCTTACTTATTTGCATGCTCAGGTTTTCCCTTTCCTGTTAGAACTTTCTCAGACCCTGCTACTCCTTCAAGCTTACATCACAGCTCTGACTTCTTTACTGCTAAATGTGCTGAAATAATATTCTGTACATTCTCTTTCTCCATTTTCTAACTACCCTTCTAATCTGACTTTTATGAACAAATGCACAATTAAAAATGTGTTACCCTTAAGGAATGTGAGATTATTTGTCTCAAACTTTTATAGCATTTTAGACTGCTGAATCTTTCTTAACCTTTTACTACCCTCCATTGACTTCCAGTAACATTTCTTCTCTCCTGCCTTTCAGAATGCTTCAGTTAGTACCTCTTCTTCCTATACCTTCAGTGTGGTCTCTGCCTGGGGCCTTCATCTCTTTTCTCTTTCCCTTTGTCTATCTTGTCCAATCTCATAGCTCCCAGATCTATAACTTTTGACACCCTGTTGAGCTCTAGTCCCACGTTTGCAACTGTCTGTTAGACATCTTTATCTGAATATACTGTTACCAACACAAATTCAGTGTGTTAAAAGTGAATACATCTACTCCTTTCCCTGAGTTGGCCCCACTTCCTAAATTCCTTATTTCTCTTAATGACACTACTATCCTTTCTTGTCACTTAGAAAACTTGAGTCATTTTTGACTCTTCTTGCCTCTCACGTCTTAGAAGTTTCCCAGCCTGAGTAATCCCTCACATTTATTCCTCACTTCCATTCTTGGTCTTATTTTAAACCTCTTTATCATGCTGTCAGACTTTTAAAATAGCTTCTTGAGTAATATCTCTGATTCTGTAGTCTCTTTGCCTCATTTCCTCTTTTACACTGCTGCATGATAATCTAAGGCATAGGTCTGATGATATCTTTCATTGTCTGCTCTTGGCATCCAGGATTAAACTGATTTCTGGAACTGGTGTTCGAGAGCTTTGACAATCTAGCTTCAGCTCACCTTTCTAACATTATTTTACATTATTCCTCTCCTCTCAATCTATTGTCCATTCCACCATCATCTAACAATAATAGTAACAACAGTAATAATAATAGCAGGCAGCATTTACATATTGCTTTAATATTTGCAAAGTACATTAAAATCTTTTTTTTAATCCTTATTACAACCCTGTGAGGTAGATGCTTTTATTAGTCACAGTTTGTAAATGAAGAAACTGAAAATGGGGGACGTCAGAAGATTTGCCCAGAGTCATACAGATAATAAATATCAGTCAGTTGTGAACTCAGATCTTTACTTCAAATTCAACACTCCATCCTCTTCACCCCTTAGCTCCCATAGGGATTTTCCTTGAGTTCAGATCAATCCATTATTCAATCAACTCCAATGATAGAATCTATAAACTCTTTCTGCATCGTAGGCACAAGGGCAGATGCTCAGAGATGGAAGATAATGTTGTAAATAGGGAACAGCAGGAAGGGCAATGTGGCTCGTGTGGTAAAGTATAGGAAGAGGAAGTACATAATTAGTTTAGGGCCAGCTTGTGAAGGGCTTTCAGTGCCAAACAGGAGTTTATTTTTGGTTCTAGTCGGGGAACCATTGGAGTTCATTGAATAGCTCCTCACAAAATTACCATGTATTTATCTTGTAGATATTCTGTAGGTGCTACTTACATCCATTTTGTATCACCTGAATGTTTCTTCAGGTTAAACTGTTTTAATTTTTATCTTGGTATCTCCAGTGCCTAGCACGTAGTAGGCACTTAATAAATGCTAGTTTATTAGTTAGCGTATTGTGCATTCTGGCCACAGTAGACTGCTAGACAGTTTCCAGTATCATCCCATGCTCATTTTTCACATTTGCCATGAATCGTTCCCCCCCAACTGGCAATGTTCTTCTGCGCTATCTATTGAAATGGTTCTTGTCCTTTAAGACTTAGCTAATGTGAAATCTTCCTTCAGCTACAAGTATTCAACCTGATGCCCCTTTGGGTTATTTAGTTATATTTATAGTTATTTGTATACACATTTTATGGATCTTTTGATCCTTCCCCTTTCACTTTGCCGGTGAAGTTTTTGTTGACTTGACTTCTCCCCTTGCTATTAAGGTGGTATGGTATAAAAAAAAGAACACTCAGCCTGAAATAATAATTTAAAACAACTACAACAACAAAAAATAAACCCAAAACTTAGGGTCAAGCCCCATCTCTGACCCCTTACTAGCTATGCAACTATGGGTCATTAATTTAAACTTTAGGAATCTTGTTTTCTATTTAAAATGCAAAATAATGTTTTTGCCAACTACTCTCCCATGGGTTATTAGTGGGGAAATGTGTTTAGGATAAATCATGAAATGACAAGTCATCAACAAATTGATGAAGTCCTGGATTTTGAAGATTAATATTCATGGTTTTAGGACAGATTTTAATGTCTTAATTATGGTTGTCAGCTTTTTAAATTGTTGACTGAAACTTTGTCCCTCCTTTTTTAGTTCAAGAAATGTTATGGGTTTCAAAAGTCCTGTTAATCTCTCAACTCTTACTTTTAAAATACATTTGAGACATTTCATATACATTTTCATCTACTTGTAGACATCAGTGATTTTAATTAAGATAGAGTATATAATTAAAAATGAACAAATAATTGTCCATAATTATAGAAGTATATACAGGACTTAGAATTAGGAATTTGTCATAGTTCTCCTTTGGACATTAACTCTGAATCTTTAGCTATAAAATACATAATTTATGTTGTCCTAGATCACTGGTTGGGGTTTTTGCAGTAGAAGAATCATTTGCATTAAGTAACTCTTTGGGCATTCTTTCAATCCTCTATATTTTGACCTTAAAAGTTAGAGAATTTGCTTCTTAAATTTGATGTGTTTTTGTTTCTAAAACTTAGTTTTGTCATAACAAAAGAAGCATTTGGGGACAGAAATGTACAACATAAAATCTTGTGTATACTTCAGAATATTCAGAAATCAATCTATATTGGAAGTAACTATGGTCATAGTTATTTATTTTTTTTCTTTTTGAGGGGATTTGGTTCTCAAAGTTCCTGAATGTCTCATTAACAGAATATTGATTATTTATGCCTTTTTGTTATGTTGTCTTTTAAAATGTACAGATTTTATGTAATCATCACACGATAAGACTTCTGTCAGATAAAAAAATTTTTAAACTGAGAATATAAAATGAATACCAGTTGTTTTTAACATGCCTTCTATTAAGCTAGACCAACAGTGAACTGATTATACATCATATGTTATTGGTATGGTCAAAGATAGATTCTATGCCAGAGACCAACTTTTCAGTTATATGATAAGTTGTTTTCAGCATTTCTTGTTACTTTTCCACACTATCTGAATGTGGACATTATGCAGTTACTGACAGACCAGACCAGAGTGTTTCATTTTTTGTTTGTTATTGTATGGCGTTATCTGCCATTACAACTTTTTTTATCCCATATATTATTTCACAGAACCCCATGACTTCTCTAACGATAATTTTTTCATTAGAGCACTGCATCAAAATTTTCTCATTTGTATTTTTTCACATGGTGACAGTCCAAGCATATCTTTGTTCAGCATTTCTATCAAATTGAGATGACAGTGTTGTGTGTATTCAATAAAAAAAACACATTGAGCATGTATGAAAATGCATGTCTTATTCTGTATATCTTTTCAGAGAGTTGAGAGGTGGGGCGAGTTGTTTCATCATCCATCTTCTAAAGTCATGATTTTTCACTATTGGTCAATTTTAAAGTCTTTTAAATTGATTTTGCTTTAAATTATTGTGGTTGTTTAAATTGTTCAGTTGGTTCTGCACATTTCACTATATATAGGTTTATAGAGGTCTTCTCAAATTTTTCTGAATCTGCCATTCATCATTTACTAGAGCACAATAATATTCAGTCTGTCCGTCAGCAAGCATTTATTAAACACCTACTATATTGCAGACACTATGCTATTAATTGGTTCTCTTAGGTTTATTCCCGATATAAATTCAATCTAGTCATAGTGAATACCCTTTTGAGTATGTTTCTGTAGCCTCTTTGCCAATCAGTACTCATTGTTTTATTCATATTAATTAGAGATACTGGTCTATAATTTTCTTCCTCTTCTTTCCCTGGTTTGGGTGTCAAGACCATATCTGTCTCATAGAAGGACTTGGGTAGAATACCTTCTTTTTCTAGTTTTGCAGAGTTTATTTGTGTCTATATATGTGTAAACTCTTAGGAAGCTGATGTAACCTCTTACCAGTTACCACTGTACCATTTAAAATTATATAGAGTCTTTTGGAATTTAATGTACATTTCACTATTTTCCAGGTAATGATTCTCATAACAGGTGCCCATAAAGCATTTGCATTGTACAAGGCAATAGAAGAAGGAGTCAATCATATGTGGACTGTTTCAGCTTTCCAGCAGCATCCTCGAACTATTTTTGTTTGTGATGAAGATGCTACCTTAGAATTAAGAGTTAAAACTGTGAAATACTTTAAAGGTGAGCATTGAATTTAAGTTGACTACATATGATTTGTTAATAATATACTTAAATTATAATATGGCTATGGAATTAAATCCCGCCCTGTATTCCTGAAAACTGGCATTGTGCTGGCGCATTACCTATGTTTTCAAGAAGTAAGAATGTCCAAATTAAAGTAATAGTGGCTGCTGATTGAATGGCTTTTCTGTTCTCTAATTTTGAAAAAGGACAGCAGTAGGAGGACCTTTGGTCTGTACATTTTGTTAAGACTTTTTGTTAGTGGCTCAATTTTGCATATGGAAACTTTAGCCAAGAGTGAATTTATATACTTTCAGTTATTTTATATCTATATGGGCCTTTTTCTCTGCTATTGGTCATTGTGTTTTTACATTTTAGGGTTTTCACTCATTTTGAAAATTCATGTCAACTTGAGTTACATCAATTTGAATGATGTTATGATATGAATGACATGCCTACTTTGAAACTTTCATAACCAGTGTTGTATTTAGTACGTCTAAAATTATATTTGATGTTGTTTTCTTGACATTCTGTGATAGTTTAGATGAAAATAAATGAATCGAGGCTAAATAACTATTTCAGATCTAACTGGGAACTTTCTTGCTTTTGTCTCAATCATAATTCTTTAAAATAAGAAATATCTATATTATTAAATTACAAAGTATTTAGATTTGTACAAGCAATTTTTACATGTAAAGAAGGACATGGAAAATGAAGAACACTTTGTAAAAATGATACTTGCATTAAAGACCTCAGTACATTTCAAGGGACCAGATATTAAAAAATTTATAGGGAAAATTTTAAAGTATCTTCAGACTATGAACATTTAAATGACTAAAATTTTGAATGTCATGAGCGAACTTTTAAGTGCAAACTTTTGTAAGAAGTTTTTATTTTTCCCCTTTGTTGTACTTTTAACTGCTTAAAAATGGAATGTCTATTTTACTGACTCTTTCTTATTATCAGCTGCGTTTGTTGTAACAGGAATACTGAATTTCTTAATGCATTTCCTTGTGATATTTCTGAGTATAAGAAAAAAAGTTCATTTTAAACACAACTTCCTTCATTTTTCTTCTACATTTCATTGATAGTAGATAGATCAGTCTAAAACATGACATTTATGGTAACACTTTCATTAATTTTGATTCCCACAGGATGTAGAAGGGTATAGAAGAGAAAAGATCCATTTAGATTTGAATATGTTAAATTTCATTAATCTTTTTTGCCAGCTACAAATGCATCATTGAGACATCAAAAATATTGTAATTGAAAAACATGTATTTGTTGAATAAGTGAACACTACAGTATTGAGTTCTGAATAAAATGGTTTTTGGTCACAATTTTTCCTGACATTTTCCTATTTTTTCCTTCAGATTTCTTCCTAAATATCATGTCACTTGGGAAAAAAAATTTTTCAACAGATTTTTTTTTCATAATGCATTTTCATAGGAACTTGGGCAATGGCTTTTTCAATTTATTGGTAGTAAAATACTTAACATTTTCAATGGTAGCAGGCATTTATTAGCACCTAAGTGCCAAGCATTGTGCTGGGCCTAAGGGATACAAAGACAAAAGCAAAACCGTTCCTGGACTCAAGGATCTTACATTCTGTAGGGGGAAAGGGAAAAAGAACAAGCATTGTTAAAGCATCTGCTGTGTGCCAGGCACTGTACTAAGTACTTTACAATTATTACCTCATTTAATCCTCACAACAACTCTACCAGGTAGGTACTATTATCCCCATTTTCGGTTGAGGAAACTGAGGCATATAGAGGTTTAAGTGACTCACCCAGAGTCACATAGCTAGTAAGTATCAGATTTCATTTAAACTCAGCTTTTCATGACTCCAGGCTCAGCACTTAACCTCTGCGCCACCTGGCTAAGGAGATTTTTATAGAGAATTAAATAAGAATAATTTTTAGATGGAGGATACTTCAGTTCTTTCACAGTACAGTTATATAGTAGTAAAGAGTACTAGAACTCAACCTTAGAGATTTTTTAGTCTAACCTACTCATTTTACAAATGAGACCCAACGCGGTCAAATGATCTGTCAAAATTAGTATGTAGTAAAGCAGACATTAGAAGTCATGTCTTCAGATTCCTAATAGTGTTTCTTTTTATCATTTTAATACCATACTGCCTCCTCACTTATCATCTTAGATTTAGTGTGTCTCTTTATTAGTAGTGTCTTTCTTTACTGCATCCATTTGGTCAGCCCTGGTTTATAGAATATCTTTTCTTGAAAAGTACTATAATTCCACCCCCCTCATTTACAAATTTGGAAACTAAGGCCTTAGGACTGTTAAGTGACATGCACAGGGCCATACAGCAAGGCACTATTCCTTGCTATCCAACTCAAGATTCAAACTGGTCTCTTTCTGGTTTAGAGTTTAGTACTCTGTGCACTTACCACACTCCCTGCCTATCAGTTGATCCACATTTTAACTAACAGAGCACAACACCTGTTTTTATCTGGGTTTTTCTAAATCTGAATTATTTCTGATTCTAATCAATCCAGATAGGCAGAGTTGTGTATTTTGAAGCTATTCCATTACATATTTGTTATATCCACTGATTTTTCTAAATATTTTTAAGGCTATTTGCCATTTTCTATTTGGGTTAGTAATCTCTAATCTCCTTTTTTGACTAGGAAGCCATCTTTTCCCCTTCTTCCTTTAAGAAATACTAAAAGGAATCAAAATGAGATTTTAATTATTTTGTCTGATATAGTAAAAAAGAAAGCCTTCTTAATCATAATATGCATAAGAAGCATCACTTACTGATTTAAAAACAAACTTTTATTTTTGTGATGCCACTAGTAGAGCGCTTGTTTGCGTGCACGCACACACACACACACACAGACACAGACACTCATACTCTCACACTCACACACAGACAAAATCCAGACTGATATGAAGAATTTAGTTGCCTGTTTTTTGTTGGTTGTCTTAAAGCAGTATATTTTGGGTGTCCTTGGATTGTATATATTTAGGATCCTAATAGATATTTTCACTTACCTCAACTCTACTCCTTAGCCCAATGATATAATAAGAGTTTGAAAAACTCAGAAAAAAAAGGTGATTCTAAACCCTGTTTAAAATTTAAAAAAATTTTTTTCCTTTAACACTTGTTTATTTAAAATCATTTATTTTTACAATATTTATATTTAATCATTTCCCTTTCAGTGGCATTGACAGTGAAATAGCATGAATGCTATGGCGTTAATAGTCATCTTTTTGGAAAAAAACATTTATAACCTTTTTTTTACCTAGTGCCAGATGCTCCGTTATGTGCATTATTGCTTACAACAGATTAGAAAAAACAGCGAATTTCTTAGAGATTTTAGTAAATCCTTGGTTTATCTTCTAGTTTAAGTTTAAGATTACTATATTTTTTAAGAAAAATTTCCTCCAGTTAACCCAGTGCTATCTTGCTCATACTTATGTCTCTCTATTTTTTTCCTCCTCCATTGAATATCAGTCATAGTCAAACTGGGGTGTTTCCTCTAGTTCCCAGGAGTGGTCCTTCTTGGACCTTTTCCAAAAAGGAAGTGATAACTCATTTGCCTTCACCTCTCCTACCTCTCTGACTCAGTAGTACTTTTAGATGGAAGAACTTCAGTTAAAAGGTTTTCCCAGATACTCCAGTCTCACTAGGAAAAAAAAATCAAGAACCTAGTCAGATTCTATATATTTTTTAAAGCATTTTCCTTATAACCTTTCTCTGAACAGTATATATTTTCCTGAAAAGCATTCAAACTAAATTTTTATAAATTAAATCCTATTTTGAATTGGAGCTTTATATTTGTAAAGAAAGCTTTTCCTCAGGGAAGATTTCTTTTGTGAACCAAATAATCATTCCCTAACTTAACTGCTTCAAATATCCACATTTTAATAATCAGGTTAATTTTAATAAACCAGCTAATATTTGGTTTTTGTTTTGTTTTTTACCAGCTAATATTTGTTGAGCAGCTACTGGAGGCCCAGTACTGTGATCAACACTGTGAAAGATTGTCAAGAAATATGACATTATTCCTACCCTCAAGAATATTCTAGATTAGTTGGAAAGAGAAGATTAACATACATGAAAGGATGAAAGGACAGTGTATAAATATGTTAAGATACTTTATGAAATGAAAACACTTGAAACATTAGTAAAGAACTTTGAAATATGTGGTATTAGGAACTCCTAAATTGTTTGATACAAAAAATAAGGAACTGATTATTCTCAGAGAAATTGTGCCTTTTCTGGTAATACTTGAGATGGGCTAAGGTAGTTGGAGAAGGTTTCATTGAAATGAGACTTGATGAGGAATTTGAGGGATATGTAGGTTTTGCATATGTCAAGAAAAATAGCAAAAAGGATTTGGGAATAATCATTTAGCATTGATGCCCTCTGGTACTGAATTCATCAGTAGAGTGAACCCGGATTAATTATACCTTGAAAATGAAGCACTAATGTCTCAGTTGAATGAACAGGCAAAGTAAGGCTTCAACTATCCTGATTAATGTTGTTAGGACAGCCAGGTGGCACAGTGGATAGAGTGTCAGCCTTGGAGTTAGAAGGACCTGTGTTCAAATGTGGCCTCGGACACTTAACAGCTATATAACCCTGTCTGCCTCAGTTCCTCATCTGTAAAATGAACTGGAGAAGGAAATGACAAACCACTCCTAGTATCTCTGCCAAGAAAAACCCCAAGTGGAGTCACAACCGTAACAACTCAATAGCAACAACGAAATAATATCATTAGCACAAGTTTCCCCTACTGTTTTATAATCTACAAGATTGCCATTTTAGTCATTCTTTATATTTTGGAGGCAGAGGCAAAACTGAAAATAGATTTCTTTGTCCAATGGGGCCTTATTTCAATTTTATTACTGGTTTCTTTTACTTTTAAAATGACATTTTCTTTTTTTTTAAGTACTCCTAACCACGTACTTGAAAGATATTATGTGAGAAAACATCAGAATGCTTTTCAAATGAAACTTATGGAGAAAAATTATCCACATTTAGCCAAATTTAAATTCTCAGGGATTTGGGTGAAGACTGAAGAGTAAGAGGGGTGCAGTTGCTCTTGCATTTCTTAGTGTACCCAAGTTTCCCCAGAATAGCTCAGTAGAATTGAAATTTTGCCAGTCTTAAGGTAGGAGGAAGAAGGCAAAGTTAATTGTGGTAGTCACTTTGCTTTGGCATCAGATTGTTTTTAATTATTTGTAGCTGATATAAGGAACTAATATAATTCAATTTGATGTAAAGAACTAACATAACTCAATTTATTTTTTTTTTAAAAAGCAAAAACTTAGGGATGCACTACCCAATTGGAAAATCAAATGGACATTGTATGAGAGTCCTTAATGAAGGTGAATTTTTTTCATTTTACATAGATATTATTTAATTATGCCCTTATTAGCATGCCAACACGCTAGTACTCATTTATTCAGTATAGACTTAATATTCTTATTTACAGGTATGAAATATTTTAACGGTAAGCTAAATGTGCCTTAGTTACCGATCACTCATCAGGTAGTCGTAGAAGCCCTCTTAGTGTTAGCCTCTGTGCTTGTCACTGTGTAGGATGCAAATGTATAAGGAATACCCACACAGGTAGAGTCTTCTGGTTTGTTAATAGGTATTGGCTGATTGATTAACCAGCAAAACATCCTGAACACAGATTGTTTGGAAGCACAGGTTTGTTGTTTGTGTTGCTTTTTACATTTTTATTGTATGATTTTATAGCCAGAATGTTTGAGAGAATCTATAAGCATTGATTAAGGACCTATTTATTATGTGACAGATTCTGTTCTGTTCTTCTCCAAAGTGAAACGCCTACTCTAAGAGTTGTCTTCTGACAATAGGGACAAGATATACTTAAGTATGTGCAGTAAATGAGTAACTGTATGTCTGTACAAAATAAATACAAGGCACAAGAGGGAGGGCACTAGGAGCCAGAGAATCAGGAAAGCCTTCATGTAGAAGATTGTGCCAAAGAAGAATGAAAGTAGGGATTTCAAGGTCAGAAGTGAGGAGGGGAGTGCATTGGAGACATGAGAAACAACAGTGAAAAGATATTATGGAGACAGGAGATGAAGTGAGTGCCAGGTGAGGAATTCTAAGAAGAATAGTGACTGCAGAAAGAGGATTAACACCTAACAGGCAGGTTATAGAGTGCCAATTAGAGCAGTATGTATTTTATCCTGGAGTCAGTAAGGGGCCACTGGTGTGGCAGGAGTGCCACAATCATACCCGCACTTTAAGAAAATCTCTTTAGCAGCTATACATACAATGGAGTGGAGAAGGGAGAGACTTGAGAAAAGGAGACCAATTAGGGGAGCTGTTGCTTAGTGATGGAACACCTGATCTAAGGTCATGACTGTGTGACTAAAGGCATTAGATGTGAAAGATGTGGGACTAGAAATGACAAGATTTGGTAACTGAATGGATATATGGGAAGAGGGAAAGTCTTCAAGAACTTCAAGGTTTTGAACTTGGGATCCTGGATAGATGGTAATACCTTTGAAAGAGAGGTTTGGGAAAGGGGTGGACGTCAGGGGGAAGGCAGTAAGTTCTTGGACCTCGGGATTCAGAAATGTCTATGGGACACCTGGTTTGACCTCTCATACATCATTTTATAAATGGAAGAATCAGGCCAAAAGAGGTTAGTGATTTGCTCAGAGAATTGTGGGATACAGATTTCCAAACTCCAAGCATACTTTCCATTATACGGTGTTGCCCTTTATACCTATAGAAATGTTATAGATTTCATCCTTGAAATAGAACAAAGGGGAAAAAAGAAAATAGAATAAAGGTTTGTTAATTATTATTGTTATATAGGTTAGTTATTAAATAGAACAAAGAGGAAAAAAAATAGTATAAAATTTTGTTCTGAGGGTTTTTGTTGTGTATTTATGTAGATAGTATCTTCTATATGTTTCACCAAAATCTTTCTCTGATTCCTCTTTATGACATGAAAGAGATCCTGGATGTCAAGCTTTGACAGATCCTGATGAGCTGGAAAGTGTAGGCTCAGCATTGTCCTTTTTAATCTGTTGTTATGACCTAGTAAATTTGGAAATGTTCACCAGGTGGACATTGGGTATTCTGTTTTTCCTTTTTCCAAGCAGTTGAAACCTGGCCAAGCTTTCAGTTTTAGACTAAACCCTAGAAAGGTACAGATTTTCAGTAATAGATTGTTGAAATACTGACTTTTCTACCAAAGATTGCATATGGAGATTAAATGCACATGGCGATTAAATGCACTTTGAACAATGGCTGTTGTCAACTAGAAAACTTTTCTTTTCAAATGTTAATAAAAATTACTTTGGGATACATAGTGATAGTTGCTGTGGAGACTACAGGTTTTCAACATGAATTGATACTAGAGCTTTTATGTTAAAAAAAAAATCCCACCCACACACATAGAATTTTTTAGTTCTAAGATAAACATGAAGTAGAATCTCAGTAGCATTCCTTTAGAGATTTATAATATCCTGCCCCTGTCTAGGGGAAATTTTTCATGAAATAATAATAGGATGTAAAAGGAAGGCAGGAGTTGAGCATAATGCAAAAACTGTAATTAAAAAAAGAGAAAATCATTTGTATCAACCAGAAAACCTAATTACTTAAATGCCTTTGGATTGATAAACTTAGTTTTAGGTATTTTATAGAGTTCTTTATTTTTTGAGGGGGAAGGCAGGGCAATTGGGGTTAAGTGACTAGCCCAAGGTCACACAGCTAGTATGTGTCAAGTGTCTGAGGTCACGTTTGAACTCAGGTCCTCATGACTCCAGGGCTGGTGCTCTATTTGCTGTGCCTCCTAGTGTCCCCATAGAGTTCTTCTAAAGAAGTGTTTCATTTTACCTGTACTATGCAAGATAAGCTAGGTGCACAGAAACAACATGACAAACCAAATGGTGTGGTGTGGTTTTTTAAAGCTCTGCTTTCCTCTCTTTAAACCAAAAATAACCTTGAAAATGTGCATTGTCATAGTTTTCTGTGTCACACCATTTGTTCCTAGGTAATTCGTCAATCAACAATTTCCACAAACTAGCATTTACTTTGTCAACAAATGATAACTAATTGATGTTCTTAATGACAACCTTGATGCACTCTAACATCTGTAAGGCATTTTAGAAAATTTAAATTATGTTCGGTATAGTTTTAGTCTTAAATTATTCTGTTTCCATTCTAATTCTTTGAAAATTGATGATTCATGTATTGAGACCTATTTTATAGATTAATGATTATCCAGAACACTGTGTCCTCCAAATATGTTAGATGTCAAAGCTTATTATATGTTTTCATTTTACATATTACAGGCTGATGATTTTTAAGAAGTTATTTCTGAAAATTATTTTTTTTTTACCACTTCATGGTATTTCTTAATCCATCTTCTGAAGAAAAAGCAAGTAGTTCATATTTTCTCTTCTTTATTTCATGTCTACTTCCCAAAAAGTTAGACAACAAGGGATTTAATTTTATGATGTTCCTGAAGGGTTTTTAACTATTTATTTATTTCTTTGCCTAATGTTAAACACTTATTATAAACTCCTTTAACTCCATTTTAAAAAACTATTTCATCAAAATAGCTATAAGTCGACTGGCTTACTTCTTTTAGTTGTTACCTATTCTCCTACGGACCTTCTGGCATGAAGATAGCCCTCAGGTCTTTTTGTTTGTTTATTTGTGTGTTTAAGGCTGGGCTAACTGAGAGGTTTTTGTGTTAATTACCACTCTTCCTTTTCCTCTGTATGCACAGTTTACCATAGTGGTTCAAATACCGGCTTCACGTTGCCCAAGATGTGCTTTGTAGAAGTCCTGTAGTTGAGAAGACAGCCTGTTATCACTGATAGAGCTAAGAAGATCTAGGTTTAACTCATCTCATACTCAGTCACATGTAAATATTGGCATCCCCTATTATTTGGGAAGGAGAATAACCTGAGGGTCACTCTACAATACCCATCATGATAAAGATTTGAAAATTTCCATTAAATGACTACTCTTTTCCTTCACCTTAAAATTGTTTCTTTAGCATCCTTTTGAATTTAATTCTTGACAGCTCCCCCACATTCCTAGGCTTATTTCACCTATAGAATTTTAGTCCATGGTGTCTTTTCTCAGCTTTCTTCTTGCTGAAAATTTGGGAATCTGCTCTTCCCCTCACATGGCAGACTGTGATAAACTTTCCTCTTCCCCTAACACAAATTCTTAGTTGTCACTAGTTCCCAAGGCTGCCATGATTTCTATTCCCCCCACCCCTAGTAACTCTGCCTTCTTATTGATGAGAAATAAAATAAAAAAGGAGTTTTACCTCATTGGTTCCTTTACCTCATGTAGTATGAACATGGGATGGTTGGTTATTAGCCAGACTGTTTTTGACAGAGAGAATTCCAGCATGTGTTCAGATACTTAAAATCCCCTTTCACTATTATATCAGTCCTCTGTGCTGGGATTGGTTTCCTGATATGTTCTATTTTTTTATTTCTGTACAGGAGGGCCTGCCTTTCAAACAAGACTTTGCAAGTATGGGTCTAGTAACAGAGCAGAGGTTTTATGTTAATTACTCCTCTCACTTTTTCTCTGTATGCACAGTTACCATGCTGATGCAAATGTAGGCTTCACTTTGCCCTAAACAGGCTTTGTAGAAGTCATATAGTTGAGAAGACAGCATATTTTCATTGAGAGCTAAGAAGATCTAGGTTTAATAGACAAGTCACTTAATAAGCCTGATTTCCTTTTTTAGAAATGGGACAGGATAATGTCTGTAGTGCTTTACAGGATGGTCATGAAGCTCATGAAGTAATAGCTGTTGTTTGTAAAGGTTGTCATTATTCTTGTATACATAAAACTTGAATGAGCTATATAATTGGTATTATTTTTCAAGTATATAAAATTTTTTTCAAATTATCCTTCACCTTATATATTTAATTAGCTATCAGAGCTGGCCATTTATCTCTACTACATTTCTTAAATCTAGAACTTCCACACAGTCACAACCTAAATTCAGGCTTTGAGTATCTCTCACCTAGATTATTTCAAGGGCCTCCTAATGGGTCTCTCTTGACTTAAGACCATCCTCCACACTGCTGCTGTGTTGTTTCCTTAAGTTCAGATCTGACCTTATAATGTTAGTGACTTTCTGTTGTCTCTAGGATAAAATATAAACTCAACTCAGTTTAGCTTTTAAAGGCCTTCACAGCCTGGCCCCAGGCTATCTTTTGTGCTTGCTTAGACATTATTTCATCATTTCCTGTTCAAAAATCTGCAATCCAGACTGACTGTTTTCCTTGCATGAGTCACTTCATCTCCTTCCCTGCCCTCAACTTTTTTTTTTATTTTGCCTTGTCAGTTCCCCTTTCTCTCTGTGCCCTTTCTGTGCCTCCTGTCCCCCATCTCCCTGAATTAAATCGCTTCTCACCTCTGTTGCTTGAGTCTCTTTCATCTTTCTGGAGACAGCTTAAGCACTACTTTCTACATGAAACCTTTTCTGATTCTTCCTAACTGTGCCTTCCTTCTTAAGCCATCTTATATTTAATTACTTTGTATTACTTTATATTTATTCTCTTTATATGCATCTTGTATATACTCCAATATGTGTTTTCTCTATTAGAATGTAAGATCCTTGAGAGATTTGCCATTCTCCACAATTCTGTTTAAAGACTTCAGTCTTATTTGACAAATGAGTTGACTACACTTGATGAATTCAGATTTTAATTCTCATAAAATTTTACCTACTTAAAATTTGCTCAGTTGTTTACAAGGAATAGCTAAATGTGTTGTACTTAAATGCAGGAATATAGCAGACATGTTTTTACAAAGTATTTACAAGTATTTACAAAGAGGTAACTGATTGGTTTGTAGAGTCCTTCATCCATTGTATACAGGGAGCACACCTATATTGCAGCATGAATCTTTTAAGATCAAGATCCAGATTTCCCAAAAATAAAAAATTCATTTCAGTTCATTAAACATTTTGTGCACAGGGAGTCAGGGAAATTTTCATGGAAGTTGTAAATGAGAGCTTCAGAGTTCAACAAGTGTGGGTGAAAGGAAACCTGTGTAGGCAATGGGGTCAGCCTCTAAAAAGAGAAAGTGAAGTAAAGAAGAAGCCTAGTCATAGCTAGGATTAGAAATAGGTACTTCTCATATATTTGAAAATATTTCAAATAGTTCACTTAAGTAGTTTAAGCATTTCACTCTTTTCTGTTTATGTGTGGATGTATATATGTGTATATTTTTATACATATACATATATTTATATATATTTACACATACAGACATAAATTACTAATTTGCCTTGACAGATATTTTTCCCCCAATAGTGTTAACTCTGTTCAGCTCCTGTCTGAATTATCAAAGAATTCATATTATCCTGATTTTTAATGATTTTCTAAATAAGATGTAGAATCATTCAAAAATTAATCTATTAATAAATGCAGGTAATGGGGGGAGATTAAGTATATGAAGGATGCCTATTCTGTATATATGCAGTTAGATAAGCCAGGTCTGTCAGTAAATATATTTTAGACAGTGCTAACAGAAAATGAACTGGTTCCAGAACTGGACAGGAGGAAGAACAGGCTAGATTCTAGTCATAGGGAAACTAGGCAGTTTTTGTCTTAAGTGTGTCTCTAAAAAAGAGACCCCCCCCTTTTAACATCATAATTTTTCCACTGAATCTCTGTTAGTCACAGAATGCCAAATCTTTAAGAATTAAGTTGAAGTTAACCCACGAATCTGTGATGTGTACAAGAAGGTTGCAACAAATTAGTAACTAGGAATTAGTGGCACAAGAGACATACCATAAAGGATGTATAAATGGAAAAGGAGACAGGCTGAACATAAAGTGAGAGCAAAGTGGGCATTCCTTTGTGCTTCACTGGCCCACCCAACATGTAGGCTGGATCCCCAGTGAATGATTTATGGGAGGTCATGAACAAAATTTGTTAAAGATGAGAAGGCAGGGCTAAATTGTGATCTACATAGCTGGAGATAATATCTGCATTGATTAAGATAACAGTTTTGTGTGTTTTATATACCTACACATATACATACCTACATACACATTATATATTATATATATATGTGTATATATATATATATATATATATGTATATATATATACACACACACACACAGACATATATGTACATACATATACATTCACATATGTAGCACTTTAAGGTTTGCAAAGCACTTTACACATATTATCTCATTTGATCCTCATGACCCGTAGAGTAAGTACTATTCTTTATCCCTATTTAAAGATGAGGTAACTGAGCAGACAGGTTAAGTAAATTACTTAGGGTTACTTGCTAAAAAGTTTGTTTCTACATTCAAACTCAGGTCTTCTTATACCAGCAGTCTGTTCACTCTCACCGAGCTGCCTTCTCTGTGAATGCTATTAATACCAAAGGAGTTTACCTTTTTTTAAAATTAATTTTAGTTTTCAACATTCATTTCCACAAGATTTTTAGTTCCAAATTTTCTCCCCATCTTTCCCCTCCCCCTACTCCAAGATGGTATGCATTCTGATTACCTCTTCCCCCAGTCTGCCCTCCTTTCTATCATGTGCCCCTTCTAATCCCCTTCCCCCTTATTTTCTTGTGGCACAAGATAGATTTCTCTGCCCCATTGCCTGTATATCTTATTTTCCAGTTGCATGTGAAAACAATTATTAACATTTGTTTTCAAAACTTTGAATTGCAAACTCTCCCTTTTCTCCCCACCCACCCTCATTGGGAAGGCTATATATATATATATATATATAGTTATGCAAAATACTTCCATAAGTCATGTTGTGAAAGACTAACTATATTTCCCCCCATCCTATCCCACCCCCCACTTATTCTATTTTCTCCTTTGACCCTGTCCCTTTTCAAAAGTGTTTGCTTCTGACTACTCCCTCCCCCAATCTGCCCTCCCTTCAATCATCCCCCTCCTATCTCCTTCCCCCCTTATTTCCTGTATGGTAAGATATCCAGTTGAGTGTATATGTTATTATCTGATGAGAGTAAGGTTCACTCATTCCCTCTCCCCTCTTCCCTTCCATTGTGAAACCTTTTTCTTGCCTCTTTTATGTGAGATAATTTACCTCATGCTATCTCTCCCTTTCTCCTTCTCAAAGGAGTTTCTCTTTTATCCTATAGATAGTGAAGAAACACTAAAGGCTCCTGAGGAAGAAAGCAAGATAATCATACCTATCAATGCATTAGGAAAATAACTGGCATCTGTATAAAGAAAATAAGGGTTAATGTTGTTTGTCTTCCACATCCACAGCTAATTCTATTTTAAAATGAATCTGACTTTTAATACTATAAAATAAAATCTTAAAAATAATTTGACAAATTTGAATCAGTGAAAAACTAGTTTTTAAAGATAATTTTTTTCATTTCAAATAAACTGTCAGATGATAGTTTTGCCCAATAAAGACCTTTAAGAAACCTGTTTTGATGACTAGCTAGGAATTATTTCTAATTAGCATTTCAATTTTTCTTTGTAACTAGGGATAGAGTCTAGACCTGGATTTTCATTGATGTAGGAAACTCAGGTGAGGAAAACGTCCTACCAGTGGAGGCCTATACCTTTTCTATCATTTATAGCCCTAAAGAGAATTGCCTGGAGTACTCTAAAGTTAAGTGATATGACCAGCATCACACAGTCAGTATGTGTTCAAATTCTAGGCATTTGTGGCTCTGAGGTCTGCTTGATTCACTAGCCCTATTCTGACTCCCATTAACAAATAGGTGCACCTAACATATTTGAAAATACTTTTATCACTTGTGTTTAAACATTTACTTTTAATCTTAACCATGTCATTAGTTTTAGTAAGCCCCCTTTTCATAGCTAAAGGTTACCATCTAATTATTATAAATTCAAAATTAATTAGATCTCCAGGGACCTTATTTTTCCTGAAGGATGTAATTTTTTATGCATATGTAGATACTTGTAGAGTTTTAAATATTTAGATGTTACAAGAAAAATTACTGAGTAATTTAAGAGGATAGCTTACTAGACATTATCAGACATTTTGGGGGGAGAACATGTAGTATTTTATAATGCTGGTAACATGCAAAAGAATTATAATTATCATCTATTGCCATATTGTATTAATCACTATATATTTTAAAAGAGTACTAAAATTTGCCATATTAAAATGCAAATTTGCTATTAATCAGGTCAGTTTGAATTGCTTTAAATTATTGCATTTAAAGAGGTATCTCTAAGAGATGTATAAATAAAAAGAAACACTTTGTTTTCAAACTTGCAAGGTCAGTACAAACTTAGTAATCTGGCAGTTTCTAGTCCATCCGTCATGTCACTAGAATAGTTTTTCTTTTAAATAGATCTAGCAATAGCATTCATTCCTTTGCTTAAAACCTTTCTAATGATTAACAAAGTGCAAACCTTTTTGTCTGCAGCCTAGCACCACCACCCAATTTTTCCAACTTTATCATATACTTTTCTCCAACTAGTTATTCCAACTTTGCATTGTTCACTGTTCTCTATCCCCAGAATATCTTCTCTACCATTCTTCGTTGTTTTCTTCCCTCTTTGAAGCCCAATTCAAAGACCAGCCCGTCAGAGAAATCTTCCCTGATTACTAGTTTTCTCCCCAGACTTCATTTAACCTGATTTCGTTCTCTCCAGTGCAGTGCTGTTTGGTGTCTTTTCCCTCTTCCTGTAAGTTTCATGAGAACAAGGGCTATCCTACCTAAACTTTATCTTCCCAGCCATCTAGTTTAGTGCTCTTTAGTGTCTAATAAATTTTTCTACATGAACTGTAAAGATAGGGAAGACCCATCTTCTGCATATCTTTTATATCATTCATACCTACAGTGCTAGGTTTGAATACTGAATAGACTTCCTAAAATGCTGTGCAGGAAAAAAAACCCAACGTATCTGGATTAGGCTTTTCATTTCAAACAAAAATTAATTTCGCTAAAATATTTACCACACTTAAGTTTCGTTTGTAAGTATTATTTGATATTAATTGGCTGTTGTGATGTATTGCTGTTCCTCTTTTTATTAAAACTGAAGTCAGAAATAGGTAAAAATTACTGATAAGGGAAGGGAAAGGATAATACTTTGTGTGAGCTAGGCATTGTGGTAAGCAGTTTTGCAAATATTTCATTTGATAACTCAAATACAACTAGAACTGTGCTTTTTTTTTCTCCTTTAAGGTTTAATGCATGTGCACAATAAACTTGTGGACCCACTGTACAGTATGAAAGAAGAAAACTGAAGGATTGATGCGAAATTCTCCTTGAATGAACAGAGCAACATTTTTTATAGGTAGTGAAGTAAATTTCCTGCTATGCAATGTGCCAAGTAAAACACAGAATTTGGAGGATTGTAAATGTCCAGTATCTATATATTGTTAAACATTCCATGTGATGAGAACTTAGTCCATTTCCCCAGTATTTCAGATTCTGAAGAGAGCTTTCAAAGCTGTTCATTAAAAAGACAATGCAAATCAAATATTTAAGTCTGCGTAATTTAGAATGTAACTTAAGGAAATAAGAATTTTGTAAATCATTTATCCTTCATTCTTTGACTCTTGAGATTTATCATTTTTTTTCAATTGCTGGCCTGTAAATTGTTAAAAGTATGAATTATAATAATTGCACAATCCTTACTTTGGGGAAAGCTGTGTTTACATTTTTTATGTACTTCACACAAGCTTTTGCACGTGGTTGCCTTAAAAGTATCTTACTACAGTAGCATTTGGACATTTCAAGTCCTGTTATATTATGCTGATAAACTAATTTGATATGAGAAGACAGTGCCTATTATACTTCTTTTAGAAAAGTGTCTTTTATGTGCATGTTTTTTTGCAGCTTCTGCCATAGCACCTTTGTGTGCTTCTTCATTTACTTACTCAGGTTCATGCTTTTAGTTAAGTACACACTTTGACAATTAGGATCTTTATACTCAAATGCTTTTTTAAAAGAAAAATTGTTAAACTGCATCAATGATTACTTTAATTCATAATAAATTAATACGGCTAAAAGGATTGATAGGCATGCATAAAATAAATTACCTGTAATCTGTTTTGCATTACAATATTAACTTGGATCATTTATTACTTTGTGAGCTCAAATATTAGGATTATTTTTAACTTTAAGCTTGTAATGTATAACTCTTTACAAATTGTACTTCCAGAAGATGATTGAAAAGAAAGAAATATGCTCTGGATACATTCCAAGTAATAAATCATAAAATTCTTGATAGTCCTGGTGAATTTGCATTTATTTTTCAGGTCTTTTATACAAATACAATAAGGACTATTTTGTGATGCTTTGTTTCAGTCTATTTAGTTTATGCTGATGTTCTCCTTGGGAAAAAAAGCGAAAACTGTATTGTTTACTCAACCTATTAGAAACTCATTTGGTGAGTAAAATACCTTCAGCTAAATTTATTATGGTTTACAAATAACTAGAATTTTTAAATATTGAGGGAATGTATGTTGATACAACAGGAAGAGAAAATCAAGTATTTTGTTTAAGCCCTAGACAGGATTAGAAAGAAGTCAAAGAAAGTTGCACTTGGCCTCATTTCTCCCTCTGGGCTCTAAAGATGGTATAATACAAACAAATCCCCACAACATTAAAATTAAGATTCAAGGCCTTTCTCTTTCAGTTACTACTTTTAGGACCTTGGACACATATGTCACCTAAAAAATGAGGAATGAAGTAGATTTCATTTGTTTTTCTCAGCACCAAGTCTATCATCCTATTAGCTTAGAAATAAACCAATAAAATAAAAATTGGAGGAAAGAATAACTTTTTAAGTGAGATTAATTTTATTGAAAACAGATTTTAAAATATCATACATAAAATATATATACAATTCAAAATAAACCAAGTATAATTAAATTTTACATTCATTTATCAGGTTGTCTTTTTAGAACTCTTATAAAAGCATCCTTTGGAACTTCAATATTGCCAACTTTTCTCATTCTTTTCTTTCCTTCTGCTTGTCGTTTTAATAGTTTCATCTTTCGAGTAATATCTCCACCATACTGAGGAAAACCAAAACCACCAATTAGGGGGGAAAAAGTTTATAACCTAAGAAATTTTTAACTATAGCTGGGTCTTGATGTCACCTTAGCCACAGTGACCTTAATTCACTGTAAATGGTTCCCACTAAATACTCTCACCCTATGCAGATGACTAATTCACTGTTTTGGTAGCTACGTTATGAGGATTCCCTTTAGTCCTTTCCAGTGTGAATGGAAATTCAAAAACTAATTAAGTTACATCATCTAATCAAATCACGTATAAGACAATTTATTGATAAGCAACTTAATCTATATCATCCCCAATCTGAGATCAGCAAAATATTGTTAACTGGCCTTTTATTAAAAAAAATTTTGCTATCCAATGCTCTCATGCTCAGAATGCCTAGGAATAACAGTGCCTTGCTTCCACCCCAGGCTCCACTGCTATCATCCAGGGGAGCAGACCTTGTGGAGATGGTACCTAGCAACTGCTGCTGCAGCTCCCACCATTCCTGAAGATCAGGAAAAGAAAGTTTAGCCACCAATGGAAATGGTTTTAATCAAAATGATGCTGAAGAAGATAAATTACCCAAATGCCTTTAATATTCTAACCTAAGAACTATTGGGCCTTTCCATTTGCAGATGAAATGTCCTTTGTTACAATGAGAACTCCTTGACAGCAGGAACTGTCTTTTTTTATTTGTTACCTCCAAGACGTAAAACAATGCTTTTCACAGAGTAAGCATTTTTCCATTCATTTGGCAAACTCAATACTTTAAGTATTATTAATAGATTTTTTTTTTAATTTCCAAGGTGAAAATAGTGCTGTAGAATGAAATAAAACTATACAAATACAGGTAAAATTAAAGCGATTTTGTTGTTCTTGTCTATATAATTTCACTAGTGTAGGGAACTCACAGTGAGGAAACTTGCAAGCAACTGTTTTGCAGCTTATATGATGGTATTTTACATAGTAATGCAGCCAGTCTATGGTGGGACTTTGAACCTAGGTCAGGGTAGGGAACCTGTGGCCTTCTAGGTCCTTGAGTGCACTTTTGACTGAGTCCAAATCCACATGCTTTTATTGATGGGATATGTTCTATGAAGTGTGAATTCAGTCAAAGGGCTATATCTGAGGATCTAGAGGGCCGTGGCCTCAAGGCCGCAGGTTGCCCACCCTGACCTAGGTCTTCCTCATATGAAGTCAGCTAGATCCAGTTATCTCTGCAGGTACTGGAAACACAAACAATCCCTCCCAGCAAGAAGCTGATATAGTTACCCAAATAAGTATATCAAGATAGTTTGAGATAGAGGGTACTAGGTTTGGGGTAAACAGGAAGAAATGTGCAGAAGGTGGTGCTTGATTTGCAACTTAAAGGCATAAAGGGATTCTTTTCTCTATGGAATGTCCTTCTGTTTTGGTTGTCCCCTCCTCCCTTAGATGAGTTCTTTGGGGGATAGGAGCTGCATGAGATGGTCTCTATTTTGATGAGGGGCCCAGGTCAACCATCCCTCCCTTATCAGGTTTGTTTTTGACTGTCCACACTTTGCCACTATACCTTAGCTACCTTTTCGTCTTGCAACCTGCCTTAGTACCTGTGCCACATATCTCCCTATCCATGAATTCCTTTTAGGACTTCGAGATCTCCATTTTGGGGAATGACCTAGGCCACTCTTCATTCTTCCTCTCTACATTCTCCCTCTTCCTATGTCTTGTTTCCTTCCACTAGAATATAAGCTCCTTAAAGCAGGGAAGAGACTGTATTTTTGTGATGGTACATATCTCCAGCATTTACCACAGTACCTGGCACATAATATTTAAAAAACATTATGATTGACACTTCATATGAAGCAAAGTTAAGGAGAGAATATGCCAGGTATATGAAATAGTAGTGCAAAGGCAGAGACTAAAAGTGGAGTGTACTATGAGAAACAAGAGGCTAAGTCTCAGTATTAGGGAACTTGGAAGGGGTAACAGCCAATGCGGTTGGAAAGATAGGTGGTAGAGGGCACTAAAAGCTAAATGACGGGATTGCTATTTTATCCTATAGCAAGAGATATGCCAATGTTTTAATCATTTCAATATTTTGTTTTGCTTGTAATCTTAGAAACTGTATGCAGTCATCAGAATCTCTGTCCCAGGAATAGCATAATCACATGGTTTCTGCCTTAAGGAAAATCCTTTTGACAACTAGACCTTTTTATTTTCAAACTCCTAAAATCTTAATTACCCACTAAAAAAAAGTATCTTCTAGAGATTTTTAGAATAAAAACAAAATATGATACGTACACATTTTGCCAAGACATTTTTTCTGTAAGCTTTCACACTGTAAAAGGAAATATTTTACATTAACATTTAATACCTATGGTATAAATATGCATTTATTACAAATTACTTAACTGGATGCTAAATACATATATTTACAGGCGCACCCCTTATTTTTTTTTTTACCAATGATGATATAAGACCATTGAAGTGACTTGGTAAAGGAACCTTAAACCAATCCTGAATCCAAGTGGAAATGCTCTTTCGATTATTTAAAATTTTCCCCCAATTTATAGTAGTAATTTTGCAATCAAGAAAGTCTTAAAATTTAACAAAACATGGAACTAAGAAACATTTTTGTTTTTGTTGAGCTACTTAGTTTGATCACATTATGAGACCATGACTTACTAGACGCTATTTCTCATAATCTCAGAAAAGAATTAACTAGTCATAGATTGTACTCTAACTTCAAGTACCTATGTGAGAGCCTGGGATTTAGGACACACTTTAAATCAAACCATCAAAACTAATGGAAAACGTTTTTTTTCCCTTGTGGAAATGTGTCTTGCTGAAAGATATTCATTAAATGTTAGTTGAATGAAACTCATCCCTTTTATAAGCATGTTAATAGAATTATCTTTAAACAGAAAACATTTAGCTGCTTTAGGCAGCCCAAGTTTTTAACTTATTTTGGAATGAACCTTAGTATTTAAAAAGCACCAACACATAATGGTGCTCTAAAAAAATGACATTCTCTATTATAAAAAAAAGTTTCTAAAAAATTTTCCGTGTCACCTGGATTAAAAAAAAAAAGTGAGTGAATATAAAACTTATATTCAATAACTTTATTATAAAAAACTCTCTTTCTCCCCATACACTAACAAATAAGCTATTTTTTCTCCAAATAAGCCCAGAGATGAGTATTAGCTACATTAGTTTCAACTCACGTTTCTCTGGCAATGATTTTACTTCCAATAGCTGCCTGAATAGCTATTTCAAATAGTTGTCTAGGAATTGTATCCTTCAGTCTTTCACATATAGTTTTTCCAACAGGATGTGCCTTTTCTCTGAAAGAGTAAGGGCATATTAGAGTTACATATCTGAAATGAAAGTATTAGAAATAATATTTTAGGCAATAATAACAGGAACTGTGGATGTCCATAAGTATTCTCAACATAAGCAAGTGCGATTTATTTTGTTACACTTGAACATGAGTGTAAAACAAAACTAGAGGAAGCCAAGATGGCAGGGTAGAGGCAGCAACCCAGGTGAACTCTCACAACTTTCCCTTCCAAATAGCTTTAAAATAACACATCAAATGGAATTCTGCAGTAGCATAGTAAACAGAAGGCCAGGATAAGACATTTCCAGACGGAAACAACTTGAGAGGTTTGCTTGTGACACAGGGTGGAGGCCATCCTGGAGCTCACTTGGGAGCAACACCAGTAGAGGAACTTGGACCAGAAAAAAATTACAGGGGGCCCTGACCTGACAGTGGGTGCAGGACGATGTAATGTTTGACAACTCCCACTGCCCATTTGCAGTTCTGGGTCATGGTTGCAGGGCAGAGAAGAGTGCTAGTGTTTGTGGCTTCAGGGAAATGGGGACCTGCATACCAGAAAAGCAGGGACTACACATCTCCCAGCAACACCACCACCTTAGAAGCACCAGAAACTTGCAGACTCTGAGAACTACCTCTGAAAATAGCAGCATGACAATGACTGAGTGCCTCCCTACCCCCCAGGTAGGTAGAACCTACCTTTAACATAAAAGTTCAAAATCAAAAAGTAGGCTATGAAAATGATCAAACAACAAAAAGAGAAACTGACCATAAAAAGCTACTATGGTGTTAGGGAAGATCCAGGAAGACACAAACTCAGAAGACAAAAACTATAAACAAAGCCTCAAAGGGGAAAAAAAATGTCAACTTGACGTCAAACAAGTCCAACAAAAATCCCCACAAGACTTCAAGAAACAAAGTGGTAGAGGAAAAATTGGGGAGAGAGAGGAGCGATGCATGAAATTGTAAAAAGGGAATAAAAAAACTGCTTGGTAAAAAAAAATAACTGAAAAATAACCTTAAAAAAAAGAATTGGTCAAAAATTTGTGTGAATTAATTTCCTTCAGAATCATCAGAGTCCAGTCACTGAAGAAAAGACTTCCTTAAAAAACAGAATTGGCCAAATAGAAAATGAGGTACAAAAGTTCACTGAAGAAAGTAATTCCTTAAAAATGAGAATTCAGCAAATAGGATGCTAATGACTGCATGAGACATCAAGCAATATACAATAAAACAATGTCAAAAGAAGGAAAAAAGGGAAAACATGTAAAATGCCTAACTGGAAAAACTGATCTGGAATATCAAGGAGAGATAATTTAAGAACTATTGGATTACCTGAAAGCCATGATCAAAAAAGAAGCCTAGATATATTTCAAGAAATTATAAAGGAAAACTCTTCCAACATCCTAGAACTGCAGGGTAAAACAGAAACTGAAAGACTCTACCGATCGCTTTGTGAAGGAGATCCCAAAATGAAAACTCCCAGGAATATTATAGCCAAATTCCAGAGCTCCCAGGTCAAGGAAAAAATATTGCCAAGCAGTCAGAAAGGAAGGCAAAGGAACTAGGGTTATAGCCAAGAATAAGCTAACCAGCGAAACTGAGCATAATCTTTCAAATTAATAAATGGATTTTTAATGGAAGAGAATATTAAAGCATTCCTAATAGAAAAGATCAGAGATAAACAGAAAATCTTTGAGCATAAAAAGAGATATGAAAACATGAAAGAAATCATAAGGGACTCAATAAGGTTAAACTGTTTAGATTCCTACATGGCAAGATGATACGTGTAATTCCTAATAACTTTATCATTATTAGGACAGTTAGAACTTTCTATAACGGCAGAGAGGGCAGGTATGAGTCAATTATATTGGGATGATAAAAAAATGAGGGGGTGAGAAAGAAGAATGCACTGGGCGAAGGGGGAAGGAAAGAATGGGGAAAATTATCTCAAATAAAAGAGCCATGAGGGGTAGCTAGGTGGTGCAGTGAATAGAGCACTAGCCCTGGAGTTAGGAGGACCTGATTTCAAGTCTGGCCTCAGACACTTAACACTTGCTAACCTTGTGACCTTGGGCAAGTCTCTTAACCCCAACTGCCCTGCCTTCCCCCCTCCAAAAAGGAAAGAAAAGAAGGGCCATGAAAGGAAGAGTTTTTAACAGTGGAAAGGAAAATGAGGGGTGGGCAATCCTTGAACCAAACACTCCTCTGAATTGGTTCAAAGAGGTAAGAAAATAGGATTTCTACACAAATCTATCTGACCCAACAAGGAGGTAGGAGTAGAAGGGGATAAGAGAAAGGAAAGAAGGGGGTGATAAAAAAGAGAGGGTGGATTAAGGGAATCTGTAGTCAGAAGCAAAACAGACCTGAGGAGGGACAGGGTAAAAAGAGAAGGAAAAACAGAAAAAGCAGGATGGAGAGAAATACACAGTTACTGATAATAAATGTGAATGGAATGAACTCGCCCACAGGAACGGAATGCAAACTGGATTAGAAACCAGAATCCAACAATGTTTACAAGAAACAGAAAAGACACAGAGTTAAAGCCAAACCTTTTATACTTCAGCTGAGGTAAATAAGGCAGGGGAAGCAAAATTAGCAAAAAGAAAAAAAATAACAAAAGTACAAAAAAGATGAAGTAATATATGAAGTAATATAAAATTTCTTATAGCAAGTTTCCTTGACAGAGGAAAGTAAATCAAATTTATAATACAGGTTGTTCCCCAATTAATAAATGTCAGAAGGCTAGGAACAAGTACTTTTCAGATAAAGAAATCAAAGCTACTTACAGTCTTTTGAAAAAAATGTTCTAAATCACTATTGATTGGGGAAACACAAATTAAAACAACTCCAAGGTACTATCAGAGTAACTAACATGACAGAAAAGCAAAAGGATAAATGCTAGAGAGGATGGGGAACTGGTCTAGTCATTCTGGAAAACTATTTGGAACTATGGTCAAAGGGTTGTATAACACTGCATATCCTTTGGTGCAGCAATACCACGATTAGGTCTGTATCCCAAAAACATCAAAGAAAAGGGCCCAGGACCCTTTTGTAAAAAATTATATAACAACTCTTTTTGTGGTGGCAAAGAATTTGAAATCGAGATGATGCCTATCAATTGGGGAATGGCTTAGTAAACTGTCATATATAATTGTGATGGAATACTACTAAACTATATGAATGAATAAAATAATCAGAACCAAGAGATTTTTAACAACGATCAACTGTGAAAGACTTAGCTACTCTGACCAAGACAATGATTCAAGACAATTTTGAGGGACTCATGATACTGTTCACTTCCAGAGAACTGATGAACTCTGACTGCAAATTGCAGTATAACCTTCCCCCCACTTTTTCTTGTTTTGTGGGGGGTCAACATGACTAATATGTTTTGCATGATTTCACATGTATAATTTTTTTCCCCTCCACTTAGTAGTATTTTTTCCAATTACAAGTCAAGATAGTTTTCAACATTCACTTTTATAAGATTTTGAGTTCCAAAATTTTTTTCTCCCTCCCCTTTTTCTTCCTCCTTCCTCAAGATGGCAAGCAATTTGATATAGGTTATACATATATCAGTTATACAAACTGATATATTGCTTGCCTCCTCAATGAGTGGGGGAGGATTAGGAGGAGAAAATTTGTAAATTTCACACCTAAATTCTTCATGCTACAATTTTAATTCATTTTAAACACAAAACTGCTCTAACTATTGGCAAAACATTAGAAAATAAGCATTTTCCATCATTAGTTTTTCCTCCAAGTTGTCTGGGAAAAGATAGAAACAAAGGTTTTTGTTATCAAAGAGGACCAAAATAACATCACTATGCTAGAGTCAAGTTTCATTGTGTCCAACTGTGGCTGATCAGACCAATATGAGCTCAGAATGCTCTACCACAGGTCAGGCACAAATAGTCTATGTGAACCTTTAGGGTAGATTCTCTAAATTTGTGAATCCTGCATGTCCTTTGAGCTGTTTTCAATTCCATGTTGCTCACAAAGCAAAGCACCTTCTCTGATGTAGGCATGCCATGCTAAGTGGTCCTGTGCTAGTGTCTCTCATGTCATACAATCAATTCCCAAGTTAAGAGAGACCTTGAGAGTGTCCTTGTATCACATCTACACTGAATCAAGAAAGATATAACTGTCTAGAAATATAAAGATGATAGTCCCACTATGTACTCTACCCTGATCAAATCACATTTGGAATACTGTGCTCAACTTTGAAGACATTTTAGGAGAACATTCAGGAATTGGTAAAGGATCTCAGGATCATGCCACTGAAATTCAGCTGAAGGAACTGGGAGATATTTAGTATACAACAGAAAAGATCATTTAAAGAAGGATTATACTCGTTATACTTTGTTCCAGATGACAAACTTGGGAACAAAAGGTAGAAATGCCAAAGATGTGTAAATTTAATTTGAGTTTAGTTTGAAAATTCTGGTGCCTTTAGAACAGCGGTTCTCAACCTGGGGGTTGAATGACCCTTTCACAAGGGTCACAGAGGTCGCCTAAGACCATCGGAAAACACATATTTCCAATGGTCTTAGGAACCAAGACACCCCTCCTCTATCTATCTCCAGGCGGGTCCGCCCACATACAAGTATTAAAGGGTTAGGAGGGTTGAGAACCACTGATTTAGAAGGTACCAGGTTCCTCTTCTTGATGGTCTTCAAGCAAAGGATGTATCATCAGTTGTATTATAGAGGGAACTACTGTACAAATTAACATTAAACTATGTGGCCTCTGTAATCTATTACAATTATGATTCTATGATATATCCGAAGTACACAGTTTCTTTAAAGATATTTTTCCTTTGTAGTTATAAAAGATTACATAAATGAAATCTGAGTAAAGCTAAAAACCTTAGAAAAAAGTGATTCTTCCTTTGTAGTTATAAAGAATTATATAAATGAAATCTGCGTAAAGCTAACAACCTTAGAAAAAAGTGATTCTTTTAATTACAGATAACTGTACCCTATGCAACTTACTTGTGTACAATTGTTACCAACTCTTCCACAGGGTTGCCATTTAACAGAATATCCATTTTTACAAGGTCTGCAGTCTGATATCCAGCATCTTCATAATCAAAACTAATGAAGAGAACAATTATATGGTTAATGAACATTTTTTATTTCCTGTCAAACAAGAAACAAACATGCAAATACAATACTGAAATACCTGAATTTGTATTAAATATTTAATCTACAGTTCTAAAGAGGCCACCCAAGAGGTAGTGGGGAAATAAGCTTTTATTAGACTAAACACAATACTTCTACTGAACTTAATTTAAAAACTGTTGCAGGATAAGGTGTGGAGCTGGAAGGGAACTTGGTTCAAATATTTTATTGTACAGAGAAAGAACTGAAGGCCAGGTAGTAAGAGGCCTGGGTAGGATTTAATTCAGGCCCTTTGACTTCCTTGCTTTGTCTGTCAGGTATTCTTTGCTACCCCAATGTCATCACCATAAACCTTCCACTCATCTCAGTTTTCTTTCTGTGAAGGCCACATCAGACACTGGTCCACAAAGTTGAAGAGGGAAAGGCTCCATGTTGGAAGACCTAGGGGCTGAGTAACCAAATGTCTAAAAGTGGCTTGGTAGATAGGGCAAAACAAAAAGTTCTGAAAACTGAATTTCTAACAAAAGGTATCAGTGTCAGTGTGGGAAGTATCATGTGAAAAGACACAACCATTCTAGAGAACCATTCAGAACTATAAGAAAGATTAAAATGTCAATTCTATACCTCTTGATCCAAAGATTCGTTGTTAGATACAGGGCAATGCTCTTGCTAAGCAACGACAGAAAAGCTCCATATATACTAAAATATTTATAGCAGCACATTTTATAGTAACAAAGCTGCAAAGCTGTATGTAGATGGTAGACAAACTGTGGCACACAAGTGGGAAGACATAAACTACTGTAAAATAAAGCCTAACCAGAAAAAGAACATACCTAATGACTATAACAATTAAATAGATAAAACAAAACAATGCTACAATATCCTAATAACCAAACTTGATCCTGAAGATGAGCATCTTTGTAGAGCTGGGGACTGTGGGTCAATACTGAGTATATCAAGCACTTATTTGCCAAGTGCTGTGTCCTGGGGACACAAATACAACAATGAACAATCCTTGCTAGGAAGAGGCTTACATTCTGATATGGGAGATAGGTACATATACACAAAACATAATGACAGTTACCCAGTTATATATGAGTTTAATACAAGGTAGTTTGAGAAGGAGGGTACTATTAACTGAAGGATCCTGGAAAGGCTTTATGTAGAATGTAGTCTTTGAACTCTTATCTTTATGTAAGGGAGGCAGTTCTGAGGCGGAGTATGGGTACTCCTAACACCATCTCCCCCACCTATGAATGGGCACTTGTCAGTGCAAAGGCACAGAAACAGGAGACAGAATGTCAGATGTTAAGAATAGAGAAGGCAGGGGAAGCTAGGTGGGACAGTAAATAAAGCACCTGCCCTAGAGTCAGGAGGACCTGAGTTCAAATTAGGCCTCAGACACTTGGACAAGTCATTTAAACCCAACTGCCTTGCCTTCCCTCCTCCCCTTTACTCCCCGCCCCAAAAAAAAGAAAAAGAGGACCAATTTGGCTATATCAGAATGTAGGAGAATAATAATCCAAAAAGGCTGTAAAAATATAATGGGGACAAGCTGTAAAAGCAGAGGACTTTATATTTTCAGTAGCCAATAGAGATTTGCCTTAGAAAACACAGATCATGTAAAAAATAAAAACTGTCTATCCTCACACACAGACATACAAAGACACAAACTTTAAGTAAAGTTTCTAAGTGTTAGGAAATCTAGTATGGAACAGTGTTTAGCCATCCATATCTTTGGAGGTAAGAGTAAACCAAAAAACAAAGAAATGTTACTTCATTTCATTATAGGCATAAATTGTAGATCTAGAAACAAGAGATCAGAGTCTAACTTCCACATTATAAAGATAAGGAAACAGACCCAGCAGGATTTCTACTGGATTAAAATGCACTGACCATGTTACGATTCTGGATTCCAGCAGTTCAGAGGTTTAGGTTTGTGTTTAAACAATACAACAAATTTGCTTTTCTTTTAAATGAGGGCTTCCTTCGCAGTGCCCTTTTATATTTTAAGTCCAGGATGTACTCTTCCTAATAATCACCACCTTCTACATAGAGCTTAGCTCCTAATACTCTCACTCAAAAGTTACCTTGTATTTAATTTTTCTGTACTTGATAGATGTACATGTTGTCTCCCTAATAAAATATAAGCTCCTTGAGGACATGGACTATTTCTTATGTCTGTATAATTTTGTATAGTTTCCACTAAACCATGCTTCACGAATCATAATCTGAGATACCTTGCTATCTACTCTTTAGCTGGGCTGATAATTTGTTTTACCTAGTGGAGAACAGCAAAAATCTCCACTAGAAAGATGGCACCCAGCATCAAAAAGAAATCCTTGCCCCTTCACAGACTCCACCTGATACCCCACAAAACTAGTATTCTATATTCTAGGGAAAGAGCTGGCTGGTTGTTCATATCTACAACTACTAAATAATAGCATATTGTATCTAAATAGTGAAAATGTTTATCTCTATTTTCTGCAACTGAATTTTTAAAGGTTTAAGTGACTTCTCCAAAGTAATATAATTTTTTAATTCTTCTGAGATAGGACTCATATTCCATCTTGCTAAATCCTGTACTTTTTATTACACCAGGCTGATCCTGCAGCTTTTTAGATGTTTTTAGGTCAGGACCTGCTTGTATATTTCTAAATCTTAATTTTCAAAGGTCAGTTATTTTTATTTCTAGCTACACTACAAAAATGTATTTTCTAATTAAGCGTAGAATCAAGTTTAAAAAAAGGCGAAACAATCAGGAGAGATTTTATAAAAATTCTATTTATAAAATTTGTTTATAAAAATAATTACCCAAAAGACAATAATCTCATTTATTAAGAATTAATGGGAAATGAAATATTTACATATGTTCATTTTTCACTAAGTATATTTATCCATCAATTTTTAAGGGAAATTGTAGCTTTTTAAATGGAGAATTTTCTAAAATGCATTACACATTCCTCTAAGTGTACAAAGAATATAACCTTTTCTTTGATATAAGATCATTATATTATAACACTGTGAATTACTAAGCTGTATGGGACTACTTGCTCCTATAATAAGAGAGAGCAGTCTACTTTTGGCTTTTCTGTTTTCTCTGCTATCAATACTAGAACTTCCTATTATCTGTGTACCGCCTCTAGCTCTACTCCATCTAACTTGATGCTTCTTATATGCTGTTGACTCAGAAGCCAGATAAGTCAAGCCATTTGGTGCAATAGGTTCTAACTGAAGACCTTACATCATCTTTCCATGATCATGGTGCATAAACTAGGACACTGATTTTAGCATTTTTTAAATTAAAATTTAGATTCTCATCTGTGTTTCAGAAAACAGAGATTGCTTGATTAAAAAAACACCTTGGATAAATAAAATGTTATTGTGCTCCTAAAAGAAAATGTCTAAATTTATTTCTCACAAAAAATTCTTACCTAGCATATCCAGAAGAAAGAGATTTCAAGGAATCATAAAAATCCACCACAATTTCATTCAAAGGGAAGAGGTATTTAAGCATAACTCGATTCTGATCAATAAACACCATATTTTTTTGAACTGCCCTTCGACTCTAAAAAAAACAAAATATAACATAGTCACAAGCCACTCAGATATTGATTACTGAAAAAAATACATAAATCCCTTGCTTAACTCCCTTTAAAATTCTAGTTAAAAAAAAAAACCCTGATTCTATTAGCATCTTAATAACGTCAAAAATAGCCAAATACTAGTTCGGAAGTACAAGAAGCCTGAATTCCTTCTAGCCTGACCTAAGTGTGGCTAAATCACCCTCATAATTCTGTTAAGAAAGACTGGCTAAGATGACAGAAAAGGAAAAGGACAAATAGGGACACTAATGCACTACTGTTGGAGTTGTAAACTGGTCCAGTCATTCTGGAGAACAATTTGGAACTACGCCCAAAGGACTATAGAACTGTGCATATCCAGTGACCAAGTAATGCCACAAAACTAGGTCTGTGTCCCAGAGAAAAGGGAAGATGACCTCATTTGTACAAAAGCCATTGTTTTTATAGTGGTAAAGAATTGGAAATTGAGGGGATAGACATTGACTGAGGAATGGCTCAAGTAGTGATATATGACTATGATGGAGTAATTCTGTGTTATAAGAAATGACAAGCATGACTAGTTTCAGAAAAACCTGGGAAATCTTTATGAACTGATACAGAACGTCACACACAGTAACAACAATTTTGTAACGATGATCCAACTATGAAAGACTTAAGTACTGATCAATATAACGATCTAAGACAATTCTACCTCTAAAGAGAGAACTGGTGAACTCAAGGGCAATTCTAAGTATACGCTTTTTTCACTTCATTTTTGTTGTTGTGGTTGTTTTGTTTTCCTTTGCGTGGAAATGTTTTGCATAACTTCACATATATGACTGATACATTGCCTGCCTTCTTGAGGGGTGGGTGAGGAAGAGAATTTGGAACTAAATTTTTTAAAAGGCCATAAGATTACATATTTTTTTTAAAAATCTTTTTGGAGGGCGGAAGGTGGGGCAATTAAGTGACTTGCCCAAGGCCACACAGCCAGTAAGTGTTAAGTGTCTGAGGCCAGATTTGCATTTAGGTCCTCCAGACTCCAAGGCCAGTGCTCTATTCACTGCACCACCTGGCTGCCCCCAAGATTACATATTTAGAGCTAGAAGGGGTCATATAGGCCACTGAGTCCCATCCTTTCATTTTACATACATGGAAACTGAGGCATAGAGAAGATAAATTACTTGTCTATGGTCATGAGTTTTAATTTTCTTGTAGGATTCAGATGTAGGTCTTTCTGACCCTCAAGACCAGTACTTTATCCACTATGCCACCTAGCCCAGCGCTTTTGGTCAATATACCAATATTAAGACTGAAATTTTTCAAGAGGAACTTTATTAGGAAACTAGAGGGGAAGGGGAGAAAGGAGGAGAGAACATAAACAATTCGCTGTAAGTTTCTATCTTCTTTTGGCTTTGGTGAGAGTTGTCATTTTTATTTTAATCTTGCCTTAACCTTTTTTGGTCTCTAATCTTCATTGAAATTCATCTTTACTAAAGCTATTATCTAGGTTTAATCTCATATTCCATGTGGCACGAATACCTTGCATTTGTGTTTCTAAAATCTATTTTCCTCATTTTGACTTCAGATCATCTGCAGAATAAAGATAACAGACATCACTCATATCTCCGAAATGCTCATGGTCAGTTTACTTGCTCTATTCAATACTATAGGCTTTCAGTCTCCCCACTCACTGTCATCTCTAGAAGTGACTTTACTAAAACCCTATCACTAAAGTTTAAACACAAAAAACACATGAAATTACTGTAACTACTGGTATTTTAAGTTTTACAAAGAATTTTACATATATAAAATCATTTGAACCCCAAAACTCTATGAAATAGAGTATTATATCTTAAATATAAATCTCATTTTATAGGTGAGGGAGTTTGGACTCAAAAAAGTTAAGTGAGTTGCCCAGGATCACACAGTAAATGTCAAAGTGGGATTCAAACCCACATCTTCCAAGTCCAGTGCTTTCTCCATTATATTATACCACCTGAACATTAAAAGTAATTCTATTTGTAATAGAATTAGCAAATCTATTAACAGTTTCTGGGGGGCAGCTAGGTAGCGCAGTGAGTAGAGCACCAGCCATGGATTCAGGAGGACTTGAATTCAAATCTGATCTCAGATACTTAACACTTACTAGCTGTGTGACCTTGGGCAAGTCACTTAACCCCAACTGCCTTGCCTTTCCCCTTCCAAAAAGCAAACAAAACGAAACAAAACAAAAAACCCAAGGTTTCTGTTATTTTACATTACATTTGCTTCCAAAGTTTTCAATCACTAACTAAATTTATGAGCAAATCATATTTTGTATGAGCTTTCTTTTAAAAATATGAACATACTTCATATTTAATTTAAAATGGTACAGTGCTTTTCTGAAGTGAGGTAAGAAATTAGGTGAAGTAATCAAGAGTCAAGCATTTAATTTTATTATGTGTATACCAGGCAAAGTGTCATTATTTTTCCAGTGTATTCATCCGGTGTTATAATGGTACCCAAAACAACTGGCTCCAAATATTCTGTTACTTTTGACTTATCAGGAAACTGGGCAGGATTGATGATTGTTATTTCCTTTTCTCTATATTCCTGAAAATGGGGAAAATCAATGACTGTTAAAAAAGTATTTACAAAGTAGCCTCATAATTTGAGTTTATTTCTCAAAATTTTGCATTCTTTATTAGAATCAGAAATAACTTGGAATAAAATGAATGTTAGACTTGAATCCCAGTCTGCAATTTATTTATTTCCTGTGCAACCTCGAGCCAATCACTTAACCTCTGTAGGCCAGTTTTCTCACCTGTCAAAGGTAGAGGTTGGTCTAGAGGATTGGTGAGGTCTCTTCCACTTATAAAGCCATGATCTTATGATTCCTGGAATATCAATTGTCTGCTTTGCTTATTAATCAACACTAAGTCCCAAATTTATGATCACTTAAGTTGATAATTCATTATTGATGATACCTACATATAACACCCACACCCACACACACACACATTTGTGTCCGCATACAAATATTTTAAAAGTACTACAAATTATTCAGGCCTTCTATGTATAAAAAAATGAAAAGCAAAGTGTATTGTGATATAAAATTTAATTTGCCCCTTAAAATAGTCATGCAAATGATTCTCAACCTAATTTAACTTTAACAGCAAGGCCTATATATTTTCCGCCCCCCAGACCAGATGTATAATTTAATGTGGTGAATTAGCATATTTTAAAATCTATGAGCTTCAGTGACTACCTGTAAGTCTAAGACAAAATATAAACTACACTGTCACATAAAACCCTTTCACAATCTGGATTGAGCCTACTTTTTCAGACTGATTACACTTTTTCTCATATATACAATATCCTTCTTATATACCCTAAATCCCCATCAAATTGGGCTACTTAATACTCTTTGTACAGGCTACTTAATACTCTATGTACATATTATAGCTCCTATTTCTATTTCTTTGTATAGGCTGTCCCCTATCCCTGGAACATTCTTCCACTTTTTACCTCTTGAACCCTAGCTTTCTTCAATGATAAGGTCAAATAACACCACTGGCAAGAAGCCTCTCCCGATTTCTCTAATTAAGCTCTTCATATTCAAAAGCATCTTTTATTTCCCTGTATTTACTCTTCTGTGAATATGTAATTACTCCTCTGTGGAATATAAGCTCCTTGAGGTTGTGACTTATATCACCCTTCTATATTTGTATCCCAACCAACTGGCCCATAAGTAGACAGTAAATGTTTGATGATGACTAAACTACTATTTTGGATACATCCTTCATCTTGGCCTCTTGAGAACTTGAGTAAACTATGGTAATATACTTAGTATTTATCACTGAACCCAGGTCTTCCTGATTTGGAAGCCAGTCATCCAGCCACTGCTAGAATTCAAGATAAATATAGAGCTTTACTATATTTATAGACTACAAGCTAAAATTTGCTCAAAAGATTGTAATTCAGAAGGAATTTATTGCCTATACTGTTGACTCTGAAAATTATTCTCTACCATGTTTTCCGTTTTTCACGATAACAATAAATGTTGGCCAAAAAAAATTGTTAATTTTTATTTTCAATTACTGGTTCCACTAAGAACAAACACTCTTTTTCTAGGCAAATCTACATTTTTCACAGTGAAAGATTTCAATGAAGAATACTTTTATGGAATGAATGGAATTATTTTAAAAGTTAGGATAAATAAAGCCTGTATTAAACTGTTAGAGGAAGAAGTCTTAAAATTTTGCTCTTCCATAATTAATAGTAATGTGATAGAGTTCTGTAAAGTAATTGTTCCTATTCTTTATTTTACTGAAAAGGAAGATAAAACTAATTTGCTCTTCATAAATTACTATTCAAAACTGACTTAATATCTCCAACTATTACAATGTAGAATATAGAACTATACTAGTCACAGAAGTACTAATTAGTTTCAAGATTATAAATTTTATGTACCTTTATTAGCTTTGCTGATGAAAGAACAGCTTTATAAGGGACAGTAGGTGTAGTCAAAATAACAGAAGCATTATATTCTTGTTCCAACCGTTGATTAAAAACCTCCATATGTAAAAGGCCAAGAAACCCCAACCTAGAAAAAAATCAAAATAAAATTATGTCACTCCAATTGTATATGCCTTAACGCTTGTTTTGAATATTTTTTAAAATATTTTTTTAAAAAAGCAATTAATATATACAATTTATTCCCCATGTCCAATTAGCTGCCAAACCTCGTAACTGTTTTCTCTACATCTTTCATCTATTCCTTTATCTCCGTGCATATGGACACCACTTTAGTTCTAGATCTTTTTCACCCTCCCTGGCCTATTCTAATAGACTTCTAATTAATCTCTCTGCTTCCAATGTCTTCCCTCTCTAATTCATCATCCACATAGCTGTCAGGGGTATTCCTAAAGTAAATATGTGTTATGTTGTCACTTCCCAGACTCAGTAGACTCTAATGATTCCCTATGATGTAGAATAAAATATAAACCCCGAATTTGGTGCTTAAAGAAGTTCACATCCTGCTTTGAGCCCAACTTTCCAGCTTTTCACAAATCGCCCTCCTTTATCTATTCTTTAGCACAGCCCAAGTGGCCTTCTTGCTATTTCTCACACAGAATATTCCACCTCCTAATTCCATACCTCTACAGTTTGTCAACTATATGTGGGAGAGAAATGAATTCTTTCCACAGAACTGTCTCTAAGAATCCCAAATTTCTTTCAAAAGGTCAGATGAGAAGACACCTCCTTTAGGAGGCTCTTTCTGATACACTCCCATAGCTATCAGTACTTTCCTACAAAATTACCTTGTATTTATTATTGCACTGTTCTAATGCAAAACGTATACTTGCCAAAAAGATTATTTTATGGAGAACTCACAGAGGGCAAGCGTTCACATGGTGGTCAGAAGAAGTGATATAAGGACACTCTTAAGGTCTCTCTCAAGAACTTTGGAACTGACTATGTGACATGGGAGACACTGGCACAGGACTGCTCAGCACGGTGAGCCCACGTAAGAGAAGGTGCTGTGCTCTATGAGCAAAGCAGAGTTGAAGCAGCTCAAAGGAAATGTAGGATGTGCAAATTTGAAGATTCCACCCCAAATGTTCACACATACTATTTGTGTCCGACCTGTGGTAGAGCATTCCGAACTCATATTGGTCTGATCAGCCACAGTCAGAAACAATGAAACTTGACTTTAGCATGGTGACATCGTTTCAGTCGTCTTCGAGAATGAAAGACAACAACCAACATATGATCTCCTCTTATAGAACGTAAGTTTCTTAAGGGCAGGGTATCATCTTTTGTCTTTGTATTCCTAGTGCTTCCTTCATATACTCAAACCATATGGTCAATGATTAATAAATGCTTAAATGATTAAAATTCTGAATAAAAATAAATGAATAATAAATCTCACCTCCAACCAGCACCCAAGGCAAGGCTACTATCCCGATGTACTGTTACACTAGAATCATTTAGTGTCAGTTTTTCTATGGCACTCTTCAAATTATTATATTCAGACTGGTCTATCGGGTACATTCCTGTGAAAATATTTGATAACACATTTCATTTACCGTACCAGGTCATACTACCAGGTTTTATCCCTTGGAATTAAGACATAAAGCTATATACATTAATCCTAAAAATCTGTCATAACCACCTTTTTTCTCTTATTTCAGTAGACACAAATATTCTTCAATCATTGCCTGAAAATATGTAAATAAAGTTACATTAGCATGTCTTTCCAATTGTAGTCACTAGCATCCTGCTGATCAACTATCAAATACCATTCACCACCTACGAATTAAAATATTTTTACAAATGCTGAGGAAATAAAACTTGGGAATTAATTCTTATAAAAATAAACCACTATGTGTAATTATGAAAGATTACAAAGAAGATATTCTACAACAAATGAATTTGTAGTCTCTAAAAACAGTTTTGAGAAGGCTTTTTGTAAACTGTCAAGTACAATGTGCATTATATTGATAAAGAACAGTTAAAACTATTAACAGTTGACTCTTGATTCTACCAAAAAGACTGCCCAAAATGATTAGAGGCAACTGCTCCAATTTACTGACATTATCCTGAATACCTGTTTTATTTATGGATCAGGATTTCCTTAACCTTACCTGACAAATAGCTTCCAGGACTGGGGAACTTGTGGCCGCAAGGCCACATGTGGCCTTCTAGGTCCTTAGGTGCAGCCCTTTGACTGAATCCAAATTGCACAGAACAAATCCCTTTAACAAAAGGATTTGTTCTATAAACAAATCAGTCAAAAGGACACAGCTAAGGATCTAAAAGGCCACAGGTTCCCCACTCCTGCATCATACATGAGCAGGGAAGCCTTTAAAACCCCCAAACCCTGATCCAGAAATACCACTCAGGTGTTTTGTTAGTCTGAAATTTTTTTTTTTAAATAGCCTATTTCCAACATGTCATTTTTAGAAAGGGAACAGTGTAGAACTGTAAAGTTGCCCAGCTCGGACTAAATCAGTTCTTTACAAGTGACTTCCATTAAATCTTTTATTTAAAGAGAATTACCAGAACAAAGCACACATGTTCAGATCTTAAGGAAAAATTTTTTTCTGAAGATACACACAAATTGTACATCTTGCATTATCTCATGCCTATCCTTCTCTTTATGAACAAAATAAACAAAAAAAGCAATGATTCGAACATATTATTCTCTTATTCTGATTGCAAGATGTTTGTTTCTATTATAGCAAGCATTATTTAAATCAAATTATTTTGAGGTATCCTGACTCCAACTAGTCCTTGAAGTCAGGAAGATTTGGTTTTAAGACCAAAGTTCTCTGATACCTATCTTTTGAATGACCTGTTAAGTCAGTTAACTTATCAGTACCCCAGACAACAATATTCTGATGATGCAGAGTAGTTACTTACATTGGTAGAAGGGCTTCCATACTAAGAGATCCCTATACCAATGATATCACAGATCTAGACCAAATCAACTTTTATTACCTGGGGAAGAGTGAGATTAAAATACTATCATAAGGGATTCATTTCCATAGAACAAGAGTTGAATTAAAATTGGTACAGGCTTTAGCATTTCAGATTATATTTATTGGGATAGTTTAGGTAACATTCTTTGATGATAAAAGTTTAAAAACCACTGTAGATTTAATCTCTTTAAAAACTACTTAAATCTTAAACTATTTCATTAGATAGAACAAAAATCTGTTCAAATAATGGTATTAACTTAAAATGAATGGTTCATATAGCATGACTGGATACTGCAGTAATAGAAGCTGTAATATTTATTCTTGCTGCCAGATATATAATGAGAACAAAAAAATTCTTGCTCTAAGTTTTTGAACTTGTGAACTCCTCACCTGCAAAAACCATTGGTTTCGCTGACTTAAACCCAGGCAAGGGTTCCACTGGTTGTTTATGTAAATATAATGTATCTCCTATTTGAGCTTCAGTGACATCTTTCATCCCAGCAATCAGATAGCCCACCTGTCCTGCATATCTAAATAAAATTAGTATTATGTGGAAATAAAATTGATTGTTTGTTTCAAGTATAACCCCTTGCAGCTCAATTCTTTACACTTATAACCATTAGCTCATCTATTACAGGAAAACCATCTTATTTCAAATCCAAACCTTCTTTTTATAAAGAATCATTGGCTTGATTCTCACGGTCTAAAGTAGTTCTATATGCAGAACTCTCCAACTGGGCAAAATCCTCTTAAGATCAATTTTCATACCTTTGAATAAGCCCACTGTTTGATCTTTCCAAATGAAACAGATAGGAAAAAAAAAATCTAAGATACTGAGAATAATTGTAAAGATGACTTGTGACACTGACCTCTCCCTAGCCAGAATATAAAAATAACAAAACCCTGATCAAGGCAGAAAGAAAACCCATTATGATTTTAAATAAATTCTAAGGCATTAACTGAGGCATGCAGGGCTAAGTAGTTTTTCCAAGTTACTATTCCATGTAAGAGTCAAGACTGGAACCCAGGTGTTCCTGACTTGATCCATCACACTATTCTGCCTCTCTCCACTGGGAATTAATAATGTTGCCCATCAAATACAGTTAAAAAAAAACCACAAACTAGCCCCAATTATTTCTTTCATATACATGACTTATGGGAGAGAGAAACAAACAGACAAAACAAAATGTCACAGATCTGGTAAAAAGAAAAAAGGAAGAAAAAAGGCATTCCTAGATATATCTGGGCTTATATCTAATAAAGGACACTGTAAGGATCCTAAATCACGAAAAATTCTTGCATTTATAATTTTGCAATAAGGAATGACACTCAAATAATTTGAGACATTTCCATAAATACAGTTAAAATAATGTTTTCTGGGAAATTATTAGCTATAGAGAGATAATCCATCTATCCAACCCAATTCCAACATTTTTCATTTAATGAGGATTTTTTAAAAGATTAAATAATTTGGAAATTATAAAATCCTATTAGAGCCTCAGTCTTTTGACTGCAACTCAATGGTACTACATTAAGCTTTCTTTAAACTAAGAATTGCTCCAAACAATTAATTTTTAAATTATTAATTTAAAAAAAATTTTAAATGCTCTATCACAAAAATAATCAACACAGGGCTAAACAATACAAGGTTTTATACTGAAAATTCAGTTATTTTTACAGATAAAGATTTATCAAAACTATCTGCAGCACTGGTTACTTACAGTTTCTGAGTTAGTTGTTCATCTGGGCTCAGAATTCCAACTTCATTAACTTCATAAGTCTTCTGTGTATGAGCAGATACAATCTTATCTCCTTTGGAAACAACTCCATCAAACAGAGCTATATTAGCTATCACTCCTCTATACTGGTCAAAGGCAGAATCAAATACTAAAGCCTTTAGGGGATTTTTTCGACTCACTTTTGGTCTATGAAACATGGAAAATAAAAATTAAAATTCCACTATATATACACATGTGCAGGTATACAATAAAAAATACGCTAAATATAAAAGGACATGATTTATGATTTCACCAGTATAAGGAACTCCACCTACCAATATATATTAGCAATTAATCTGTAGCATTCTTTTAGAGAAGATAAAACAAATACTCACGGAGCTATCCTTTCAATGACAGCCTGAAGTACTCTTTCTATATTTGTTCCTAGTTTAGCAGAAATCTAAAGAAAAGAATAAAAAAAATTTTTTTAAATAAGACAAAATATCTGTAACTGTATGGCTGTTATTACTGAATTCTTAATATCTGACAGAATATATAGCTTATTTGTAAAATATTATGATGCTTACAAGTAGTATCAGCTCTTTATTTGGAAAAAAAATCTATATAAAATATATAATCTGAAATATTATGGAGTTAGTGCATTTTAAGAACATGTAATTATAAAATTTGATTGACAAAAGAAAAATGTGAAGATTTCTAAATATTATCCCATCAATGACAGTAGAACTACCACATTTAGACTCTAACATTAAAGACTATAATGTGCTACACATCTAGGTAGAAATGGTATTAAAGAAATATTGGAAAAAAAGCCAGATCAGACCAAGTAAGCATGGCAGAAGCCTGTGCTAAAGTGAATGAAAGTAAGAGGGCTTCAAGTCAATCCATTCTAAAGATCCCTCAAAGAGGGCCAGATTTAAAATATCTATCTATCTATCTATCTATCTATCTACATATATATATATCACACAATATTATTTTTTAAATGATGGAGAGTATAAAAATAACCACCAACCCAATCTTCATAAGAATAATTTATTCTCATATCTAGGCCATTTTTGATGCAAAATGAAGATAATCTTTCACAAATGATACTATATAAAAGACCTCATCTTTCTAGGCCCTTAATTAACTGAAGGTAAGGAGAATAAAAGCATCTACTATGCTTGCTGACTACAAAAAACATTTAGTATAAAACTGCATCCTTAAAGACTCACCTCCATTAAAGCGTATTTCATATGCCAAGGTATGATTGAATAAGATACCCTGATAGAGGTGACAGCAAAAATTTGAGGATTGTAATGATCAGTATAAAGGGAGGCACACGAAAAGACCCATGCCTGCACTACAGATCTTTGTCATGGATAACAGATACTACAGAATTTTTTTTAAAAAACCTTCATTACATATAGCAAGGTTTTCCAGGTACCATTTGTGATGACAATGCACTAATTCAACTAAGCCATCTGAATATTGCCTTGTTAAGCTTTCTAAATGAGATCTAAAATTACTTAAAAGCTCAACTTAATTAATCCACAGGAAAAAAAATGGATAAAGAATGCAAATTTTCTATGCTATGATAAGTCATTTGATGGGAAGTTCATAGAGCTGTTTCATCTGTACATAGAATTTTTTAAACAAATTTTATGCTGAAACAAGCCTAGATTGGAGTAAGATTGTGCCAAATTACATTTAGGAAACTGACTAGCACCTTAAATACCACAAGTTTCTCCCAGAAAGAAAACCCCATATTATAATACCAAATATTCCTCCTGTGAGGCTATCAGTCTGAAAATAATGAATTCCAGAAGCGCTGACCAATCAAAACTCCAAGTCACTCAAAATGCAAAAGACAATGTAGTACATTACAACTATGAAGTATAGAAACAAAAATGTGTAAAACACATTAGAAATGTATAACTGGAAAAAGTATGCCAGTCAACCAGCAAGAGCAAATGTTAATAGAGGTATAGATCAAAGGCTGTTTTAGTACCCAAACATCAGAAGGTATAGACGCACAGACTAAACCTTGAAGCCAGGACTCCCTGAAGAAAATTTATAGGGCATAGATAAAAGTTGTACAAGATCAGGTATGGACTGCTGATATGCACTAATATGAGTCTCCACATCAAAAACACAGATTCTTTTAAGTTATTAAGTATTCAATTCAATCTTTATAAGGTTTTTAGATACAAGTCAAAAATCCTGACTAAATCACTAGAAAACATGGCATGGATATGAACACAGAATGTAAGTTTTTTTTTCTTTTCTCTTTTTAAATTTTATTTTTAATTCATGGAACAAGCCATAGTACAATAAAAGAGACAACTTGTACATGAAACTGCGAATATACTATGCAGATTGCTATTCCTTTCAAATATACAACAACATTATCATTTAAATTTCTCTTTTAAAAATCTGTTTTATTCTGAAATTAAGAAATAAAACAAGCATTTCCATAACAAACTAGCATAGAAAAACAAAGGATTGCACCTGAAATTGCAGGTCCATTACGTACAACTTGCTATTTCTTTCAAATACACAACAAAGTTATCATGTAACTTTATTCCCCTCCCTGCCCAAAACTTTGAGATGGCTATCTATTATATTCAAAGAGCATCTTCATAGGAACTTTGCAGTTAATTTGGGATTTATTAATTTGGGCATTCATAATAGTCAGAATGACTTGGTCGCTCAAAGTGTTCTTAAAACAGTATTGTTGTTACTGTATACAATGTCCTCTTGGTTCTTCTCACTTCGTTCTTCATTATTTCATGGAGGTCGCTTCTTGGCCCAGGGGTAGAGAACCTACAGCCTGAAGGCCACAGGTTCCCCAACCCTGCTCCATGCTTCTCTAAAATCATTAAGCTCATCACTTCTTACAGCAGAGTAATATTCTATCAGGAACATATACCACAATCTGGTTAGCCATTCCCCAACTGACAGGCATCCCCACAATTTTCAGTTCTTTGCCACCACCAGAATATACTTTCCAACAGAACTTCGGTTTGAAAAAAACTTGAGTACTGCCCATGATTTTTGTTGTTTTTCGAATGTATGCACATATACTCTTTTCAAAGAGTTATAAAATTGTGGATGCCCTATATTTGGAAAATTACCTTCTTTAACAACTATTCATATTAATATTTAAAAAAATTACTTTCTCCACAATTAATCTGTGAATCAAGCAGCAAAAATATTATCTTCAATTTTACAGATGCAAAAAGATTCAGAGAGGTTATATAACTGAACCCCAGTCAAACAACATTCACTATGAGCAAGATTTGAACCCAAATCTTCTGATTAGGTCAAATATTATTTTTACTGTACCACATCATCAGACAGTGGCTCAATAATTTGCTCAGAATATCATGGAAAGTCAACAATGGATCAAATATTCAACTTGTCTCCAAAAATGTGAATATACCACTGAATCTAAAACTTATTTAAAGTTAAGTTAAAATCATGTCCACTTTACCCTCTGTGGGTAAAGAAGTGCAAATGAAAGAACAAAAATAAATGTTTTACCTTAATACATTCATCACTGGGGATATCAAACATCTTTTCAATTTGTTTTTCAACCCTTTCAGGGTCAGCATTCTTCAGATCTATCTATAAAACATTAATATTAAATCTAAATATATTAAAATAAAAACATACTTACAATTGTTTTTTAAAGAGGGGAGATTTTAAAAGAGATGAATTGTTTTACCTTTCTTTCCAAACTCAAATTGCAAAGTTCACTGTATTCTACTGAATATGCAAATTAACATTTTAACACAAACTATTCCTGAGTCCAAATTAGGCACTAGCAATATATTTCCATATTACTTACAATTAACTCTTCAAACATTTTAAAAGGTAAATGATTTCACAGGTATAGATTACCTTAATACCAATATAGATTGCATAGAATCCTAATCAGGACACTTTCTTCTTAGGCTGCTATTGTTAATAGACTACTTAGTGAACAACCTTCTAGGAATAAAATGTCTAAATTACCAAATTCCAAATTAATAGAATAAAATAAAAATTAATGATGTACTATATTTCTTTTTTTTAAATTATATTTTACTTTTTAATTATGAGGCATTTAATTTTCTCATTCCCATCCCTAAGTACTGCATTTTAAAAAGCTAAAATTTCTTCAAGTCTTGTTCAAAATCTACCTTTTCCATGGAATCTTCCTGGATTTACTCATATGGAACTTTTCTGACTTCTGTTATGAACTCCTATAACATTTTTAAATGTCAATAAACATTTGAGTACCTATTATGTTCCATCACTAAAATGGCAAGTAGTTCCAGAACTATACCTACTCTATCAAAAGGAATTTATAATTCATTCTCTTTTTTTAAACTTATCCCCTACATTAAACACACACACACACACACACACACACACACACACACACACACACACACTTTTACATATTAGATTCATAACATAAGGAGGTTATCCTGTTTCTTAATTTTGGGATTAAAACAAAGTGCTCAAAAGCACATCATTTAGCACTTTATTTTCTACCAACAGTGTATGAATAACATCCCTTCTAATGCCTAGTTGAAGGAACGCTACATATATTAGAGGTTGAAAGAAAACATTTTAGTCTCACCTCTCCTATCAGACAATTAAGATTTTTAATAGCAAGGCGGAGCCAAGATGGTGGCGTAGGAGCAGCAAGGTACGGCAGCTCCCACGTAGCTACCTCAAATACCCATAAAATATGACTCTAAACAAATTTTAGGGCTATAAAACACACACAAATATACTTCCCGCTGAAGGCAGCTCGGCTAGAAAGGACCATCTCAGCTCTCAGAGCCGAAACCAGCTGCTTAGCCCCAGGGTCGGCTGGACGAGGCAAGCCGCAGCTGGAGCTTCAGGAGAATGGATCAGCGGCAGCTGTGGCAGTTTCCAGAATTATCAAGCCATAAGAAAAAAGGACTAAGTGAAAGGTCAGTGGATCTCGGCTAAAATTGGGAGAGAAAAGCAGTCTGGCCAAACTGCCACCAGGGCAAGGAAGTGGCAGAAGCAGAGGCCCTGCAGCCGCCTCCACATAGCTGCTTCAGAGCTCCTGGCCTGCAGATTGCTGGGGGGCCAAGCGATTGTTCAGAGGCCAAGTGCTCTTGCGTTGAGCGGATTGGATCCGGATTGTGGTCTTGGGGTGTGTTTTCAGTGAGCCAAAGCTGGTGGGGGCTGCAAAAAAAGGACAGTACCCTAATAGCTCTGGCAGCTGGGCAAACCTCATCAATTTGGGATAGAGCTTTCCCCTCTGGAAGCAGAGTTCCACAGAGCTAAAAAATCATTGACTGGCCGACATGAACAGGCAAAGGAAGCAAAGTAAGAACAGCAACCAAACTCTAGATTCCTTCTTTGGGGACAAGAACGAATGAAGCAGGGAAGACAACACAGTCAAAACTCCCGCGCCAAAAGCTTCCAAGAAACATGAAGACTGCCTAAAAGCCATGGATCAGCTTAAGAAGGATTTTGAAAACCAAATGAGAGAAGTGGAGGAAAAATTGGGAAAAGAAAATAAGAATGATGCAAGAAAATCATGAAAACAGAGTCAACCTGACTGAAGAAAATAACACCTTAAAAAATAGATGAACTCAAATGGCGAAAGAGGCCCAAAAAGCCAATGAGGAGAAGAATGCCTTCAAAAGTCGAATTTGCCCGATGGAAAAAGAATCTCAAAAGCTTGCTGAAGAGAATAATTCCTTCAGAATTAGAGTGGAGCAAATGGAAGCAAATGACTTTATGAGAAATCAAGATACTATTAAACAGATCCAAACAAATGAAAAAATAGAAGGTGATGTGAAATATCTCACTGAAAAAAACCACTGACCTGGAAAATAGATCCAGGAGGGACCATTTAAAAATTATTGGACTACCTGAAAGCCATGATCAAAAAAAGAACTTAGAAAGCATCCTTCAAGAAATTCTCAAGGAAAACTGCCCTGATATTTTAGAACCAGAGGGCAAAATACAACTTGAAAGAATTCACCAATCACCTCTTTAAAAGA
>CM053583.1:94465306-94496045 GCA_028627135.1 Pseudochirops cupreus | reverse complement strand
TCTTGCCACACAGGAGAGTAGGGGGGGATGGGGATGAGAGGTGGGATGATGGAGGGGAGGGTTGATGGGAAGTACACACTTCTATAAAGGGACAGGGACAGGGTCAGGGTAGAGAATAGAACAGGGGGGGCAGGATAGGAAGGAGGGACATATAATCAGTCTCTCACAATACGCCCACTATGGAGAGGTTCTGTGTAATTACACATATACAGCCTGTATTTAATTACTTGTCCTTCCAGTGGGGGTGGGTGACGAGGGAGGAAGGGAAAGAATCTAGAATTTAAAGTTCTATAATCACATGTTAAAAATATATATGTATATATATGTGTGTGTATATATATATATATACACACAATTATTATTATTATTAACTACATCTAACTGGGAATTAAGATACATAGTCACTGTGGTAGGGAGATCCATCCTGCCCTACTGGAAAGTCAGAGAAGTGAGGGGGAGGACATAGGTGAGAGCAGATTGGGGGAGCGGTTATACAGTGGGATGGCTGTTTTGAGGTATTGTGTAGGGGAGAAAATTTGTAACTCAAAATCTCGTGGAAATGAATGATGTAAACAATAAAATTAATTAATTTAAAAAAAAGAAGGGGAAAAAAAGATTTTTAATAGCAACCACACTTCTTTTATACAATACAAAATGGCTAGTGTATAGTATGTGCACCTAGAAGGCAATGCATAACAAATATTTGTTAACTGACTACAGGCAAGTCATTTTCATTTAAACCATACTCCTTGGAGAGAGGGAGGAAGAGAAACTTAGAAGGTATGATACTGGGTATTTAATTACTAAACCTGTCAGTTATTTTAAAAACACAAATATAATGACACAGTACTTTTTAGAATTACCTTGTTTATAACAGGGATTATTGAGAGCTGTGCTTCAAAGGCAAGAAAGAAGTTTGCTACAGTTTGAGCTTGAATACCCTGAAAATATTAAAGGAGATAAGTTTACAAATATAGCTTAGTATCACAACGAAACTCAAATTAACCTAATTTATGCTCTTTCAAAAAATTAACACTAACATCATCCCCACTTATCAGCATTTTTGGTTTTAGGGGGCTCAAACTGAGACAGAGCTGACAACAAGGGAGAAATGTTGAACAGGTGGCACTGAGCAATCACCACCTCAGGAGACGAGTAGCAGTTAACCAACCAGACATAAAGATAACAGCACAAACAGAAATACAGGGATCTGAATAATCACATGTCAAAACAGCAAGAACTCTCTTAGTTTAGAGAAATCAGTATAGTCCTTTAACCTCTCTGAACCTCAGCTTCCTAATTTATCACTCAAGGGTTATACTAGATGATGTCTTAAATGTCTTCTTCCACTTCTAAAACTCTACAATTCTAAAAAGCCCAGATGATACCAGTGTCAGCTAAAGAATAAAGTATTTTAAAAAAATGTATCATAAGCAGTTTACTAGATCTGATATTCCTTATAGATTGAGCCAGTGCCTTTGTATCTTCTTCCTGACCTAGAAGAGTGCCTTATAAAAAGCAAACTCTTAAACATTATTGCAATTAATATTTTGTTACAAAATGTTTTCTAGGAATTAATAAGGTTTGTGCTAGAAGACAGTTTTGTTACACTTCGTATTTAGCTGTCATCATTGTTGTTTAGTCAATCAGCTGTGTCCAACTCTTTATGACCCTATTTGGGGTTTTCTTGCCAAAAATACTGGAGTGGTTTGCCATTTCCTTCTGCAGCTCATCTTACAAATGAGGAACTGGGGCAAACAGGGGTTAAGTGATTTGCCCAGGGTCACATAGCCAACAGCTAGTTAAGTGTCTGAGGCTGGATTTGAACTCACAAGGATAAATCACACTCTCCACTAGCCACCTAGCTGCCCTCAAAAAAAAAAATCTGGTGTCCAGTTGTCTGACTGCATGTGACCCCATGGCAAAGACACTGGATTGGTTTGCCACTTCCTACTCCAGTATGTCTCTATTTACAGATGAGGAACTGAGGCAAAAAGAAGTTAAGTGATTAGTCCAGGGTTATACAGCTAGCAAGTGTTTTGAGGTCAGATCTTCCTGACTCCAGGCCTAGTCCTCTTATCTACTGTACTATCTAGTTGACCTATTTAGGGCAACTATTTAGACTAGAATTAAAACAAAAAAAAGCTATATAGCACTTTAAATTTTGCACAGTCCCCTATATATATTATATATTTAAGACCCAGAACAACCAACAACTCAACATATTATTACCCACCTTTTATCAATGGGGAAATGAAGTTCAGAGAGGTGACTCCACTGTATCAGAAGGATTTATAACCAAATTGCTCAACTCCAAATGTAACAGTCTCTTCACTCTGCTATCTGGCAGTACTTCTCAATCCCCCTTCTGGGAAATCGTGCTATTTCTTTAAAATCTAACTTTTTCCCAAATAATGATTTATCACATTTTTTTTCTACTCCATGACTCTTAATGTGCTAGGCATTAAAGTTCTCAAAATTCATGTTTCCAAATTATTTCAGAAATAAATATCAAATTATAAACTCATATGATCTTAGTCACTCTTGAGATTATAACCCAGATGATAACTGAAAATGGGCATCACACTTTTAAAAATTCCCTCCCTTCACATTACGTTTTAAAATTTAGAGAAATAGCAGCTATACATATCAGCATATAAAGTTTAATTAGAACTGATCTATTCAGTCACAACAGTAAAATATCTTTTTATAAAAGATATTCCAAGGGAAATTTATAAATAACAAAAATCATTATCTATTATTAAAAAATCAAAATGAAGTTTATACCTCATTTGCATCCACCACAAGTAAGACACCTTGACAAGCAGAGAGTGATCTAGACACTTCATAATTAAAGTCAACATGACCCTGGGGGAAAAACATCAAAACAACTGATTATAAGCTAACTATATTTTGATCTTAAGTCTTTCAATTAAACCTAGATTTATTTGTTAATTATTCATGAAAAAATGGTGACATGAAACAGAATAGTAATGAAACAAAAAGCAGGATTTGCAGAGAAAAAGTTTAAGGCTAATTTAGATAATATTAACAAACAACCCAGGATTAATGTTAAACTTACTGGTGTATCAATGAGATTTAAAAGGTATAGTTTTCCTCCATAATCATAAAAAAGGGATGCAGTCTGTGCTTTAACAGTGATTCCTCTTTCCCGTTCCACTTGTAGTTTATCAAGTACTTGTTTATTATGATCAGTTTTGGCAATTGTACCTAGTAACATAATTTTGTGAGAATTTTTATTAGAAGATAACAACACTGGGTTTTACATTTGAGATGAGTTAGGTCATGCCAAGACATATTCAAATAAGTTCAATTCTACATAAATATCAACCAAAGAAATCTTTCATAAAGATAGGACAATAAAAGAGACAAAATCAACATTCAAACATTTTGAAAATAGAGAAGCAAAATAATAGCAAATATAAAAAATCAGTCTATGAATTGCTTGATGCCATATTATTTAACTGTGAAGCATCCATTTCACATTAAAAAGAGTTCACATACCTGTTAGTTCCAGAAGCCTGTCAGCTAGAGTACTTTTGCCATGATCCACATGAGCAATGATGCCAAAATTTCTAATATTTTCTACAGGAAATTTAGACATATCCAGTCTTTCCTAGAAAGGTAGAAAAATAGGAAACTCATTAATATTTTAATGAAATGATTTTATTTACTGCATTTCTAGATTAAACTAATCCAAACTCTTATTTTCATTCTAATAACTACTTAAACTACTCTTACTTTCATTCTAATACAACAACTTTCATTGAATCCTTTTTTTTTCCTTTAGTCTTTTTTATTACACTTTTCACAATAAAAAAGTTGCTAGGATTTGTAACAGAATTTATCCAATAAGTGTCACAATTAAGGACAAACATGGAGGTAAAAGTCTCCTTTTCCATCATTTCCCTCTGCTTACTAAAAGAAATGGCAGGTCTGGGGATGACACATTTTCATGACTTTTAACGTAATTACCATTCCTATTTAAATATACATTTTCTGTCACTTAATCTAAGCTTTTACGGACGTGAGTTATAACAAAGACACTAAACTTTTTTATTTTCATCCAAGTTGATTTTAATATTCAAATACAAAAACACAAAAGACGCACAACTTTACTGCACTTTAATTTTAAAATATAACTTCCGAACGTTTAATATGTAAGCCTTATTTTGCCACAAAACCCTGATTTGTTTTCATTAGGATTTTGTTCTTTACTTTCAAGTTATGGCTAAACTACAGCAATTCATAAGAAAACCTTTCTTTTTTCATTTCTGTTACACTCCTATCACAGTGTGGTGTATGGAATACGGATTTAGAGTGGTAGGTTCAAATCCTACCTCCCGACATTTGTTACCTACATAACTTCGGACAAATTCCACTGCACTTCTATGGCCTTAAATTCCCTCCTCTGCAAAATGCTAAGATTGGACGAATTAATTCCTAAAAAGGCACTTTAGGCTCTAAATCCCAGGATCGGGGCAGTTGCGCTGCTGATATTCGGTAGTTTTACAAGGTGATTTTACCATCTACACGGAGCAACCACCACCCGCCTGCAGTTTAACACAAATTCCAGGGAGAAGGCGGTGTAACCGTTCCTTTGGTCCCTCGTCCCCTGGTCCCTCTGGGCTTCCAGCCGCAGACCCCGCTCCGCCTCACGCCCGCCCGGCCCAACCCAGCCGCCCCCGAGACTGTGAAGCAGTCACCGTCCGGTCCGCGGCGCTATAGGGCCTGGAGGAGGTCTCCCAGAAGGTGTGGTCCTTTTCCGGACGCGGAGAGAAAGGAGAGGGCCCGCCAGCCGCCGCCAGTCGGCCTCGAAGGCCCCCCAGGGCGGCCTGTGCCACCCAAGCCCAGCGGCGCCTCAGTCCGGGTCCTACGAGGGCCAACATCAACCCGGCCTCCTTCCCGCTGCGCTCTCAGGAGGGGCCGGGCAGCGGAACCACTTGTATCCACTCTGGCGGTCCCTGTACGGTTATCCAACAGGAAGGACGATCTCGGTTTGGAGCTTCCCTCTTCCTGGCCTGGGGAACCCCTCAGCACGTCCCAAAGGACAGAAATACAATTTCCCCGCTCCTGAACCTCTGCCCGCCGCCCCTTCAATAGGACGTGACCCCGCGCTCCATCATCACGCCGCCCTCAGAGGGTGCGTGACGTCATCACGCCACATTCCGTCCTCTGAGAGAGTCCTTGCGTCATCGCGTTCGCACGCTGGCTCCGCCTTCTCTCGTCAGATGACTTGTGAATGTTATCTTATTCTCTAGTTTCGGCTTTATTCCTTTACTTGTCCTGGCATTCCGGGGGAGGAGGAGGGGAAGCTGTCTGAGTTTTCTCACAGAACTCCCCAAATGTCCAGTGTCATTTGGATTACATCCTACCCCCTAGGGCACTTGGGACTTGCCTCGAGGATCGCTCCTTTCCCCCCAGCCTCGCTCATCACCTAGCACAGAAACCCTGCATGAGTCTTCTCCTAGGCCTTGAGAAGCCCTTCTCTTGACCTTGCTCCTTGCCGACGGGGTCCCAGGGTCCTCCTCCCAGAGAGAGCTTTACACGCAGCCTTTGATTCCTTAGAAATCTCCTAGCTCTTTGCCATCTGGCTTCTTTCCAAATTTATGCGTGCAACCTTAAAGACTAAATACAATATACTTTTCTCAGCCCTTCTCCTTTACCTCTGGGTTGCTTTGAAAACACTTGAAACAAACGAACAAAATAAGTTCTGCTGATACATAGATCACTGGGGTAAAAAGTGAAAGCTGAAAGCATACCCAGAGTCACAGCATCTTCGAGGGACACCAGAAGCCCAGCCACTTGATAAGAAATCTCTGTATAACACACAACCAAGGGGTCATCCAGCTTTGCCTGAACACCTCTGGGGTAGAAAACACTACTTAAGGCAGCTCAGTCCACTTTTGGATAACTAATTGTCGGTAAGCTTTTCCTGACATTAATCTTAAGTGTGCAAGGGAATATTGACACTTCCACCCCTTGTTCCTAGTTCTCTCCTTAAAAAGATAAGATGAGATAGGTATACAAGTACTTACATATATGAATGCATGTATGTGCATGTTACTTTATTTGTCTGCAGAGGTAAGACTTACCCCACCCTCTATGCCTGTCAAAGGCACCACTGTCTTCCCAGTCATCTGGTTTCCCAACTTAGGTGCTCTCTTCTATTCCTCACTTTCTCATCTCCTTATGATGGGGGTCTGGGATGCTTTTGTCAAGCCTGTGCAATTAAGTTGTAAAAGTCACAATCCCCCCCCCCCCCCAGCCATAAAGGCATTACTCTGCCTCTCCCCTGCCCCTAGCCTAAAAGTCTTTTCCCGGAGCTAGCAGTCTGCCTAGATATAGTACCCATGAATACATTACCCAAGTATTTTTTAGCTAAATGTATACCTCCTTTGTTCTAAGTGGCCAGCTGCACCCAAGATCCTTGAATAACATTGTCAGAAGAGATAACTTCCTCCCAATATGGTACCTCCTGAATCCCTAATCAGTCTAGCTTCCAAACTTGGAACAATCAAGCCTATCCTCCCAACAGCCATATTGTCAAAGAGAAGTACATATCTCATTCAGCTTTGACCAAGAGTAACCTAGTGATGTCACAAGGCAAAAACCATACCTCCTGATAGCCCCCCCCAGGGGGATATCCCAGTGAATTATGGGTAATATGCCTGGCAGTTGATATAAAAAGTATATGTCCCTTTAAGCACTGATCACTCCCAAATTCCTCCCTAACTCCACCCTTGCCCACCTAGTTAGCATAATTAACCTTTGGCTGGCAGTTTTATGGCTTTAAAAACTGCATCTCTATGGCCTGCACTTTGCAGGCTATCCTTAACCTTTTCCTGCCTGTTGCAAAGTGTAACATTATACTTTATAACTCTGCCTTAGATCCCTGTAAGCTTGCAGGTCCCCTTAACCCTCCTCTCCTGCCCGCTGCTAAGTCAGCATAACAATAAACTTTTGTAACAATAAACTTTTGTAACTCTGCCAAAAAATAGCTTGAGTCCTAGGAAATTCTTTCCAGACAAGAACCCTCTAGGGATCCATATGAGATCCCTCAAATAACCAGCTCTTCCATACCTCTTCACTTATATCCAATGAATTGACAAGTCCTGTTCCCTAACCACGACCGCTTCCCTGGTGCCAGTCTTTATTACCAGGTATGCAATGTATAATGTAAGTAAGATATGAGGTAGGTATTCATGTCCTTGACTCAACACAAAAGGTTCTCACAAGTTTGCATTAACAGAAATTTAAACAAGCAGTGGTAAATATTGTTATACTCTCCTAGGAGGTTAAAAAAATTTACCCATCAAAACACAAAACAATTTGTGGGACTGCTGAATAAGGCATTCTGTATTTTACCTCATTCTGGAGGTTGAAATTTTCTGGCAAGCCTGACCAGAGATTGGATTCATCCCATAGCTGATAGTTATCTTCAAGAGCAGAAACCTCATCTCCCTGCCATCAGTTAACTCTAGCCAAGATTTCCTGGAAAATTAAACCTAGGTTGACTCCAAGATTAGCTACATCTAGCTTAGGATCTGTGGACAATTAACAGTTGGAGGATTCTTGTCATTTGCAGATTTAAGTTTCACAAATTTTCCTCCAGTAGCAAATTAGTAAATACTGAACCATAGCTTCTTTCTATGGGAAATACAGCCTTAGGTTCCTGCAAGCTTCTGGTCACAACATTTACTTTAGCACTTTCCTGAGGGCCTCATAGACAAATCAGTGATTTTCCTCTTCCTTTTTCTGGGGATAGCATATTGTTGTTTCATTAACTGAATTTGTGGCCTACAATGAAGCTTATCTAACACTGCTATTTTCTCTGTAAGGCACAGCCTTCTTTCATTTAAGAAGGATTGAGAACATTTCAGGACTATGCTTGGGGTTCATTTTAAACAGCAAAATCACCCACAAAAAGCACAAAAATGTGAACAGCATGGCACTAAATAGAGCAGAAAAAGGACAAGTGTTTCTCACAAGAAGGCAGAGCACTGCCTCAGCTGGGAATGTGCAATCCAGTGACTCAAATTTTTTGCCACTCCACAGATGTTCAAAAATGACCAGGAAAGTACCTTTAGGAATTACTACAAATTTTTTGTGTGGTAGGCAAATAATGAGACCTAACTGTATGCAGAAAAGGAAGTATGAAGTAGAAAAGGCAACCTACCAGAGGCCTCAAAGCCAAGGTTCAACTTACCTATCTGAGGGCCTGCCTACCCTGCCAATCGGGAACAATTGCCATATTCACTATTATGGCTAGAGCAGAGGAAATGGGAAGCCATCTTCTCACTCTCACCCAGGATATACTTGAATAGACCTAATATAATTTGCCCTCAGGAGCTAAAGGGAGAATATAAAGATCCATTGAGTTATTAAGTTTCTTTCTGTTCCCGTGATCAGTAAGGAAACATTTCATCATTCCCAAAGCACTGGAGTCCTGGAGCATTGAGTTATATTTGGTCCAAAAGAAGAGACCAGGGGTTTGTTCATCGTCACCAATACAGGTGCTTCACTAACACAGGTGGTTGGCCAAAAACAAGCTGGACAGCTCTGGCAATGCTCTGTTATGTAAGTAAACACAAAATTTATACAAAAATAACTTGTGGGCAAGTTAAGCACTAGAAACTGCTATGATCACAAAAGGTCATGTTAGAGCCATGCTTTGAAGGAAGCTGGGATTTTAGAGGCAGAGGTAAGGAGGGAGTATACCTCAGTTTTAGGGATGCTTTACTTACTGATGTTGCTTTAGAGTAGATTACAATCTTACCGTATCTAATAGCAACAGATGTTTGTGTTTTATTTAACACCAAACCAAATTCACCTCCTCCACACAAATTTCATCCTTCTCAACTTGCATGTTGAATGTCATAGATTTAGGAACTTAAGAGTATCACTGATTTATGAAAGTGATCTTTCTGTGTTTCCCCTTGGTTTTGCCATGCTTGGGATTATAAAAGTCAAATCATCTTCAAATTTGAGCTCACCTGCAGTATGACTTGTTGCTCACCTAGCCTTTCAAATTATTGCCACTTCTTGATCTTCCAGTGTCCCAGCCAAAGTATCTGGCACAAATTTGAATTAACACCTAGAATATGGCTCTGCTGTTTGAATAGCTCTTTAGTTGTAAACAGATATTTCCTATGCTTAAATATAGTCATTGAGCCCCAAATCTCTCCAAAAAGTTATGTATCATCACCATGACTATCCCTAAATTTCTGATTGAGGGGCAGCTAGGTTGCACAATGGTTAGAACACTGGCTCTGGGGTCAGGAGGACCTAAACTCAAATTTGTCCTCAGACACTTACTAGCTGCGCAGCCTTGGGAAAGTCACTTAACCCTGACTGTCTCTGAAAAATAAAACTCTGATATACATCAGCATGTTATTTTTTTTTCCTTAAGAGAGTTTGTGAATATGAGTCAATATGTCACATACTTCCTCCCCCCTCATATCCCATTCATACTTCACTATAGCTTTCTCCTTCATTGGAGAATTTTTAACATCATAACAGAGATCCCTAAAGCCCTCTACTAGAGTATCAAGAGATGCCATTGGATATAGAATACTTTTTTTTCATTTAGAAGAGTTTCAAGTGCTTTCATATATGAAGTATTATTAACATCATACTTTCATATTTTTACTTGCAACAGTTTTATAGGTATATCATAAAACATAGAGAAATAAAATATTTTAGAAGCATTGTATAATATATAAGCAATTTATTTTTAAAGGTAGTTGGAGGACATATTCCCATACTTATAAAATAAAGACAAAAACAAACAAAAAATTTAATCACTCCCCAAAGATGTGCTCTCCATCCTTTCTTGAGATTTGTATTTAATGATATTTCTAATACTATATTCTAATTGATAACACCTTCTTTTCAATTCAAGGATCATCTTTCATTATTCCCACTATTTTCACCATAATGCTTTAAAGCAATCTGTGTGTGCTGTGTTTGACATTGTGTGAGTATCTCCTTTTTCCATTTCTATGCTAGAATGTTTTGATACAATTTTAAGTGACTTTAATAACATTTGACTCTTTCCTGAATTTCCCTTTCCTCTTTCCCTAAACAACAGATCCTCACTTTTTGAATTTTTCATCGTTCTATGATACTCTCTGAAACTCTTCTCTTTCCTTATCTAGTCAATAAATCTGTGACTGGCGTTGTACTTGTTTTGTGGATGGACAAAGTAATACTATACTACTACTATGCCTTTTCTACCTACTGTTGTGGGTAGATCAGTGTAGGATCAGTGCTTCCTTCTATGATGTTCAACAGTTTTATAAATGCCTTGGATGACAGCCTAGGTAGCATACTTATAAAATGTACAGATGACACAAAGTAAGTAGAAACAGCTATCATCTTGGGTGACAGGATCCTAAAAGATCTCAACGAGCTAAAACACTGGAACAGATCCAATAAAATGAAATACAAAGAGATTTCTGATTAAATTGATAAGGGAATTTCTTGTTATGATATCAGTGTGAAAGGTCATAGAGGAGCCTGTCTCATGAGAGCAAGGGATGGGTTTGTTTATGCTTGGAGGAAACTCTATATGTTTTTATACTTTGACTCTACAATTCAGTCTTTTTCAGAAAAAGGAGAAATTTTTACAGCCTAAACAAAACTATGTCTTTTCTTTTTAAAAGTGTTGATGCCTTTTGTTTTTATACCATGGTAATTTCCAATATCACAAATATATATCACAAATATATCACATATTACCCAGTGAGTCTTACCTTATAGCAAAGAAAAATAGCACAACCAACCAATATAGTGTCCATGTCTGATGCTGTATACAACATTCTGCACCCATAGTCTTCCACAACTCTAATGAAAGTTGGGAAGTATCTTCTCATTTCTTTTCCAGGGCCAAACTTGATCATCACAAATATTCAGCATTTGATTGTGTTTGAGTGCTCATTTGTTCCCTCATGTAATCACAGAAAAAACTCTTGGCTCTGTTTCTTTCCTTGTTTCATAAGTCTGCCCACATTTTATAGAATTCCTCATCTTTGTCATTTCTTACTATGCAATAATATATATTTATAATCATAAGCCAGAATTTGTTTAATTATTAACCAATCAATGAACACCTACTTTGTTTTGAGATTTTTGCTACCACAAAAAGTGCTATTAATGTTTTGGTACGTAAGAAGCATTTATATATGTCTTTCATTCCTTTGGGGTGTGACTAATAGTGTAATGTATAGTTCAAAGAATATTGAGTTCAGTGACTTTTCTCACATAATTCCAACTTACTTTCCATAATGGCTGGACCAAATTACACCTCTGCCAGCACATGTCTCTTTTCTAATTGCTTTTGCAATATTAACCATTTTCATCTTTCATCACCTTTGCTAATTTGTTGAGTGTTTTTGTTGTCATTGAGTCATTTCAGTAACGTCCAGCTCTTCATGACCCCATTTAGGGTTTTCTTGGCAGAGAGACTGGAATAGTTTGCCATTTCTTTTTCTAGCTCATTTTATATATGAGAAACTAAGGCAAACAGGGCTAAGTGACTTGCCCAGGGTCCTATAATTGGTAAGTGTCTGAATCTGGATTTGAACATAGGTCCTCCTATATCCAGAGCTGGCTCTTTATCCACTGTACCACTTAGTTGCCTTGTTGAGTGTTAGGTGAAATCTAAAAAATGTAATTGGTATTTCTCTTACTCTTAGTGATTTGGATCAGTCTTTCAAATGGTGGGTGGTCAATACTTGATCAGTGTTTTGAAAACTTCTTTGATCATTCATATTCTGAGGAATAGCTGTTAGTCTTATATGTTTATTTGTTATATTCCTATTTATTTTGGATTTTAGACTTATAGGCATTTGATATAGAAGTTTTCTTCCCACTTGACAGTTCACAATAATACTACCTTTATTAATTTTGTTTATCAAAAAACTTTTAAAATTTTATGTAGCAAAAATTGTCTGTTTTCTACTTTTTTTTTAGCACCTTTATCCCTTGTTTAGTTAAGAATTCTCTTTCTAGCCATTACTATTCCAATTTCCTCTAATTTTTGTTTTTGTATTGACCTCTTATATTTAAGTTTCATATCCATTTGGAATTTATAGTGGTACAGTTGATAAAATGCTATCTTAACTTAATTTTTGTCAAATAGCAGGAATGTCTTTTCAAAAACATATTGTTCAGTATATGTCCAAGGCACAATAGAATTACATTTCCCTTAAGAAAATCACAGAATCACAGAATTTTAAGGATGGAAGGTAGTATAGTGGCTATTTAGTCCAACCCATACACCAAAGCCATAGTGTCAAACTCAAATAGAAATGGATCCTTACTGGCCGCATATTGACTTGCAAAATCACAAATTAATATTATTATCTATGTTGTATTATATTTTTATTTATTTTGTTAAACATTTCTCAATTATTTTTTAATCTAGTCTGGGAGGCACTTGTGAATTTTGCAAAAATATTCCCAATTATACTATACTATACCATACCATATTTATGCCATACTATGTTATGACATACCATACCATACCATATTCTGGCTTCAGTTTCCTCATCTGTAAAGTGAGGATAATGTAGCACCTGCTCACAGTGTTGTTTTGAGGATCAAATGAAATAATGAATTATTTTGAATAATGAAACCTTTGTTGGGTGACTCTGGCCTGGTCCCTTAACCTCTCTGGTTTAAGTTTCCTTATATGCAAAATGGGGAGAATAGCACCTACTTCACAGAGTTGTTTTGAAGTCAAATGAGATAATATTCATAAGACACTTTGAAAACCTTAAAGTGATATACATGCTAGCTATTCTTGTTGCTGCTGCTGATGTTATAATTATATATGTCATATATAATAATAGTAATTATTATTATTACTACTACCACTGCACTATGTACTGTATACCTAACAAGTGGTCACACAACTTCTGCTTGGATACCTCCAAAAAGGAGTAACCCTTTCTGAGACAGCTAGTTCCTTTTTTGAACAGCTCTAAGTATTAGTAAATTTTCCCCCCTGACATAAAGCTTATATGTGCCTTTTTGTTATCTTTCATTCAGTGTCCCTGGTTCTGTCCTCTGGGGCCAAACATAGCAATTCTTATCCTCTTCCCAAGGGCTATGTAAAGTTAAACATCCCAAGGTCTAGTTTTATTAGTAAATTTTTCCTGTTTCTTAATTTTAAATAGATATTGATGAGAGATCATGTGCCTATTTGAAAAAGGGATGACATTCATAAAAGGCCTAGGTGGACAGTCCTTGAACTAAAGTAGTTCCTCACCCTGTTTTTTGGACTGGCCTAAAGCTGTTTACTAACAGCAAGAGAACCTGGGACAGAAGTATAGAATAAGATATGATAGCATGAGTCTTCAGTCTGGTTAGTTTAGCTCTTTCCCTAAGTCATAAGGACCAAATATTCATAGTCAATCAGGACTATTTATCACTCACAGCAGGAACACAAATGAAAATGTATCCTTTGTTCAGTCTAGGGATATACTCAAGAGAGCCAGTCTTTGTGTTATTATTATTATTACTTTGCTTCTACCTGTTATTTTATTTCCTTTTAGTCTGAGTATCTTGCCTTCTGATATTAATCAGGCCTATATTCTTTAATAATATTAAAGATGTTAATTCTTCCAGTTTTTACAATTAGTTTTAGACTTTTATTAAACACTGAAAAACAGCATTTATGTGTTATGGAAGTACAGCCTCTTGGGACCATCTATTTCTTCTTTATATTTATTTTTTCTTTGGCAGTAGAGGCACTTATTTCTTTATTTCTCTGTTGGTCCCAAAGAAGGAAATGCATGCATCTTGAGTAAAAAATGTGAGAAATAAAAACTTTTAAGTTGCATTAGGAACATGAGGGAAATAAACAACTGTCAAAAAAGGCCTAGAGGCCCCACTAGAAAAATCCCCATAGATTGTAGTAGATTTAAGTTTGCAATAAAATGTGTTAGCAGAAGAGGCTGGTGTTTTTAACTAGCGCACTCTAAGAAGCATTGTATCATAGGTAATAGTCACTCCCTGAAGATTTCTGGTGAAGTCGCTTAGAGTCTGGGACTTTTGTTTGTTTTTGGTGAATCTTTACCAGCATTCTTTTTAGTGGTTATAGAGACATAAAGTCATTAGAACTGGGAATCTAAGAGAGACCCTGCAGGTCTTTTAGCTCCATTCCATCATGATGAGGAAACCAAGGCCTGGAAAGGTTGTTTAAGATCCTAAAGAGAGGGAAAAAAAAGACTAAAGAAACCAAATTTAGAAAAGCTGAAGGTTGACAAGAAACTTAAGACTTACTTGAAGATTACTGCAACACTGATTGAGAAAACATGCAGTGATAAAGTTTGATGAGCAGTTTAGTGGAGTAACTTGTTCTTCCAACCTCCAGAATAGCCTAGGTTAGCCTACAAATAACAGACATCCCCAGGTTTCCAAAGGGCCAATCTAGTGCTTCTTCTCACCTCTCCCACAATCACACAGTTTAGCCTGATAAGCTCATATATTACAAAGGGAGGACTTTGCAGGAGAAGTGGTACAGAGGATATCATTAGAGCAGTATGTAACTGAAAAAGGAAATGGGCAGGACCAATAGCAAAAGTAATGGATAGTAGATCAATATGCTGCATTGGTAACTGGGTACAGGAGAGGCAGTATATACAAATTACTTAACCTTCCTTTTAAGGAGGACACCCAGAGCAGCCATGTCTTCATTTTTCTCCAAGAAGCATTTCTGACTCTCCCAGACTTTCTCTATAATGCCCCAGGCATCTTTTATACTGGATAGGGTATTTTTCTCCACCAATAAACAGAGAGCCCCGTAAAAGCTGGCTTTTGGACTGGGTTAACACTAATATCTAGATAAAATTATATCTATCTCATTCTTCATTCTATTAGTTTAGTCAGCCTGTAAATCAGCAAAAAATCGGGTTAGTTTGTTAGGACCTGTTTTTAATGAAGCTATGCTGGCTCTCTGCAATAGGTGCTTCCCTTTTTTTTTTTTAACTATTTGTTACCTAACTAGTTAATAACACATTATAGAATTTCACCAGGAATTAAAGAAAAGACATGATAGAGATTACCAACTCCTCTCATGTCTTCTCAGAGTCCTTTCCTTCAGCAACATAAAGTGGGGTTAGTGTCATCCATCTTCCCTCTTGAACCTTGAAGCCTTCAGAAGCAATCTGAAATGCATGATCAAAAAAAAAGCCTAGACATCATCCTTCCAGAAATTATCAAGGAAAACTGCCCTGATATTCTAGAGCTAGGGGGTAAAATAGAAATTGAAAGAATCTACTAATCACCACCTGAAAGAGTTCCCCAAATTAAAATTCCCAGGAATATTGTAGCCAAATTCCAGAAGTCCCAGGTCAAAGAGAAAATATCACAAGCAGCTAGAAAGAAACCACAGTCAGCATAACATAAGATTTAGCAGTTTCTACATTAAAGAATTGAGGGCAAAAATAAAAAAAATAAGAAATAAAAGAATTGAGGGCTTGAAGCATGATATCCCAGAGGTCAAAGGTGCTACGATTACAACCAAGAATTGCCTGCCCTGCAGAATTGAATATAATCTTTCAGGGGTAAAAATGGAAATTCAATGAAATAGATGACTTTCAAGCATTCTTGATGAAAAGATCAGAGCTGAATAGGAAATTTGACTTTCAAATGAAAGACTCAAGAGAAGCATAAAAAGCTAAATGGGAAAAGGAAATCATATGGGATTTAATAAGGTTAAACTGTTTACATTCCTACATGGGAAGATGATACTTCTAACTTATAAGAACTTTCTCTTTGATATGGTGAATAAGAGTATATATAGACAGAGGGCAAAGATGTGAGTTCAGTATGAAGGGATGATATCTAAAAAATAAAATAAAATAAAGGGGTAAAAGAGGAATGTACTCGGAGAAAGGGAAAGGGAGAGGCAGAATGGGGTAAATTATCACATAAAAGAGACAAGAAAATCTTTAACTGTGGCTGGAAGAGGTGGGGGAAGGGGGGCAGTAAATGAACCTTACTTTCAGAAGAATTTGCTCAAAGAGACAATAATATACAGACTAAATTGGACATAGAAATCTATCTTATCCTACAGGAAAGTGGGAGAGGAAGGGAATAAGAAAAGGGAGAGGGTGTCATAGAAGGGAGGGCAAATTGAGGGAGGGGAGTAGTGAAAAGCAAAACACTTTTGAGGAGGGACAAGATGAAAGGAGAGAGAATAGAATCAATAGGGATAGAGAATAGGATGGAAGGAAATGCAGTTAGCAATGGTAACTGTGGAAAAAAAATTGATAAAGGCCTCATTTCTCAAACATAGAGAACTGAGTCAAATTTATAAAAATAGGAGTCATTCCCCAATTCATAAATGATCAAAAGATATGAATAGTTTGCGGATTAAGTAATCAAAGCTACCTATAACCGTGTAAAAAAAATGCTCTAACTCACCATTGATTGGAGAAATGCAAATTAAAACAATTCTGAGCTACTATCTCAAACCTATTAGATTGGCTAATAGGACAGAAAAGGAAAATGACAAATGGTGGAGGGGATGTGGGGAAAATGATATATTAATGCATTGTTGGTGGAGTTGTGAAGTGATTCAACCATTTTGTAGAGTACTTTGGAATTATGCCCAAAGCGCTATAAAACCACGTATACCCTTTAATCTAGCAATACCATTACTAGGTCTCTACCCCAAAAGACATAAAAAACAAAAAGGGAAAGGACCTATATGTACAAAAATATTTACCGCAGCTCTGTTTCGGGAGGCAAAGAATTGGAAATTGAGAGGATCTTCATCAGTCAGATAATAGATGAACAAAATTGTGGTATGTGATTATGATGGAATACTATTGTGTTATAAGAAATGATGGGCAAGATGCTCTCAGAAAAAGCTGGAAAGATTTACATGCTCTGATGCAAAGTGAAACATGCAGTGTACAAAGTAACAGCAACATTGTAGGATGTTCAGCTATGAATGACTTTACTATTCTCAGCAATACAGTGATCCAAGACAACTCTGAAGGACGTATGATGATAAGTGCTATCCATTCCCAGGCAAAGAATTGATAGTATATGAATACATATTGAAGTATACTTTTTTAAATTTTATTTTTCTTGAGATTTTCCCACCCTCTTTGGTCCATGTTTTCTTTCACAATATGATTATTGCGGAGATGTTTTACATGACTACACATGTACAATTTATATCAAATTGCTTGCCTTCTCATGGAGGAAGGAAGGGAGAGAATTTGGAACTCAAAGTTTTAAAAACAAATGTTAAAAAGTGTTTTTACATGTAATAGGGAAACATAAAATACTAAATAGATTATAAAAAATAAAGAAAAATGATCTAGGAGTTTTAATGGACTGCAATCTCAATAGAAATCAGTAGTGTGAATTGGCAGCCAAAACAAACTAAAACATTTTCTTAAAGTGGTAACATCACATAGTGAATAGAGCTGACTTTATATCCAGGAAGAACTGGGTTCAAGTACTACTTTTGACATGTGACAGTGATCTAGGGCAAATCACTTAACCCCTTGGTGCTCTGAGCCATTCTCATAGGACTGTAAGTTGCAGAGAAGGCACTGTCCTTCATAGTGGGGGCAATTCTTCAACTAAGAATTCCCTATACCAATAAAGTCATATCTGGTACAAAAACCAAAGGGTTAAAGGGGATTAGGCCAGCGACTTTGCTGGTTGAGAGAACTCCTAGTGGAGAGTCCCTTTACTAATATAGATAGTCTCTGTATTCTGCTCTAGTTAAACTACATCTGAAATATTGTATTCAATTCTGAGACCACAGTCTAGGAACAATAAGCTAAGCATCCATAAGAATTCATCAGAATAATGAAGGGCCAGGACTCATGAAGATCACTTGAAGAAACTGGAAATGTTTAGCCTGGAAAGGAGAAGACTCGAGGGGAACATGAGAGCTATTTTCAAGTATTTAAAGAACTATCATGTTTAACAGAGATGACACTTGTTCTTTTTAGCCCCAAAGGGCAGAAAAGAATTGAGTAGAAGTAGCAAAGAAGCACATGTAGTCTTAAGTTAAGAAAACACCTCCTTGGGGTGGTTGGTGGCTCAGTGAATAGAGCACCGGTCCTGGAGTCAGGAGGAACTGAGTCCAAATCCAGCCTCAGACACTTAACACAAAAAACTAGCCGTGTGACCTTGGGCAAGTCACTTACCCTCAATTGCCCTCCAAAAAGCAAAAGAAAAGAAAACACTTCCTAACGATTTGAGCTGTCAGAAAGTGAAATGAGATGCCTCAGAAGGCAATGAGTTCCCCTTCATTGGCTGTCTCCAAATAGAGAATGGATGACCACTTGTCAAGTATGTTATTTTGGGGGAGTCCTTGTTATGTATAGTTGGATAAAGTGGCTTCTAAGGTCCCTTCCAGCTCTGACATTCTGTGATTCTGGGACACCTTAAGGGATTGTTATAAAGCTGAAACAAAATGAAAAGCAGCTTACAAACTATAAAGTACTCTATAAATTCCAGTGATGATGATGATAATGATGGATGATGTCAAAGAACCAAAGGAAGGATCTGCAGCAAGGAATATCTGAAGCATTTTTGGTGAATCCTCTGTGGAGAATTTGTGAGAAGACATTTATGGGAATGTCACAGAATGAGGAGGTATGGAGAGGCTGTGATCTCCATCAACCCTGTTGAAAATAGCTCTCACATTCCCCTTGGGCCATCCCTTCTCCAGGCTAAACACCCCCAGTTTCTTCAAGTGATCTTTATGAACTCCTGGCCTTTCATCAGTCTGATGAATCTCTTCTGGATGCTCTCTAGCATCTGGGTTGATGAAATCATAAATTCACTGAATAATGAAAGTATCTTTTTTGATAAGAAGAAAGTTATAATAGCAAATGGTTTGGATCTTTAGGAAACTACTTGACTTGCATGGAAAATGTGCATTGCCCACTGTCTGGAAGCTGAAACCTCTGACATAGAATTAGCACAAATATCATCAGTACATGCTATATAGATTAATCTTTTTAGTAAGATGGTTTTCAATTTAAGAGGCCATGTTGCATAGTGGCTAGAGAACTGACATTAAAGTCAGGAAAACCTGGTTTCAAGTCCTGCCTCTGACACATCCTGGTTGTGTGATTCTGAGTAAATTCCTTAAATTCTCATGCCCCCAGGCAATTCTCTATGACTATACGGTAGAACCTCGGTTTATGAATTTAATTCATTCCGTGATTCTGTTCCTCATGCAATTTGTTCTTATTGCAAAGGAAATTTTCCCATAGGAAATAATGTAAAGTCAGATGATTGGTACCACATCCCCCAAAATATTAATATAAAAATAATTATTTATAATTTTAAGTAAGTTTTTTTGCCCCTAATGCACTTGAAATACAACAGCAATGATTAGTACACAATATAAACTGAAAATAAAACAAATTAACCTGTGCTTTACCATTGATAAGAGTCATGAGTTGTGTGAGGGAGATGAGAGGAGGAGGAGGAGGAGGAGGAGGGTTTATTGCTTGGAAGGAGAATCTCCTTCTATGAGAACATCAGGGATTTCGATGTTGGGAGTTTTCTCTCTTATGCAACTTTCACTACAAGTAAGATTAACACTACTACCTTCACTTATTTTTCATTTTTTAGGATAACTTTCATGTTTTATCTCACTGATTTTTTTCCTTTACATTTGCTTCGGACTAGGAATTTATCTAACGACACTTGTTCTTGACATGTCTTCAGAATGTCATGGAAATGTGACATTGCATTATTATTAAAAATACTCATGGCTCTCATTCCAAAGCCTTATACATCTGGGTGAAAAGTGCAAAATTTTGCACTTTTCCCCACATCTGTAAACCTCCCTAATCTCACCTGACATGAGAGATTCCTCTGACCTTTCAACCTCTTCCTCAGATGAGATATCCTCTGCAACCTCTCGCTGTTGCTCCTCATGCAGTTCCATCAGTTCATCTGTCATCAGCTACTGGCTATGTTCCTCCATTGTTACAAATATTGTTGTAGATTTTAGTCACTAACGTACACTTTTATGCAAAGTTCTATTGTAAGTACTCAAATACACGCGAACATACTTGTAATGGTACTGTTAAGAATGAACAATGCTGCCTTCACGAAGACTCAACACTGAATGAGACCGATTAGGCAGTATACCCACCTGAGGTTCCTTTGACATAAGAACTTAAAAAACCAAAAAACATTGCCCTAGTTGAGTGCCATCTCTTCACGAGTCATTCAAGTGCAAACATGATATTCACCCTGAAAGACAAATTTTGTGAACAATTTTTCCTTGTCCAGGAATGCATATGTAAACCAGGTTACTTGTAAACTGAGATTATACTATACATTGTAAAGCACTTACTATGATACACAGAGGGAGTTTCCTTACCAGAAGTTCACTATTCCAAAGAAATCACAGATCTGGTACCTAAATTAAAAAAAAAATCATGCAGTAATAAAAATTAATTCACATAACAGTCAAGCTTTATTTGAGGTTGCTTCTGCCTATATATGAAATGATACTTTTAGCCTAGTAGAGCAAATGTCAGAATAAAAACTAGATAAGAACCAAGATTGTTATCTCCCCATTAATATTTAAAGCTCATTCAGAGCAGGGAATGTTTTTATGGTTTTGCATTTTTTAGAAAGTTCTCCAGTGCTTAACACAGTGCCTAACATATACTAATCACGTGATAATGCATGATTGATTAACTGATTATTACTGTGTTAAATTTTTAAGATTGCAGTCTTCTTGCAGGAACTATATCTCTCTTAATGCTTCACAGAGTAGGTCATAGATTCACCTTGCTTTCCTCTAGTCCAACACCCTCATTTTACAGATGAGGAAACTGAGGCCCAGAGAGAGAGAAGTAATGATTTCCATAGACATGTAGATATTAAGCAGAAAGACTAGGATTTGAACTGAGGTCCTCTGACTCCTCTAATGCTCTTTTCTACTGTATCATGCTATCTCTGCCAGACTGAAGTGAGATCACTAGGAACTGAACAAAAAGGTTTTTAATTCAGACATTTTATTCATAACTATCACGTAGACTCCTTTCTTCAAAGAGGCATGATTTCCTCAGGGTATATTCTTTCTACTGATGTAGACTGGGACATTTCCTTGCCTCAAGTAAGCTGTTAGGTGCTAAAAAATAAATCACTACCTAAAGTAGGATTTTGGAGTTGTTCAGTCATTTTCAGTCATGTCTGACTCTTTGTGACCCCATTTAGGGTTTCTTTGTCAAAGATATTTTGCCATTTCCTTCACCAGCTCATTTTATAGATGAGAAACTAAGGCAGACAGGGTTAAGTGACTTGCTATAGTCATATAATTAGTAAGTAAGTGAGAGTGGATTTGAACTCATGGAGTCTTGCCGATTCCAAACCCAGTGCTCTATCCACTGCACCACCTAGCTACCCCAAAAGTAAAATTTCCAGGATATTTTAATCATATAGACTATAAATCATAAGCTGGAAATTTATAATTGCCTTACTTGAGTTTTTATTTTGGGTATTTATTTTTTGAGTCTTTCTCTGAGACTTAATAACTCTTGGTTCTCCAAGCCTATGCAAGAAAGCACAAGCTCTTACAGGTCCTAAGAAGGTGAGAAAGTTTTGAGTAAAGATTCTGTGATGAAATGTATTAACCTATCAATTGAAGACTAGCCTAGCTAGCTTTGGAGAGGCTTATCAGCATATACTGCATTCTAACTTAATTGCTTCTCACACATGACAGCCCTTACCATCTCCATGATTTTTCTCTGGCTACCTTCCATGCCTAAAATCTACTCCCCTCTCATCTGCACTTTGTTTCAAGACTCAATTCAAACACCACATTCTATATGAAGTCTTTTCTGATCCCCACAAATTGCTAGCTCTCTCCTGTCTTAAAACCATTTTATATTTGTTAAACATATCTGAATATTGTCTTCCCTCCCACAGAATGTAAACTCATTGATAACAGGAACTATCTTTGAATCTCTAGTGCCCAGCATAGTTCCTGGCATGTAGTAGGCACTTAATAAATACCTGTTGATTAGTCAATTGGTTGAAAAACACAAGTCTCTGTTTCATGGAAAAGCTTAGATTCTTTCAAAGCACTGTACTGTCTCACAAATGCGATCTAATCCACTCTCATCCTTCAGTTCTAAGGCTAATTCATTTTCATCCTCAGTGTTTTTCAAAGACATATGTTGTCCATGTGTACCAGCTCTTTGGGAGGTTCAAACAACTTTACCTGTGTCACCTTGGTCAAGATACTTCACTTTAGTTTTTTTCAAATATAAAATAAGAGCTTCCTACGATCACATCCAACTCTAAATCTGTGATCCTGTGAACTGTATAGCATATTCTGGAGAATAGACATGAGGTTTGATAACTCACTTTAATATGAATGAAGGGATAAACAGACCACTCTTTTAAGTCCAGGAATCTTTTGTGCATCCCATCAACATTTCTAATTGTATTAATATACCTCCACAAAAGCAATATCATACAGAAGAGCTCAGACCACTTGACATCAATATCATTTGGGCTTAACTGAAACTTAATCAGTCTCAAAAAACCTACTTTTCATCCAATGTCCAATATAACCTTTGGGATCATTTGCCATTTCTACTCAACCTTCCCTCTAATTGGAAGAGTAGGAGCTTTGGGGAAAAAAAATCCTGTGTTTTTTGTTCCTCGAGGTTAAGAAAATTTGGGGGTAAGAATTATCCATAAATTTAAAAAGAAAATTTACTTTCAAATCTTGTTTTGTTTATATGCAGCAGTTCTTAGGCTGAATGTCTATGAATGAATGAAAATGTAGACACTGCCTGTCACAGAGTTAACGTTAGTTTTGTGGTTTTGTTTTGCTTTTGCTTTTATAAGATACATTAATACAGTTTCATACCTTAGATTAAGTTGAATTTAAAGATAAAAAAGTAAGGTCCTGATTTTATGCATATAATGAAGAACTACTTTACTATCTTTACATACATTAGGAATTTGTATTGTGATAATTAATTTTTTTTTTTAAAAGTCTCATCTAAGGTCATTTGCCTTGAAGCTATCAAAATTGCTTTCACCCAGTGGTCATAATAAAAGTTTCAAATTAAACTCCGAATATCATGCAAAAAAAAAAACAACAACAAGAAAACTTAATCAGAACACATACCTATAGGCCATGAAATAGCTGTGGTGTCAGAGTATTGTTACTGTCATTTATAGCAGAAGAATACTGGAAAACCTTTTTCCTTTTTGTAAAAAAAAAGAGTCTATATAATTTTACATCTTTATGGGTTTAAACCTAAGGGTATTTTACCAGTAAATTGAGTTAGTATCCTTATCAGCAACTCTGTTCTAAACACTTATTATTATTAGAAACTTTTTTTTTATTGTAAGAATCTGAGGCGGATGCTTATGTAGTAGTTTTTTCCTAATTATCTTTCTGCATGACAGAAATATTTGTAAGAAAGCTATACATGCATGAAGAAATAGGGACTAGACCTACATTGATATAGGAAAATCTCAGGGTAGCAAATTCTCTTTACCAATGCAGGACAATACTTTTGCTGCAAATTATAGTCTTAGAGAGTTGCCTAGAGCACTGAGAGGTTAAGGGACTAGCCCACTAATCACACAATCAATATGTACCAGAGGCCAGACTCAAACCCAGGTCTTCTTGTCTTCAAAGTGAGGCCTCTATGCATTGCATCACACTGCCTCTCTCTCTATATATATATTGGTGCGTGTGTATATACATATTAAATTCAACAAGCATTTATTAAGAACTTACAAGGTGTGAAGAACTGTATGAAGTACTGGGTATATGAAAAATTTGCCCTCAATAAGCTTATAATAAACAAAAATAGGTGAAATGGATTGTTATTCAGATCTACATGTACATCAAAGTACAGACTAGCAAAAAAGAATATGTATGATTTCTTTAGGAAAAAGGAAGGTTGGCTTTGTATGTATAATTACACCAATCATGTTGTAATTGTCCAAAACATGTTTAGACAGCCACCCATTTAGCTATTCATTTGTTTGCTTCCTTTAACAAAAATGTTATCCTATGGCAGACTCAGCAAGCTTTTTACTAGACTTGGTGTTGAATAGTTCTTGACTGTTGCTAGACGTCAAGTCCACCATCAATAGGTACTGGTTTGCCACATCTGAGGATTTTTAGAAGACTCTGGAATAGGATTTGAAGGCAGTTCTTAAAGGAATTTCCCAATATTGTGAGAACTGGAAATGTCATTCCAATGATTTTATAGACTCTTCAAATAACAGACTTGAAGGAAACACTAGTCATTCACAGAAACTTAGGCATGTTTGCTTAACATGCCATTTACTAAAAGCTATTTCTTTATAGTACTTTATATTCTAGAAAATACTCCCTGTGAAAATTAATTGTGTATATCATAATAATATATGTAAATTGGAATTATATAATTTCTACTAAAAATAATGTTGAATGCATTTTGTCAGTGAAATGATAAATACTTGTAATACTAACAGTAATCCATTGCTTTCAGCCCTACGTAATAATTTAAAAAATTTTTTTTTGTATTTGTGCAGAACCTTGCAGGGGAAAGAAGATTACCTCTACAGTCAAATAACATGGCTTCAAATTTCATTTCTGATGCTTACTTTTTATATGACCTTGGGCAAGTCACTTATCCTCCCTAGCCCTCAGTTCTTTTATCTCTAAAATGAAGAAATTGAACTTTATAACCTCTGAGGGCCCTTCTAGCGGAAGGTCTATGATTTTGTGAACCATTACCTATACATGCTTTCCTTATTATGGGTGCAAGCAATAAATCTAATATTCATTACTTAAAAGGAGTTGGATAGGTTGTCTTAAAGGTGAACATCAAAATATATATTACAGTCTTAAGAGGTGCTGTGGTATATATCCTAGAATGCTTGGTTTGGAGTTAGGAAGAACTGTATTAAAATTCTTCTCTGATAGGCACTAGCTATGTGACTGATCAAATCACTTAACATCTATGTGCCTCAGATAGCATGTCAGAAATGGATGGAATTGTCTACCCTGATGAAATTACAGAACCTTTATATATATGAGGGTGTCATAAAAAGGGGCGGATAAAAAGAATGAACCCAACAAAAATAGGAGGAGAATTACAATGGCATTCTTAATGTGTCAATTTGCAAAAATTTTTCCATGTTTAAAAAAAATTACTGTCTTAGAACTTTGTTCCTGTTAAAGTTTTATTTCTAGAAAACAGGATTTTGTGCCCATTATCAGTCAGATGGCTCTGTTAATATTCAGGGTAGCACACTTTCAGACTTGTAAAATAGAAACTATCTGGTCTTTAAAGAGAGGATGAACAGGAATGAAACTTATGTGGAAGTCACAAAATGGACATTTAGAGAATACTAACCTAAATCATTAAAAGAAATTCTAGAAAAATTTAATTGGATTTATATTGATTTATGGGTTAATAAAACTGATACCATACATAAAAATGGAGTACATTTTCATAAAATTTCAATAGAGATTGTGTCTAGATTATCAAAGAGAAGTGACTAATCAGAAAACACCAGCCATAAACTACCCATTTGCTTGGCGATGGAAGTAAAAATTGTGATGTATTTTCATCTTGGTCTGCTGACATTGTTTTACCACCAGAAAACACAAATACCACACAAATACACCCCATCATTCTCTAGACCAAGTAAATGTCACCTACTGTTTCTAGATAGACACATTGCTTTAATATTAGTTGCTTTAGAGAGCTCACAAGAATATTTTGATCATGTGTTTGGGGCTAACCATGAGTGTTCCAGGATCCTGTCAATGACTATTGCTACCATCATATCATCATAGTATTTGAGTATGATGGGAGACCTCATTATACTTCCAGTAACTGCTTTGTCTTTTCAGCTGCATTATGTGGGTGTCAAGTGCCTTTTTAAAAACACTGTGACTAGTTAGCACTTACAATGTTTCCACATTATAGTTTTTCCATCACTGAGAATAGCAACTATATGTGCATATATGTAGGTATGTACACACACATACAGTTCTATTCATATTTCCTTTCATTAAGAAATTTTGATTTCCTGCCATCGTGTTGTGGAAGAATTGAGTGAACTCACTCTACATTTGTTACCCACCCCATCTACCCCTCCACCCTCTGTCATTTGACAGAGCTGAAGATATTTAGCCTAGAGAAGAAAAGGCTGGGGGGGGGGGTGGCATAATAACTTCATATAATGACTTTAATTATTTGAAGACCTATCATGCAGATAAAGGATTGTTCTGTGTGAGATCACAAGGCAGAATTATAAACAAGGAACAGCAGTTGCAGGAGGACAAATTTAGGCTCAACATCAGGAAACCTTCCTAACAATTAAAAATACTTGTATTGGAAAGGGCTATTTCAATGAGTAGAGAGTTTTCTATCACTGGAGACCTTTAGGGAGAAGCTAAGTTAACACTTGTTAAGGATATTGTAGAGGAGGATTCCTTTCAGGTATAGTTTAGACTGGGTCCTCTTAGGTCCCTTTGATATTCTGTAATTCTGTGATTCTTTGAAGGAAGGAGTTCTAAGAAGTTTCAACTTAAATGTCTTAGATTTATCCTTATGGAGTCGTTTAGGTAACATTTTCTGGTAGGAGCTGAACACAATACTCTTGGGGGCCAAAGAGTTTTCCGTGATTAAGTTAATAATTACCTTAGTTCCATGATACATGGAGAAGGCCCAGACATTGTTGTATCCAACCAGGTTAGTTACCTTACAGAAAGTATCCTCCTCACAGCTTGTTTGTCCCCACCACCATGTCTTTCCTCATGGAGTTTCCTCCACTTGGAGTGCTAAGTCATGCCTTATACTCCATAGTCCAGCTCAAGATTCAGCAGGTGGCATGTTGCTAGTTCAAAGGACTCTCCTAATTTTTATACTATTATTAATAATCATTATTTCTTACATCTATGTAACATACTATAATTTAAAAGCTCTTTTCTAACAAGTCTCTGATATAGGCAGTTCAGACATTAAGGATATTGTAGAGGGATTCCTATTTTTTGGATGGGGAAAATGAGACTTAGGTTTTGATTACATAAATGAATACAGTAAGTGGCAAAGCTAAGGCTCAAATCCAGATCTTTGACTTTAAGACTGGTGGATCGTCTTTCCCTCTATGTTATGCTGCCTCTGCTCTTTGGATTCCTCACACTGTTGAGAATTGCATCTAGTAGGCATTCATTACATATTAGTTGAATGGATCAAAGACTTTGCTCCGCAGTGATTAAGACCCTATTCAGTGTTACCCCTGAGATGAATATGCAGTTTGTTCTACATTTTCCTGTATTTGTCTTTGGTTCTGTGTTTGTTTTTCCCTCATGTGTCTGTTTTTATCTTCTTAGTTATATTTCATTTCCCTAAGGGTAAGTACCATGTCTTTTAATTTTTCTATTTCTCACAGCCTCTAAGCTGTTTATATAAAGACTAGGTCCAATAAATAACTGTTGAACGAATGGATAAGTCTGTATTCTATATTCTGAATTCAACATAAATCATTTCTACTTTCTTTGTGCTTTTTCTACCTAAGCTTTACCAATGCAATTAAAAAACTCATCTGATTTTTTTTAACCTGTATCCAAAATAAACACTTGATTTCATTCAAGAGCTAATTAAGCTTGTACAGCATCTGTGCCCTTTCTCTCTCTCCACCTTGCCTTCCACTCAACATGACAGTCCTTATTTGCAACTTCTACCTAATTAGAACAGCATTCATTTTCTACTCTAGAACATCCATGCTCATTGACCAAGTAGTCACAAATTATGTGGCTGAGCAACAACTACTGGCTATATGAGCTATTGAGATATTAGATGGATATGGATAAATACATTGGGAAAGACCAGACTTCTTGCCTATTTTCCTCCTATATATAAACGCTGAAGTTGGGATTTATAATTGTGAATGTTTCTAAACATACCACTGTTTTCCTCCTCTTAATGTGCCATTTTTGATATACCTCATTTCCTGGAGTAAGCATATAGGCTGCCATATGGAAACTATCTTTCCAGGGGAGTATTGTCTGAAGATAACAGCACGTTAGGGTCTGCCAAGTACTTGCCTCATTGTAATCCTGTGAAGTAGGCAGTTCAAGTACTAGCACAACTCCGCCTCCATTCTTATATATGAAGGAAGGAAGGAAACAAGCATATATTAAGCCCCTACTGCGTCAGGTCTTGTGCTAGTAACTTTATAAATATTATCTCATTTGTTCCTCACAACAACCACAGGAAGTAAGTGCTATTATCTTTTTCATTTTACAGTTGAGGAACTGAGACAGCCAAATGACTTGCTCTGAGTCAAACAGCTAGTAACGGTCTGAGGCTAAATCAGATCTCCTGGACTCCAGGCCCAGGACTCTATCCACTGTTCCAGCTACTAGGCAGCTGATACTTAAACATGATGATAATAAATTTATTTTAAACTAATTAAAATTAATTAGTAAATTCATAACCATACTACTAACAGCTGATGTTTATGTAAAGCTTCCAGATTTACAAAACGCTTTTTCATAGGTGATCACATTTGATCTTCACAATAACACAGTGAAATGGATGATTCTGCAGATTTAGACTGGAAATGCTCTTAGTCTTCCTTATTTTTTTTCTTTCTGAGGTTTTCTCATTTGTGGTGCCTTTTGCTTTTTGCACTTGTGGGATTTACTCTGGATTCACCCTCCCAACTCCAGCTCTTCCTCATTTGATCTTCACAACCCTGGGAGATAAGTACAATTCTTTTCCTTGTTTATAGTTGAAGAAATGGAGGTAGACAGAGTTTAAGTGACTTATCCAGGGTCACACAGCTAGTAGGTGCCTGAGTCTCAGTAAGAAATTAATAAGAGATAAATTCTTAAATCTAAATCTTAAATCTCTCCAGTATCACATAGCTAGCAGGTGTCTGAGGGAAGGCTCAAAACACAGGTGTCATCATTCCAATTCTAGTATCTGTTTTCTCTCTAGCAGCCTCCCACTGCCAAAGTGAACATGCTTTTCTGAAACTATTCCATTTTCTTTATTCTTTGTCTCCTGACAGTGCAGTTGCTTCTAGTTCTCAGCTTATGACTCCAGAATCACACATTTTATTTTATTTGTGTTATGTAAAAGATTGAATGGGAATGGGGATTACTGTACTTTGCAAGATGGAGAAAATAAAAAATTTTAGAAATATGTAAAACAAGAATATATTCGTAATAATAGCATGTAGAACTCTACCATTAATTTCCTATGGATTCTGCAAGTATCAGTTTTCTTGATTGTACTGTCCGTAACTTTGTTAAGTACAAAAATACAAAACCAAAGACTAAGCATTTTTACTAAATATCATACATCAAAAGGCATCATCAGTTAAAGGGCAAAAATGGTTAAATCCAGATTAGATCCACCAATGTCATCATTCTAAACCAAAAGGCATCAGATACTGAGCTATGTTTCTATAATGCCAACCCTGAATGCCAGGGCATTCATGATGGTCTATTGAGAATCATGTAATAAAGAAGATCTTTAATTTAGGAAAATAAGCCTGGTGGCAGGAAGCCTTATGGGGTAAGAGAGCAGGCACTGAGATTTTGCAATTATAGACACACCAGTGGGAGAGTTAAAAAGGTACAGCACCAATGTGTTCTACTGCAGTTATTTGTGCCAGACTTATCCAAAATGTATAAAAAGATTCTTCTCTTAGAGTTCTATGTGTGCTGGTAGCCAGTTTAGGTCATTGGGTATGATCTAGACCTAGACCTTCAAGTTCATTAGGAGGAATGGGCTCTGATTTGTGAGGCTGATTTTAATCTGAAATGAAATTCTGATAGAATATTTGTTTTTTATTTGGAATTGAATCAAGACTGGATTCCTGATTCCTGCACTACATATCCTGATTTGTTTCCATGTCATAACCTTGCCACCTCTCTCACCTTTGTATTCTTTTGAGTCAAACTTCAGCTTTATGTGTTCCTTGGAATGAGAGCAGGGTTGAGATCTAGATCAGAAATACTTTTAGTCCTCTTTTTTTCTTTCTGCTACTCTTTTCTCATTTGTTGTGCCTCTTGCTTTTTGTACTTATAGCACCCACTCTGGGCTCACCTTCCCAACTTCTACTTCCATAGGCTGGTTGGATCTCAGAAGGCAAAGACTACTTCTCTCTTAAGAACTTTAAGGGTAACCCCAAGGGCATGTGGCCTCTAATATTTTTGTTCATTAGCCCCCATCTAGTATGCTTTTGCAAAAAATGATTAACCAGTTGATATTAGGTGACTTTTACAAAAAGATTTACTAAGAAGATGTGATAAGTACAATAGTTGTGAAAACTTCTTCACGAAACGAATGTACACTCTCTTCCCTGAGTACCTTCAATCCTTGGGGAGATTAGGTTCAGAATTATAGCACAAAAGTAGTGGGGTACACATGTATGAATCACATGAAGCTGAAAGGGTACTTCTAGACCCTAGGAACCCTTTCTCCCTTTCTGGTTATGGTGTTTCCAATGGACGAGTAATGTTCTAGCTTACCCTGCATGGCTCCGTTCAGGAGATGGTATCTTGACTGACAGATCAGTCTACTTCCTCCTCAAAGGCTACCTATTCATCAGAATCAGCTACTGCTGCTACTAGCTCTAATAGTCTCTGCTATTAACTTTAGTTGGTTGTTGGTTTTTTGGTTTTTTTTTTTGGTATTTTAAGATTTCTTTTTTT
>CM053583.1:94431214-94464806 GCA_028627135.1 Pseudochirops cupreus | reverse complement strand
TCTTCTCACTTAGCAATAGTTCGTATAAACCTCTCCAGGTAAATATGAAATCCATCTCCTCCTCATTTCTTATAGCACAATAGTATTCCACTATATTCATATGCCACAACTTGTTTAGCCATTCCCCAATTGATAGGCATCACCTTAATTTCCAGTTTTTTGCCACCACAATGAGAGTTGCAATAAATATTTTTGTACTTATGGTTCTTCCTGCCACTTCTATGATCTCTTTGAGATACAACCCCAAAAGTGGTGTTACTGGGACAAAAGGTATGCAATTATTTATAGTCCTTTGGGCATAGTTCCAGAGTTTTTGGGATAAGAACTCACTATTTGACAAAAACTGCTGGGAAAATTGGAGTATAGTATGGCAGAAATTGGGCATAGACCATTATCTATATTAGATAATCAAGTCTAAATGGGCGCATGATCTAAGTATAAAGGCTGATACTGTAAGCAATCTGGGGAAGCAAGGAATAATTTACCTGTCAGATTTATGGAGAAGGGAAGACTTTATGACCAAACAAAAGTTAGAGAGCATTATAAAACGCAAAATGAATAATCTTGATTATACTAAATTGAAAAGTTTCTGTACAAACAAAGCCAACATAACCAAGATTAAGAGGGAAGTGGGAAATTGGGAAAGAATTTTTACAACCAGTGTCTCTGATAAAGGCCTCATTTCTAAAATATACAGGGAATTGAGTAAAAGCTATAAGAATACAAGTCATTCCCCATTTGATAAATGGTCAAAGGCTATGAACAGGCAATTTTCAGAGGTAAAAATTAAAGATACCTATAAGCATATGAAAAAAATGCTCTAAATCACAATTGATTTGAGAAATGCAAATCAAAACAACTTTAAGGTACCACATCTCACCAGTCAGATTGGCTAAGATGACAAAACAGGAAAATGACAAATGCTGGAGAGGATGTGGAAAAATTGGAACACTAATGTATTGTTGGTGGAGCTGTGGACTGATACAACTATGATGGAGAGCAATCTGGAACTATGCCCAAAGGGCTATAAAATAATTGCATACCCTTTGACCCAGTAATATCACTTCTGAGGTTGTATCTCAAAGAGATCATAGAAGTGAGAGGAAGACCCATACATATATATATATATATATATATATATGTATATATATATACATATATATACATATATATGTATATGTATATGTATATGTATATTTATTTATTGCAGTTATATTAACTTTAGTTATTGAAGGCTTTTCTGACTTTTCTGTCTTATGAAGTTCCCAAGGTCATTATCTGGCCCATTTTGTCTCCAAATAATCCTTCACCTAAAATCACAAAAGAATTACCCTAAGAGAATAGAAACTCTACATACTCCCAGTAAATGTGGTGACTAGGTGAGGAGACAAGGCAACTGGAGACATTTTTCCTCCAACTCCATCAAAGGCCACTAGGGAAGATAGAAGTTTCAAAAAGGGACAAAGGGAAGGGAATATGCATCTTTGGCTCTGAAGCCAGTTAGAGAACACTTCATGACCATGTAGCAACTAGCCTTTCAGTCAATAGTGGCTGGTAAGTAGGCTTACAAAGCCTCCATATACTGGATTGAAAGCCAGAAGGGAATATTGTGCATGCTCCCCGTTGCACACTCTTACTGTCCATCTTGTTCCCAATCCTTCTTCTGTCTCTGCTTCTCTTTCTCCCTTTCCTCTTGGCCTCGTTTTTGCTATGGCCCTTGTTCCTATTGTTCCTCCTCTACTTTTGCTTCTCTTTCTATTTCTAATCTTGATGATTCTTTTCTCTTGACTTCTACTTTTCTTTTGCTTGTACTTCTTCTCATACTTTCCATCCATTCCTACTTCTCCACTCTTTCTTATTGACACTATGACTGGCTAAGATGGCGGAAAGAAAGCAGTAACCTTTCAAAGCTCCTCCAAGAATTCTATTGCTAAACTTTAAAAAGTGAATTTGAACAGATTTTAGAGTGACAGAAGCCATTGGGAGATGGAGTGTGGCAGATTCCCAGCCCAGGAAAGTGCCTACACCCAGGTCTGGGCAGGGGGAACACAGAGCACACAGGAGTTGCACCAGAGCAGATCTGAGAGCAGACTACAGCCAAGTGAGAAGGAGCCCCAGCCAGCCAGTGGACTCACCCATCCCAAGGGTGATTTGCAGCCTTCTCATCACAGTACTGTATCAGCAGGCACCCTAGCATACTCAGGATGGCTGCTAGCACAGGTTCTTAGATCTGCTTTTCTAAAGGGAAGCAACTCAAAATGGGTTAACAATCTTACTTTAATCAATCAAACATATAGCATTTACCTAGTTCAGGGGAAAAAGTCAGCACCCTGAACTTCAGAGAATACAAACACAAGTTATAAGCACAAGTTACAAGCAGACAGAGAAACAGATCAGCAGATAGGCTTCCAAGCTGTCTGACCATTACATCAGTTACCTATTTAGTTACCAGAGAGGGAAGCACCAACATCTGGATTTTTCAAAGCCCAGGGGCTTTGACTCAGCTTTTCCATCATCTTCAGTATTTTGAATTTCTCCTCTCTTTTTGCTTTGCCTCTAGGAATTTTCTGTGCTATGGCTATAGTTTCTGCTTTTGTTGTCCTTTCTTGAATTCCTTCTGTTTTCTTCTTCAACTGCAGTTCTTGCTATGGCTTTAACTCTTGCTTCCACCAGATTTAGATAGGGATCTACTTTTAGAATGATGTTGCTATTGCCACATAAAAGCTTCTGCTTTTATGAGAAAATTTGAGAGTGAGACTTGCATGCCTTCTGCAACAGAACTGTTGCTCTCTAGAACTAAGAACGTCTTCAACCAGTCTAATTATCCTACCATTTATTTTGATTCTATCCAGCTCTTCAGGAGTGCTTTTCATATCAGAATAGGAGACACAAATTCAATTACACTTTCTTTTTTGTGCCTTTTTGTGAGCATCTCAAATGTCACTTCTTGTAATGCACAGAGTCTTTAAATATTTTTAAAGTTTTATTGATATATTGTTTTTACATTATAAATATTTAAATTACCTCTTCACTTCATGAGAGATCTTTTGTAATAAAGTAATTAAGCAAAACTAATAACATTGACCTCTTCTGAAAGTACATGTAACATTCCATATCTGTAACACCCCTCCAACTGTCCATTAAAAAAAAGTGTATTTTCTCTACCTTTTATCACTAACCCCTTTGAAAAAGAAAAAGAAATTCTATGTAATAAATATGTACAGTCAATGCATATGTATATGTGAAAATATATACATATACACATACACATAGCCATCCATCCATCCATACATACATATTCTGAACCATAAACCTGTCACCTCTCTGTCAGTTGGTAGTTGTGTGTTTCCTCAGCAGTCTTTTGTAATCATACTTTGGATGGTCAATGTATTGCTCATAGTTGTTAATTATTGTGCTTGTCCTAGAAGCAGACTACCTAGTCTCTTCCACATAGCAAAGAGCATCAGAGATTGTCTGACCATGGAGCAGATCCTATTAACTTTATAAGGAGCTTACATTCTACTAGAGGAGACAACATATGCACAAATATACAACTGCAAAAATAATCTGAAGAGAGTGAAGTGAGGTGGTGCAGTGGATAGAGTGCTGAGCTTGGAGTCAAGAAGACCTGAGTTCAAGTGGGGCCTCAGACACTTACTAACTTATTCTACCTTTGTCTTCCATTTCTCTATGTATTTCCATTACCATTTCCTTGATTCTATGGCCTGGTAGGATAGGTAGAGTGCCTCATTAAACTACGTTCTCTGCCTGCTACCCTCTTGTCTTAGTCTTTTACTACAGGGTTGTGACTTCAGTGTTACTTGATGGAAGGAATTTCAGAAGTAGTAAGGTGTGGAAGCACAACATTTGTTGTTATTTAGTTATGTCTGATTCTTCATGACCCCATTCGGGATTTTCTTGGCAACAGTACTGGAAGGGTTTGTCATTTCCTTCTCCAGCTCATTTTATAGATGAGGAACTGAGACAAAGAGCATTAAGTGATTTGTCCACAGTCACACAGCTCGTAAGTGTCTGAAGCCAAATTTGAACTCAGGTCTTCCTGACTGTAGGTCCAGCACTCTATCTACTACACCAGTCTTTTTGGGTATGAGGTCCCCTTTTTAATATTATATTATAAATATTATAAACGCTTATGTGATAGTAGTGGTACAGTATTGATATATATTGTTGAGAAAATACACAATAACAATCAATTAGGTAGGCAAGCAAGCAATAAATTTTTGCTAAGGCCTAATGCAGGGCAATTCCATAAGGTGACTAGGTGGTACAGAGAATCAAGCATTAGACTTAGAATCCTGAAGACCTGTGTTCAAAGCCTGATTCCAGGCAAGTCATTTGAACTCTCAACCTCATTTTCCTCATCTGTAAAAAGGGGATAACAATAACACTTATCTTACATGTTTGTTGTGATAATCAAATCAGATAATAGATGTGAAGTATGTAAAAATTAAAATTTTACGTATCAGGTACCATATTAAATGAATTTAATTTATTTTATTAATCACAACAGCTTCTACAAAAATGTGAAAATTGCAGGGCTGCTAGATGACACAGTGAGTAGAGCTCTGGCCCTGGAGTCAGAAGGACCTAAGTTCAAATCTGGCCTCAGGCACTTGACACACTTACTAGCTTGTGACCTTGGGCAAGTCACTTAGCCCCAATTGCCATGTGAAATGTGAAAATTGTAATACCTATATATGTGGCATTTTTACTTTAATCTGAAGAAGTTTTGCTTATTTATTACACTGACTCATGCTGTTTATTCTTTTAAAGCTATAGAAAAATCAACAGGACATTGGCTTTGAATACGTATTCATAGAACCCATGTAAATATTTCTGAAACCTCCCTGGAGTCACAGGGTCATAGATTTAGAACCTGAAGGTTATTTGATCCAGTTCCCTCATTTTGTAAGGAAAGTGAGGAAACTGAGACTTAGAGACATTAAATGACCTACCTAAAGTCATTTAATTTCAAGGTCACATAGCTAGTAAGTGACAAATTACAGTATTCAAATCTAGAAACTCTGAATCAAAATCCTGCACTGTTGCCTCTCTACCATGTTTCTAGGTTTCAGACCTTAGAAGGTCATATATTTGCAGGAGTTCCAAGAAGAGCATGGAATTTAAATCTTTGCATCAAGTGAGAATAACATTTCACATTAAAAAGTATTCTGAGTCACTCAAAACTTTTACTTTCTTAGACTAATTAAAAATCATACTTTAAATCACATGATCTAAAATGATATAGCTGTTGTTATTCAAATATTAGATTTACTCTCTATCCTTCAATTAAGTTAAAATTAAAACCTTAAAATTGAAGTATAGATTCATGAAAACACATTCTAATTCACATTTTAATACAATATGCATGTAGAAGAATAGTTTTAAAACACTCCAGGATATGTATTAATGGTCCATTAATGTACTTCTCAGGAGATGGAAGTCATTTGGACTCCAACATTTCATAGCTTATTGTGCACCTGAGGCTTAGATTAATGTTCCATTATTATATGCCATTTTCTGTCAAGGCAATTCAGCAATTCATTTAATCAGACTTGTTGCTTATGAAGGACAAAGTTGGATGACTATAAAATCACCCCAAGCTGCTTAGGCAGATGATGATTGGAAATATTTAGTATTACTAAGGCTCACTAAGGACCCTGGGATAGTGATGTCCACTGTGAGTTTCGTTGGGGATCAGGAATAAGGATGTATAGAAGAAAAAATTGTTTTTGGTCCAGGACCATTTGCCATTGCAGACAAAATCTAGAAAGGAGATATGAGCTGGGAGGGTTTGTTTGGCTTCACCATACAAGTGGGAAAGTTTCCTAGGTCATCACTCCAGTCACTTGGGGAAATACTTGGCACACAGGCATAAACCTGTGATTTCATTAGTCAACTTTTGGGGTAAGAAACTTTGACCAATGAAGCTCAGAACCTTCTCTGCACTAGAAAGCCTTAGAAGCACTGAGGACTTAAGTGTCTCACCCAGGGTCACACAGAAGTATGTGGCAGACGTGGAACTTCCCCAGGACCTCTTGGCTTTGGAGCTAACTCTATATTCACTCTGCTATGCTACCTCTCATACACAGAGAATGATAACTGTTAAGTGCCTACCATGTGCCACATACTCATAGTATATATCTAACAAGTACTTGTTGAGTGACTGGTAAATTGCTCTAAGGATAGACTGATAAATACTCAATTCCACTGAAATATTGTCCAAATTAGACAAAAACAGAGTTTGAATTGAGAAAAGCAAGAAAAGCACAGAAGTCCTTGTCCCATGATGAAATTTCTCTTCTCTTGGTAGAGCTAAAAAATTAACCATATAAATGGTCTTTTATATTTAATTTTTTTCTTTTCTCTTTGAAATATGCTTTCAAAATCACGTTTAAAAACTTCGGGAAACTCTAGGTTTCAGTATTTTAGGCACACTGAAATCTTACAGCATCTGTTGCTTTTCACTGCATGATATTAACAAATTCTGAACAATATGAATAATCTTACGCAGGTTCAAATGAATAGATATTAAGAATCACTTGATCACATTGTTTATACCCAAAGAACTGAGTCAGTTTTAGAATTTAATAGGACATGGGCATGAAAAGAATTGGCTTTTGTGACTCACTTTTTTCAAATGAATATTTACGTCCTGGTCATGTTGTTAGTTGGCTTCTTTTCCTTCTTTTTTTGGCATGGACTGGTCAAGTGATAAAATTAGAAAGTTATAAATAGTCCTAGATCCTCTGCCTACCCAGTGGAACTTTTTTGTTCCTCAAGTTGGTTGTATCTATTGGAAGATTTTTCGACCCTAAGTGATACGAAGGTATGTGCTTGATAATGTAACATAGTAGATTTAAATGTGAATAACATCTATATCAGTAACCATGGTTTGTAAGGGTTTGCATATTCTAAAAAAAAAAAAAAACTTCACTTCTTTAATGAAATCAATTCCCTTGCTTTATAGGAAGGCACTTCAGTGCCTTTGAAAGCTAATGTTATTAAATTTTAAGTTCCCTAAATCATAAACTGTTAAAAGATTTATCACTCTGTTGATCCTAATTTTTAGCTTACATAATTCATAAATACTTTTATACATATTACTAATGAAAAATCTTGATTTGCTAAAATTAACACACATAAATCTGTTTCACCTAATTTTGAAAAAAAAAAATTCCCTCTAAGCTAAACAAAGTTGATATATAAGACAATTGTTACTTTGAATGTTGCTGATTAATGATTTTCAAGATTGAGGCAGTTTCTGGGATAACTTGAAATTTGTTAAATGCAATGCTGTACAGATGACTATAATTACATGAATTACTCTTAGTGATTTTAAAGAAAAAATTAGGTTTTAAAAGAAACCAATTTTTAAAAAAAGTATAGATATTAATGTAGTTTATTCCAAACTGTAATTAGTTGAGTTCTCCTCATTATCTAGGAGGGAAGAAGTATTATACCCCAGCATGTTGATGGGTAAAAAACAAACAAATCACATTCCTTTCCTCTTTCATTTTGGATTCTGACCTAAGATTGTCCTATTTTTAGGCATAATGCCACGCACAATCCCAGAACTTCAGCAGGCAGTGTAGTTTTACACCTTACTTCAAAGAGCAGAAGGTGAAATGGACATTGGAAAGAATCTGAGGGGATGCAGCAGTTGTCAATGTACAAACAGAATTGTTTACTGTGCTCAACAGGGCTGGCTTAATGTGGAGTTGGGGTAGGTACCTAGCCACATTTAGGATATAATTTCTAGAGTTTAAAGCCTCATTACAAAAAAAAAAGTAACCTATCTCCTTGTTAATTTGCTAATATTTCTTTGTCAGGAGACAAAAATAAAATTCCACAGTCAGAGTCAAAGTCTAAAATAATAAATATCCTCTGCAAGAGATAATAAATTTCACATTAAGATATAAGTGACTGATATTTTCTGGGAGCAGATTTTGATAGGATGGAAAGAACATGACACTGGGAAGCTGGGATGGGTGAGAAGGCCAAGGGCTTGGGGAAAGAGAGGCTTGGAGCTAGAAGTATATACTTGAATTCTTTTATAAGGTTGGCATCTTGTTAAGTGACATTCAAATGCACCTTTATAATGCCTATTCCAAAATGCTTAATTTTTCTCTAAAGAGTTACCCATCAATGGTAAGCTAGTCAGCTAAAATTCTTTTTCCCTCCAAACCAAAATCAAGTTTTCTTCATTATTACTTTTCACTATTAGTAATTTTTTTTTGTAATTTTTCAGAATGTCAACTATGGGAGAATTTGACACAGACTTTTATCAGTCTCATTATATTATTGATAATCAAGAACAAGGTTATGATGCTGCTGATGCTTATGGAAATCTATATGGACTCAGAGAGTAAGTCTACTACATATACTTCAATGGAATTTCATTTTACTAAAGAGTTCACATTTTGATATAAAAATATCTAACTTTGATCAAAACATAAGGATTAATCTCAGTCTCCAGAGCTGGCAGAGACTTTATTGATCATCTAATCTGGGGGTTCTTAAGCTGAGGTCCATTAAATTTTTTAAAAATCGATAAATACATGCTAGTATAATTGGTTTCCTTTGTAACCCTCTGTATCTTATTGTATGCATTCAAAATATTATTCTGAGAAATTACCAGATTTCCAAAGAAGTCTATGAAATAGAAAAGGTTAAGGATCTCATTTTAGAGATAATGAAACAGAAACCCAGAGTGACTTGCCCAAGTTCACATAAAGAAGTAGCAGACTCAGGATGCAAACTCAGGTTCTTAGACTCCAGTTTTCTATTAGGCCATGCTCCTTCTAGGCCTGGTTTCTCTGAGGAAGTATTTCCATGGAGGAAGACAGACAGTATTTACCCACTTTGCATACAAGGTCTCAAAGTAAATATGCTTTGGTCTCAGGGCTCCTTTAAACTCTTATAAATTATTGAGGACCACAAAGTGCTTTTGTTTATGTAGGTTAGATCTATTAATATTTAGTATATTAGAAATTAAAACTGAAAAATTTTGAATGATCTAATTTGACATAATAATATACTCTTTAGGTGTTATCATAGTGTATTTTTATGAAAAATAACTTTTCTAAACCCCCCAAAAATTAATGAGGGAGGCAGGGCCAAGATGGCAGAGTAAGAGCAGGGACTTTCTTGAGCTGTCCTTCAAACCTCTCCAAATACCTGTAAAAAATGACTCAAAGGGCAGCTAGGTGGCACAGTGAATAGAGCACCAGCCCTGGAGTCAGGAGGACCTGAGTTCAACTCTGGCCTCACTTACTAGCTGTGTGACTTTGGGTAAGTCAATTAACCTCAATTGTCCTCCAAAAAGTGAAAAAAAGAAAGAAAAAAAGACTCTAAACAAATTCCACAGCAGCAGAACTCACAAAATGACAGACTGAAGCAAATCTCTAGCATAAGGCAACCTGGAAGGAAAAAAAGAAGGATGTATTGCACTGGGCTGGGAGCAGAGCACAGTCCTGTGTGGACTATGCTGGCACAGACAGGGCCTGAGCAGATCTCAGGGGACTGAATTACTACAGCTTTGGTGGTTTCCAGGCTTCCCAACCCACAAATTCCAAAGACAGTACAGAAGGTCAATGGGAAAGCTCTGTGCGACCTGAGTGAAAGAGGAGTATGATCCGACTGGGGTCCAGCCACAGCCCTGTAACAGTAATCAATTTAGCAGAGACTTAGCCCTTGTTAACTTAGGACTAAGTACCTCTTGAGAGAGGCTGAAGATATGAACTTTGTCTCCTGTTGAGAGGGTGTGAACTCAGTCTCCTGTTGCTGATGTGGCAGGAGGGGGTTGGCTGAGACAGGCAGCCAGTGTGTGTATATAAGAAGAGTTCTAGAGACAGAGAGGCAGAATCAGGAATCTTCCTCCTGGTGGCTTCTGGTAGAAGAAACAGAATTGTCTCAGCATCTGGGAGCTGGGCTGCTGGACTGAGAACTGAGTTGGAGTTTTCTTGAGAGAGAGAGAGAGAGAGAGAGAGAGAGAGAGAGAGAGAAAAGAGAAAGAGAGGAAGGCTGAGTTTTCTGCTGGGTCCTATGGCCAGCTGAACTGGTGGAGGACTGAAGAAGCATGACCGGGATAAGGCTGCGTCTGTTTGTGGCTTGGTGTATCCTTGAGTTCCTGGCAACAGAAGTGGTGAAGAGTTTGAGATGTGTTGGATCCTGTGAACTTCAGTGTGTACCAAGAACTGCCTGGAGGACTGGACGAGAACCTGGGAGCTGTCTGCCTCTAAATCCAAGTGGCTGTTTGGTGGATTCACGTAGGAGCTGGGACCATGAAAGGGGATCCAGGGACTCTGAGGACCACCCCAAGTCAAGATGAAGAAAAGGCCTTCCCTTGATGAAATTGAAGTGTACTAGACACTAAGGGGTGGAGGGTTTGTGTAATTTTTCTGATGATTATATTTAGTGACTGATTGCTAGATAAGTGACTGATTAAGTTAATTTATTGCCCCATTAGTGAAAGATTGATTATTGTATTGTGAATTGATTGAATGATTAAATATTGATTATTGTATTATGAATTGATTGAATGTTTGCCTTGATTTGTAATGGAATAACTGGAGTGTTCACTATATTGTGTAATCAGAACCTTAAAAGCTGTTCACAGTAGCATTCTTTTGGGAATCTGCTCATGCATGGCATTAAAAGCCCTCAGGTGATGGAGGTGGCAGCTATGGCAGCAGCAGCTGCTGCTTCTGGTGCTCAGGGTCCACAGACAGTGGGGGATTGAATGGCTGATACAAAACCACTGAAACCTGGTATAGTACACCTACCCCACCCCCACCCCCACTGGAAGCAGAGTCCTACCCTCACAAAGAGTTAGAAAGTCAAGTACTTGGCTAGGAAAATTAGCAAACAGCAGGAAAAAAAATCAGACTATAGAATCTTACTTTAATGACATGCAACCAGAACAAGACAACAGAGTCAAAGCTCCTGTATCAAAAGCCTCCAAGAAAAATATTAATTGGTTGCAGGTCATGGAAGAACTCAAAAAGGATTTTGAAAGTCAAGTAAGAGAAATAAGAGGAAATATTGGGAAGAGAAATGGGAGTAATGCAAGAAAATCATAAAAAAGTCAATGGCTTGCTAAAGGAGATTCAAAAAACTGCTGGAGAAAATAATACCTTAAAAATGAGACTAACCCAAATGACAAAAGAAGTCCAAGAAGCCAATGAGAAGAATGCCTTAAAAATCCAAATTGGGCAAATGGAAAGGGAGGTTCAAAAGCACACTGAAGAAAATAATTCCTTCAAAATTAGAATGGAGCTAATAATGACTTTACAAGACACCAAGAAATCATAAAACAGAACCAAAAGAATGAAAAAATAGAAGACAATGTTAAATATCTAATTGGAATATGATATTCTGGAGATCAGAGGAGCCAGGATTAAAACCAAGAATCACTTACCCAGCACTGGGGCATTGGACATCTTGGAAGAAGGAAGTTTTGTTTTCCTTTCTTTTATTTTCCCTGTTCCTCCATATCCAAAAAGGCATTTATCCAAAACTGCCTAGAAATATAGGATATATAGGATGCTATAACTTCGAACTGCCTTTAATTTAGAAAAAATTAGGGGCCTAATAATAATAACAGGCATTTATGTAGTATTTAAAGTTTGCAGAATATTTTATAAACATTTCTCATTTGAGCCATACAGCACTTCTGCTTTTTGGTCATCTTAATAATTGCCCAAAAAAGGCAGATATGAGGTTAATTAGAAGTAGCATGCCAATATCTGTTCCAGAGGATAAAGAGATACAAAAAATTTGCAACAAACTTCCTGTTTAAATCTCCATAATCTTTTGTCCTTTATAAACTCTATATAAAAATAGAAATGGGAAAAATGGTGAAAATATGGAAAACATGGTTCAGAACTAATAAATAAGAAAAGTCAATGCTTTGAAGACTATACTGAAGCCTGACATTTATATATCATAGGATGCTATCATCAAGAAGAGAGTTTGGGACATGAAAATCACCAAATGACATCTCAAAAATGTAATTGTTTATATTTTAATTTATAAAAATCAGTTGCTTACTGGTGTGGGAGTCATTTCAGAATCAGTTGTTTTTGTAGAGCCAAATCACAAAACTTAGAACACAGAACAACATCACTTGTGAAAACACAAATGAGAAGGTATGAGATGCTACTGAGGCAACTATAGCTTGATGTATTTAAATAAATTATTAAGACCAATAAATGGGAAGTGAATAAAAATCCCAAATGAACAGAGACTGACATAATTTCTGAAGGAATTTAACATCGTCATCAAAATGAGGAGACAAAAAGAAACTAGAAACAATCAGCTAATGAATGCTGAATCTTTTTGCCAACATTTGAAAGAAATATGTCATTCAAGGTGAACATGGGTTTCAAATGAACACCCTGTTGTAAAATCTAATGAAAGAGGGTGGTAGAAGAAATGGCATTAACTCATAAAAAAAAAAAGAAGCAGGGAGGGGAAAACAAATTCACATAAATCTTGATCAGAAATTCACATAAATGAGATTATTTTTAGAGCATTTAAATATGAAACTGGATAGAGAATAAAGAAAGGAAACAAAAAGGAAAACACTCATAATGATTTCTATAAGAAACTTTTTTTAAATTTTGATTTTTTGCTTTTTGGAGAGGGGGAAAGGCAGGGCAATTGGGGTTAAGTGACTTGCCCAAGGTCACACAGCTGGTGAGTGTTAAGTGTCTGGATTCGAATTCAGATCCTCCTGACTCCAGGGCCAGTGCTCTTTTCACTGTGCCACCTCAGTGCCCCATGAAACTCTTTTTTTAACCTAATATCATTGATATGATACAGAAGACATGACACTAAAAGAAAATGTCTTTCAAGTCCATAGAGAGGAAGTCTGATATGGAGATGTCACAATTTGAAGTCTATCGGGGTCAATTCTTAAACTATTGAAAAGAAGGAAGATGTCAAATATATAGAAAAAAAGCTTTTTTTCCTTTCTTTCTTCTTCTTCTTCTTCTTCTTCTTCTTCTTCTTCTTCTTCTTCTTCTTCTTCTTCTTCTTCTTCTTCCTTTTTGCTTTTTGGAGGGGGAAAGGCAGGGCAGTTGGGGTTAAGTGACTTGCCCAAGGTCACATGGCTCGTAAGTGTAAAGTGTCTGAGGCCATATTTGAAATCAGGTCCTCCTGAACCTAGGGCTGATGCTCTATTCACTGCACCACCTAGCCACCCCTGAAAAAAGGCATTTTCATCTCTATAAAATCCTTAAAAAACACACAAACCAAAAATATTCTTGATGAAGGGATAAAAAGAGAACCAACAAACTTTCATAAGTGATCGTCTACATAAGATATGATCTTTATAGTCACATGATTGAAAGAAAGGTGCAAAAATCATATGATGCAACTGTATTTATTTTTTCTGTAAGAATGATTATTTAATATTCAAATATTATTTTTAATAAATAGGTACATATTTTGCATTTACTTTAAATTTCCTCTTTCTATTAACATAGTTTCTTTGTTTTTCTTTTTCTGTTCTTTGTTTTCTTGTGATGGATGAATAATCCTTTTACATTCCATTTGAAATAGCTAGATAAATGATACTTTTCTTAGTCACTTATGAATTTCTGTCCATCAATGAAGCTTTGGAGTATTATGCCAATCTCTGCGGATGAATTGAGTTTGACGCTTCTCCCTGGAGGGGTCTGGTGGAGTGTAGCAATTTTTAGTCTATCTCTTGACAGACTACTTCTGGGAAATTGTCTTGAGTGGTTAACTGAAAAATGATTCCCAGAATACTTCTTTCTTTGAATTTTTCAGGTAATCTTATCATGCAGAACATCTATCTGACCGCTTCCTTCTGGTTCTGTAATTGTGCGATGTTTTTAAGCCTTTTACTAGTTGTTGTTTTTGATCATGTTTTGTGGTATGTTCTGCCCCTTCTGAAAACTTGTCTTCCAGTCGGAGAATTTTATTTCCATTGATTCAGTTCCTTTCTCATTCTTTAGATATTCTACTGCTTTCTCTATATTGATATCTTTTTTTTTCTCTCACTCCAATTTCTCTTCCATTTTTTTCCCCTGTGGTGAAAGACCTCATTACAGATGCTAGATAGTTCTTTACTGACACCAAAGCCTCACTAATTTTTTAAAAAGGTTTATAATCCAGTTTGATGTGTCTTGTTCCATCAATCAATAACATATATTTATTGTTTTTAAAGGTTTTTTTTTCCTCTCCAACTGCATTTTTACTTCCTGGTCTTTTCCTTGTAAGAATCTAGTCTATTTTCATGTTTTTTTTTTTTTGGTTTTTCCCCTGCCCTTTCCCCTCTCCATATTTATTTATTTTGTTTGAGATGAGATTATTTATTTCTTTTGTGACCTCCCAACTGTGCCACCTTATCAGAATTCTGGGTATATACTTAAATAAGAGAAACTTTGTAGAAGACCACTGTTTCTTTTTAGCAGCAATTAATACTCCAACTGACCTAAAAAATCTTTTTCATATACAGATACAGATATATAGATGGATATAGACATACTTCATAATATATTGAGGAAATTCACATTACAGATCTAGGTTCATTATTATGGTAAAATAAATGAATGGGTGACCCATCAATTTTTCTTTTCACTTTTAGGAGCTCACTGACAATCATGTAGCAGTTCCTAGATTGAGGTCTTGATTAGTTCCAGACATCAAAGAATTTTTCTACTCTCTATATCTTTTGCCTACTAGAGATGTTTGCCTCTAGAATCTCCAGACGTCAGAGGAACTGAAACCCTCCAAAAACTGGTGTAGGAACTTTACTCCTTCTCATTATTTCCTTGGATTTATCTTTTACCTTCCTTCCAAATCTTTGTTCTGACCATTCCTAAGGAATTTTCATTTTTAATGAAAAGCAAAAGTCTGGATGAAAGAAATAGACACACCAGAGAATTTTCTAATACTGATTCACAATCCTAGTTATGATTGTGAACTCAGGAAACTAAAATATAAATAAACATTACTGAGGTAGCAAGATAGCCAAAAAACTATTCATTTTTTTTGTATAAATTACATGCACAAAAAATTATCTTTCAGATTTGCTATATGCCTTTCAGCAAATGATTTAACCTTTTTCTAACTTAGTTTGCCAACATAAAGTAAGAATATTTTCCACTTACTTGCTAGTGGATTGCTGAATAATTAATTTTTTCGTTTGAGTATGTGCTTTGAACTACTTGGGTCATGTATTATATAATAATACAAGCTTTATTCCATTATGTAGAGGTAGCATCTTGTGATGGATAGTCAGGAAGATATGAGGTCCAATATTCCCTCTGGCACATAACAGCTATGTGAGGCTCTTTGGCTCTTCAGAGCCCTCGGCAACTCGCTAAATTTCTAAATTACAGATGAGGTGCACACTGGCCATTTCTGGAAGAAATTTCCACGCTAGGAGTTGCCATATCAAGATAATCAGAGGTATGAATTCTACTTTGAAAAAAATGAAAATGTAAGAAAGCACAAATTTAGGTGCAATCTGTATGTGGAGAATCACTTATTTGCAGACAGATACTTCAGAAGCTAGAGGAATGAAAGATTAAGAAATTTTTTATCTTAAGTGAAATGAGTTGTCCAGATATTAATGAGCAGCACTAAGTGCTTTAGTCTATACATACTTTTTTTTGGCAACTCCTTGAGATTAGGGGCCATGAATTATGCTTTCCTTTTTTTTTTTTTGGTAGAGCTTCCTCACCCAGCTTCTAGCACAGTGAAATTCACTTAGTATATGTTTGGTAAAGGGAGAGAAAAAAATGTTCATTAAGTGCTTACTTTGTTGCTGTAATGTTAAGGGAATTGGAAGATCTTCCCTGCCCCTTAATAAGCCCATGTGACCTTCTTTGAGCTCTGGCCCAGCCCACGGCTGAGTCACAGGGAGCTCAGTGTATGGGAGGAGTTTACCCAACAGAGCATGAACAGAGAGCAGAGGGTGAGGCAGGACTGAGGAGAGAGCTGAGGCAGAACAGCTAGTGTAAGAGAGGAAGGAATTTTGTCTAGGGAGCTTGTTTGTGGGAGGCCTAATGGAGGGAAAGCTTGGGGATAGCAGGTGCTCCCTGCATTGGTAATGTGTACCAACTTCTTTATTACTGTGGTAGATTTGGCTCTCTGAGATATGAATAAATATCTTGGTTTTGTCTTCCAAGAAGAGAGTCTGTTATATCTTGCAATTCGAATCTAGAAATACACCTGCATATTCATAGCAGATGCTGTGGATATTGTATTGGTGATATGGTTGCAAGCACTGTGCTAAATGCTTCTAATCAAGCAATGATCAAATATATTTGAAGTGCATTACAAGTAGGGTACCATATATAGTACTTTAGGTGCTGTGAAGTATAATATGCTCTTCTTATTTATTGTTTGAATGAATAAATTTCTCATTTTTCAATAACAATGCTCTATCAGGCATTAATTTAAAAAGAAACTAAGGGAAATCTTTATCTTGAGCCACATTTCTTTAACAGGCATTTGCTGATTCTCTATCAGGTACAAGGCACTCTACTGGTCACTGAAAATAACACAGTAAGGATTAAAAGACATAATTTCTTCAGCGCTTCGATGGGTGATTGGTTGAAGGGGCTTTGGCATCTGAATTCAAGTGCTTGAGAATATGTATCAGCTGCTGTATCATTTTAGCTAAGCTGTAGATCTTAATTTCGATTAGATGTGATCATTTGTAAAATAATTTCCAAACATACTTTCCTAACCCTGACCCTCTAATAAAAACAATTTATACACACACATGCACATGCACACACACACTCAGACACATATATACACACACACGTGCACATGCACACACACACTCAGACACACACACACACACACACACACACACACACACACACACACACACACACCACCTCTCCCAAGACAAAAGCAGTTTGCCAAAATACCCAAACTTCCCTCTTGGTCTACTTCCCTTCTCCTCCCCACCTCCATCTCCACTGATTTTTTCCTCCTCCCCCAATCTTTTTTTTTAATTTTAAATTAAATTAATTAATTAATTTTTAGTTTTCACACAACTTCCACACAATTTTGAGTTCCAAATTTTCTCATCTTTCCCCTCCCCCCACCCCAAGACAGCATGCATTCTGATTACCCCTTCCCCCAATTTGTCCTCTCTTCTATCGCACCCCTACCCATCCCTTTTCCCCTTATCTTCTTGTGGGGCAAGATAGATTTCTATACCCCATTGCCTGTGTGTCTCATTTACTAGTTGCACGTAAAGACAATTTTTAACATTTATTTTTATTTATTTATTTTTTTGAAGGGCAATTGGAGTTAAGCAACTTGCCCAAGGTCATATGGCTAGTTTTGTGTTAAGTATCTGAGGCTGAATTTGAACTCAGGTCCTCCTGAATCCAGGGCCAGTGCTCTATTCACTGCGCCACCTAGCCACCTCAACATTTATTTTTAAAATGTTGAGTTACAAATTATCTACCTTCTTCCCTCCCCACCCATCCTCATTGTGAGAAGGCAAGCAATTTAATATAGGTGATACATGTGTAGTCATGCAAAACACTTCCGTAACAGTCATGTTGTGAAAGACTATATTTCCCTCTATCCTGCCCCACCCTCCACTTAATCTATTCTCTCCTTTGACCTGTCCCTCCTCAAAAGTATTTGCTTCTGATTACCCCCTTTCTCAATCTGCCTTCCCTTCTATCATCTCCTGTCTCTTATCTTCTTCCCCCCTACTTTTCTGTACCTAAGATAGATTTTCATTCCCAATTGAGTGTGAATGTTATTCTCTTCTCAAACCAAATCTGATGAAAGTAAAGTTCTGTCATTCCCCCTCACCTCCCCCCTCTTCTCCTCCATTGTAAAAACTCTTTCTTGCCTCTTTTATGTGATATGATTTACCACATTCTACCTCTCCCTTTCTTCTTCTCCCAGTAGATTCCTCTCTCATCCCTTAATTTTATTTTTTAGATATCATCCTTTCATATTCAACTTACCCTGTGTACTTTGTTTCTCTCTCAATATAAATTTAGAGAAAGATATAGATATAGATACAAATATACATACATGCATATCTATATGTACTATATCTCTATATCTATCTATCTATCTATCTATCTATCTATCTATCTATCTATGTGTATGTATGTATATCTATATTCCCTCCAACTACCTTAATACTGAAAAAAGTGTCATGAGTTACAAATATCATCTTTCCATGTAGGAATGTAAACAGTTCAATTGTAATGTCTCTTATGATTTCTCTTTCCTGTCTACCTTTTCATGCTTCTCTTGATTCTTGTTTTTGAAAGTCAAATTTTTTTATTCAACTCTAGTTTTTTCATCAAGAATGCTTCAAAGTCCTCTATTTCATTGAATGTCCATTTTTCCCCTGATGGATTGATTATACTCAGTTTTGCTGAGTGTGATTCTTGGTTTTAATTCTAGCTTTTTTGACCTCTGGAATATTATATTCCAAGCCCTCTGATCCCTTAATGTAAAAGCTGCTAAATCTTGTGTTATCCTGGTTGTGTTTCCACAATACTTGAATTTTTTATTTGTGGCTGATTGCAATATTTTCTCCTTGACCTGGGAAATCTGGAATTTGGCTATAATATTCCTAGGAGTTTTCCTTCTGGCATCTCTTTCAGGAGATGATTGGTGAATTCTTTCAATTTCTATTTTATCCTTTGGTTCTAGAATATCAGGGCAGTTTTCCTTGATAATTTCTTGAAAGATAATGTGTAGGCTCTTTTTTTTTGGTCATGGCTTTCAGGTAGTCCAACAATTTTTAAATTATATTTCCTGGATCCATTTTCCAGGTCAATTGTTTTTCCAATGAGATATTTCACATTGTCTTCTATTTTTTTGTTCTTTTGGTTTTGTTTTATAATTTCTTGGTTTCTCATAAAGTCATTAGCTTCCATTTGCTCCATTGTAGTTTTGAAGGAATTATTTTCTTCAGTGAGCTTTTGGACTTTCTTTTCCAATTGGCCAGTTCTGCTTTTTTAAGGCATTCTTCTCCTCATTGGCTTTTTGGATCTCTTTTGTCATTTGGGTTAGTCTGTTTTTTAAGGTGCTATTTTCTTCAGCATTTTTGGGGTCTCCTTTAGCAAACTGTTGACCCATTGTTCATAATTTTCTTACATTACTCTCTCTTCTCTTCCCAATTTTTCTTCTACTTCTCTTATAAGTTTTTCAAAATCCTTTTTGACTCTCCCATGGCCTGTGACCAATTCATATATTTCTCTGAAGCTTTGGATATAGGAACTTTGACTTTGTTGTCTTCTTCTGTTTGTATGTTTTCATCTTCCTTGACACCAAAGTAAGATTATATATTCTGATTTTTTTTTGCTGCTCTTTGCTAATTTTCCCAGCCAATTACTTGACTTTTTAGCTCTTTGTTAAAATATGACTCTGCTTCCAGTGTGGAGGGTGTATTACCCCAAACCTCAGGGGTTTTGGGCAACTGTTTTCAGAGCTACTTCTAGGCACCCATAAATTTTCAGTTCTTCTAAGGTGGTCAAATGAGATCAAATGAGAGGTGTTTACTCCTCTCCTGGCCTGTGCTCTGGTCTGTGAGTGACCACAAGCACTCTTTTCTGCCTTGGTACTGTGAGGAGAATTCCTTCTCCACCACTGTCACAAGCTCTGCCACACCAGCTCACCTCCTTACCCCAGGACCACCACCCAGGACTGTGACCCAAATCCAAGTAGGGCAAAGCAAGAGAATCCTGCCTCAGAGCCAGCAAAGAGATCCCTGCAATCTACCTCTGATCTGCTGCTCAATCCCCACACTGTCTGTGGACCAAGAGTTCTAGAAGAAGCAGCAGCTTCTGCCACCTCTGCCACCATGGGACTGGGGCTTGACTATGCTCCTCTCTGACCCAGGTCCAACAGACCTTTCCTACTGACCTTCTAAGTTGTCTTTGGTGTTTGTGAGTTGAGATGTCTGGAAACAGTCACAGTTGACAATGATTCGGTGCCCTGAGACCTGCTACAGGTTTCCTGGGGGCCTGGTCTTTGCAGGCGTGGCTCATGCTAGACTGGGCACCTCTCCTTTCCTGATGCAGCAGACCTTTCCTGTTGACCTTTCAAGTTGTCTTGGGCTGGAAATTTGTTTCAATCTGTCATTTTGTGGTTTCTGCTGCTCTAAAATTTGTTTAGATTCATTTTTACAGATATTTTGATGGTTTGGGGGAGATCTCAAGAAAGTCTCTGCTTTTCTCCACCCAAATCTTTGCAGAGATGAGATTGTTGGTTATTCATTTCCACCCTTCATGTAGACATGAATAAAGTCACAAATTGCATGAGAATAGAACAGATTTCATTTGGGCAAAGTGAATCTTCATGCTTACAAATGGAAACATCTTTGAAAACATGCTTTTGGAATCTTTCTAGCCTTGCTATTCCAAGGTGACTCTGCCAATAGTCATTGCCATCTCTGGGCTGTGGCTGAAAAGACTGCTTTGTAGACTATGTGCAGTGGCTCTTTGTTAAGTGAGCAGAATCATTTTGAAATTGCATCTAGATTTTTGTGGGACAGTGAAGCATAGTGGACAGAGCTCTGGCCCTGGAGCCAGGAAGATCTGGGTTCAGCTTGTGTTTCTGACTCATGTTACCTGTGTGAACCTCCCTAATTCACTGAGTCTCTCAGTGCTCCAGGCAATGCTCTAAGCCTTTAAGTTGCAGAGAAGGTGATAGCCTGCATGTCTGGAGGGAATTTTTTTTTCATACTGCTGTTTGCTACATCAATGAAATCACAGATTTAGCCCCTATTTCTATTTTTAATGATGGGGCAGTGCTGCCTGTCATCATCAGCAACTTGGTTTTTTTAAACTCGCTGCCTTATGAAAACTGTTACTTAAAAATAGCTAACCCATTCGAAACTGAAGATAAACTTTAAACGTGATATTTGTGTCATTAGATACCTACAAGAGCCAAATAACATCCAAGAAAATTAGCTGAATCTGGCAAAAAAAATAAAAGCAGATTTCTTTCTTTTCTTTATCATTGTACTATTCTCACAGATGGTTTAATGGCAATGTTTTTCATTCCAGACAGCATTCAACAGAGCTGCCCCACCCTGCAGCTTTTGTTTCTCCAGAGATGACTGCATCTTCAGGTTACACGGGACAAATTTTTCAGCCAACATATAATTCGAACTATTATTCACAACCAGCCTATGCAGACAGTTTTGATGAAGAGCCACCTTTGCTAGAAGATAAGTTAAGCAAATGTTATTAATATACTTTGCATTTTAGAGAACAATGGAAATAATCAGCATTAAATGAGTGCCATCAGTATGCTGTGTACTGAGCTTTATATGTGACTCTTCTATGGAGAAGGGCCTACAAATTTATTGAAATCAGCAGCAACATGATGAGTGTCTTCATGGGAAATGTTAATGGCACATATTCAGATGTTGATTCTAAGTTATTCTTTTGAATCAGAAGCTATTATTAATCATCTCTCTCCTTTCTACAGCTAGACTTTCCCCTGTAACAATAATTGAATAAATCGGTTAGTCAGTCAGCTAGCTTTTATTAAGTAACTACTATGTGCCAACTACTCTATGCTGTTATAGAACATAAATGCAAGAAAGGCAACATTTTAAAGTTGAAAGAAAGTCTCTGGGCTAATAAAGAATTTCAGAACGATATATTTTGCCAGCTAGGATTACAGAGACTCTGAGAATCTTAGGTAGAAGGCACTTTTGAAGTTACTGGAGGAGCAGCTAGGTGGTGCAGTGAATAGAGCACTGGCCTGGAGTCAGGAGCACTTGAGTTCAAATCCGGCCTCACACACTTAACACTTACTAGCCATGTGACCTTGGGCAAGTCATTTAACCCCAATTGCCCTGCCCTCCCCCCTCCAAAAAAAGAAGTTACTGGCCCAATCACCTAACTGAAGCATGCCTCTTTTCTATGACACCTCATGCCCGGTTTGGTGTGAGTGTTAATGTATGTGTTTTCATGCTATATTGTAAGGAAGAGATTTCCCGTTAATTTGCTGTCATGGAGATATCTTCCCTCCCCTTCACCCCTTTTCAGAATTCCAATGGGTACTTTTATGTCTGCTACATGGCTAGTAGGGGAGAACAATCAAATTTTTGGTTTTAAGGTAAGTTCAGTCTTGGGAAATTTTGGAGTAAAATCAGGAGACCTCCTAAATTCTCAGGGCTTCCTTGGACTTCTCACTGGTGGAGATGGCAGAATCTGGGCATATTGTTAGCACAAATAAATAGGAAAAACATCAAATCTCTGGATAAGTGAGAGATGCCACTAGTCTAACTACAATTCAGTTAATGGAATCAGACTGTTCCCTTGTCAGTGGTTTCTGATGTTAAGAGGAACAGGTGAAAACAACCCAAAAATTTGCAACAACAACAAAAAAAGGTACAGAAAACATTTTTCTTCATTGTAGTCATAACCTCTTTTCTCCTCTGACTTAGCTTATCTAGTCTTTAATGAAGAAACTTCATATGGTAATCCATCTTTGCTTGACCCTTAAGAACAAGAAAGGTATCTGTACCTTTAAGACCTCGTCAGTGCCTACTTTTAAGTCATAGAGTGGGAGGTGAGGTGGATGAGTAACAGTGAGTAGGATTGTGGCTGTGGGTTCTTGGCAGATGGCTTAGTGTGGGAGACACAGACTAAGATTCCAGGCATGGTTTCAAACAACATGTTTGTATATCCACCTCCCCTTACCTCTCCTCCATACTCATCACCTATCTCCTTCCTCCCTTATCTATAAGATTTATATACTCAAAATTATATTTAACCAGTTATAGTCCTTCTGAAACCAATATCTTGAAAACATCACTGACTCAGAGTTGGTAAAGGATCTCTGAGGTCATCTAGTCCAACCCATACCTGAAAAGGTATCTATTCTTTAACACCCCCAACAAATTCTCATCTGTGCTTTATTTGAAAGCCTGAAGTAATTTCCTCAAGGAAACTGCTACCTCTTAGGGCAGCCTCCTCCACTTTTGGTTAGATTAATCATTAGGAAATATTCCCTATATTTAGCCTACCGTGCCTACTACAGTGTTTGGCACATAATATGTTCTTATATTAAAGGCATCTTGGAAGTGTTCTTAATTTACCCTTTAAAAACATTTGTTTTCTTGAGGCAGCTATCTGGTACAATGCACAAAGTGCTAGGCCTGAAGTCAGGAAGACCTAAGTTCAAATTCAGCTTCAGTCACTTACTAGCTGGATGACCTTGGGCAAGTCACCTAACCTTTATCTGAGTTTCTAAGTTGTAAAATGAGAATTAAAATAGCACTTATCTCTTGGGGTTGAGGATAAAATGATAATATTTGTAACGAGCTTAGTATAGTGCCTAGCACATAGTAGGTACTATATAAATGTTAGCTGTCATTATTCTTGCCATCGCTACTTCTCATATCACATATAATAAGCTTGCAGATTACAACCCCCAGATGTCTTTTAGATAAATTCCTTGTTCATGTGAAATACTTCCTCCATTTCATATTTGCGAAGCTGATTTTTTAAACCCAAGTGTGAGACATGTATCTTTATTAAATTTTATCTTAGTAGATTAGACCCAATCTATTAGATCTGTCAAGATCCTTTCGGATCCTGACTCTGTCAGGAAGCAGGTCACCTGTACCTTTATCCAAGTCGTTGTTGACAGTGCCAAACAGCATAAGACCAGCCACTGCAATGTCTCCACTGGAGGCCTCCTCCTAGATTGCCATCCAACCTATGATGACTATTCTTTGGATTAATCCATTCAAATTTCTTTTTGCCATTTAACCTAGATCTCCGCATGTTTTCCTCAAGGCTAGCAAGAGAAACTAGTTGAAGAATTCTCTAGCCAAGCTATGATCAAGGCAGAATCATCCTGAACAGAGTGTCTCTATTAATACAGCTTAAGACTATGCTCAGTTTTGAGTGCCCTGTCACAGTGGTGACTCGTTTAGAAATTGCATCTTACTTAAACCCCTAAGCTTTTTATCACAATAATTAGTCTAGCCATGTCTTCTCTATCCTACCAACAGCAGAATTTGAACTATTGCATTTTTGGACTCCTTTGGGATTTTACCTTTACTCGTATTAAATTTCCACACATCTAGGGATTTTAAGGTAATGCAAAATTCATGTGTATATTTCATCATCAAAGAAAGGATTAATGAATGCCCAATAGTTTGAGCATTAAGTATAAGCATTCGGCATTTGGGGATTAGATTTTTTTTGGTGGGGGAGGAAGATTTGACAAAAATATATATGATGTGTATGTATTTATAATGTCTCCATTGATCTAAACCTGCTAGTGTTCATAAAACCCAATTTCCTGACTATGTTGGATGAGTTTACTTTCCTATGACATTTAGAATTTCTTAAATTAGTGCTAATCTCCAATATCATTAAAATCATCAATATACCCTGACTTAATTTCTCTTACTACTTTCTTAACCAGTTAGTTTCCTCAAAGTCATAACACATTTTGATCAATCAAATCACTCTAACGTGAAAAACAAATTATTATATTTCTTTTTGGCTCATGCTAGCTAAGAAGGGATGGTGGTACCTTTCCCTCATGTCCATCAAACCATTCTAGGTGACTCTTGTCCACAATAAATTCTTCTGAGCTTTTCACTAATTTAATGCCACATGCTATAACATCCTTCCTCCAGGTTGAGTGGAATTATGTAGAGCAGAGACCCATTTTGTCTTACAGAGCCTGAAAAAAGCATGATAAGTTGATAAATGGCATTTTATTCTCTTGTTTTCTTGAGGAAAAGTCATTGCAGTATTTAAAAATATAGGACTGTAAAATGTACATACTTGTCACTCCGACTACTTTATTTGAGAAATATGTCTGTTCATTCTGGAGATGATTTATGATATAAAACACTTGGTTAACTTTGGGAAGGAATAACTTTTTGTTACTTGATAATGTGACATCAACATGTTAACAAATGAATCTTGAGATAATAATCAATTCTTACATGTCAGACTAGAAAATACAGTATAACTTAACAGTTTATATTTCTAACATAGGCTGGTGTTTGTAGTTGAAAGGCCAGGGCCACAATTTACATAAAAAATAAAGATATTAATTCATTTTTACAGCACATATATCATACACTTTGCTACCACTAGATGACAGCAAAGCAGTAAATTTTGAATTCACATTTCATGGCAATTTCCTCCTCTATTTTTATTTTGCATAATGAAATATTGTGTTAAGGTCCCTATAATTAATAAATTCTTACCATAACCTCCTTTGTATATTTGGCTATAAATTTGGAAGAAAAAAACAAAGTAGCTTAATTCAGCAAAAAAAAACCCCAAAAAACATTGAAACCCCAGTTCTTATAAAAGAGCTTTCAAGTCTTTTGTTAGTTCATTGCTTTAGTGGACCAAACCAAAAGATGTGCAGAAATTAATTGTTCCATTTAACATTGGTTTGACATGCTTATAACATTCCATAAAATGCATTTTGTTTTGGCTATTTAAAGTACAGTTGCGTATTTTTCTGAGAAGAGGTGGTCATTGCATTCATTCACCTCATTTTTTCAGTAGTAGTGCTGCCCCCAAGGCCCTATCCTCAGTGCTTTGGAGTAGAACAAAGTTAATTTATCATATTAAGCATTGAAAACATATGGTTAATGAAAGCCAGCTTACAACAATACTGTCAAGTTTGGAAATGATAAATTCCTCAGGTAGAATTAAATTGTAAAGTCTATTAATCCCTGAAATAAAAATTGAATGAGATAGTTCATGCTGATTTAAGTGTGAAGGATTGCTCCTATTTACCAAAGTGTTTATGCATTAAGAAATATGTAAATATTCATCAAGTGAACAAATAATTTATTCAATTTTGTTCTTATTTTGAAGATAAAAAATTTAGATTTTACTTTATCAATAAAATTAACAAGCTCTTTAGCTGTACAAGGACACAAGTCCTATTGCAGATGGAAGAAGGGAAACCCTCTCAGTCTCATTCAGGTTTTCTAATGTCAATGATCAATTCCCAGAGAGAGAAATGTTTGGTCATTGCTCCAGCAGCATTATTCAACTCTCATCCACAGAGGCCATTAAAAGGCCTTTCTATATTCTGCGCATAGAATTTAGGTTTTAGGGATTTATGGGTATGAAGGAGTAGGGCAGAATTAAAAGTAGGTTTCTGCTCCTTACCAAACTTCCAAACGATGCTCCATAGCCTTGTGAAGTCATGGATGCAGGTATTTTTCCTATGCAGAAATAATTTATTTCCAGGGACAGAGAACTGTTGTGTCAGAGGCTTCCACGACATAAAGGACTTGGTTTACTTTAAGGAATTTTTTCATTTCTTTTGACTTATTTTTCTTGACTTAGGAAACCTTCTAAAATCTATTCCTGGTATCCCCTACTGTGTTGAGTACAACTTCTCATATGCAAGCACATAGTTCAAATTATTACAGTTGAAAATTTCATTAAAAACAAAATAGAACTCACTGAATCACAGTTAATCCCAGAAAGCCTCTACTCCTCTATATCCTATCATCCCTTCCTGTTCTCCACAAGTAGGTAAGGATACTTTAGTACTAATAACAAGAATAGCTAACTTTTCAAAGTTTTGACATTTGCAAAGCACTTTATAAAGATGATCACATTTGAACCTCATGCCATCCCTTTGAGGTAGATGCTATGCTTTTTTACGTATGAGAAAACTGAATCTGAGAGAGATTAAATAATTTTCTCAGGGTCAAAAAACTGCAACTATTTGTCTACAATGAACAAGGTGGTGCTGTGGTGCATAGAACTCTGGACCTAGAGTCAGGAATGCTCATTTTCCTGAATTCAAATCTGACCTTAGGTACTTACTAGCTGTGTGACTCTGTGCAATCACTTAACTATATTTGCCTCAATTTCCTCATCTGTAAAATAAATTGGAGAAGGAAATGGCAAAGCCATGCCAGTATCTTTGCCAAGAAAACCTCAAATGGGGTCTTGAAGGGTAGGAGACAATTAAAAATGACATCTAGTCACTTTCTCTTTACCTTCATGGCATTGTTCTCTTCTGTAGAGGCTTTTCAGGCCAATTGAGATAACATTATATAATAGGATCACTGATTAGAGCTGGGGGAAAAAACTTTAGGGATAATCTTGTATAAACTCCTTCTTTTCACAGTTGGAGAAACTGAAACTAAGTGATAAACTAATTTGTCCAAGGTCACACTAATCAAGAGTCTTCCATCTAGAACTGAAAGGGACATCAGAGGCCATCTAGTACAAACCTCTAATTTCCAGATGAGGACACTGAGACGTAGGGAAATTAATTTGCCCAAGGAAATACAGGTAATAAGAGTTAGAGGCAGAATTTGAACCCAGAACCTCTGTGTTTAGGACCAGAATGGTTTTCTTGTTATACTACCATACCATGCTGGTAGAAGGTGGTAGAACCAAGCTTCAAACCCAGGTCCTCTGCTTTCACATTCAGTCTTATGTCCATTGTACCATGCTTTTCTCACAATAACCCTCTGAAGCTGATGTGCAAAGATTTTTATCCCTCCTATAGAGAGGAAGAAATTGGTGCACAAAGAGGTTATATGACTTGTCCATGATCATGTATCTAGTATATGGCAAGACTGAGACTCAAACACATGTCAAAATCAAAGTAGATTAAACTTTCGTGATATCATGCTGCCTCAATCAATGGAAGAGCAGACCAACCTTTAGCAAATGTCTGTTCTGGGGTTACTGCTGTGGGGTGGTTATGGTTTATCCATAACTCCTTATGATGCTGGATAAATGGAAGGAACCATAAGACTCAGAGAAGGACTAGATACTGCAGCAGCCCTCTTAGCCAGGCTAGAACTGCTGTCTTTGAGCTGAGCAAAGGAAATGGGGCATGGAGCTGCAGGCTCTTTTGTTTGCTGAGTCTCTTCAGATTCTCTGTTTTATAGTAGAACTACATCTTCCTTACAGAGGGGCAAACCATTCAGTCCTTATCTTAGTGTTCCCACCATTATCCTTTCTCTGTCTCTTCTTTTTTTTTCTTTTTTTCTTTTTGGAGGGGGAAAGACTAGGCAATTGGGGGTAAGTGACTTGCCCAAGGTCACACAGCTAGTAATTTTTAAGTGTCTGAGGCCGAATTTGAACTCAAGTCCTGACTCTGGGGCCGGTGTTCTATTCATTGCGCCACTTAGCTGCCCTCTGTCTCTCCTTTTTATCTCCTTTGCTTTCTTCTAGTCTCCATTGGTTATCAACTACTTCCTCTGACTGACTTTTCTCTTTCCTTCTCCCATAAACTCCCCCAGATTGTTATCATTCTCTTAAATTAGCAAAATATGAAGGAGTAAGAAAGGAAGATTCCAGTATGTATTGCATCAAAAGTTGTACTATCAATGCCATTTATACTCCCTTCTACCCCCAAATTCAATCATTACAGATAATGCAGTCTTTAAATTTAATAATCTATGGATTTACTTAAAAAAAAAAAGCAACTTCTGAGAAAATCATTCCTTCTGTGCCTCCCAGGTAAAATTCACTATATTCATGAAATAATTTTTCTTAATTCTACTTCCTCATTATTATAATTTTACTTGCAGCTGAGTGACTACTTTCTAAGTGCTGAAGCTATGTTCCCTTCCTTTCTTGAAGTTTTTCTGACCTTGCAGTTCCCTCAAGATTCCTCTTAAAATATAATTTTACATGATTGGAGAAAAAGTGACTGTTATAGAGAACATAGCTATTCTATGTTCAATGCACATGTTCTATTTTTATTTTTTAATATAGAAACAGTACCATGTGGTAGCAGGTTTCATCAGGGAATCTAATCTAATCCTATTTTTTTTTAATTGGAAAATAAACTCTCTAAAACCTTGGAAAATGCATAGCAAAGTAAACTCATAGTTACTAAACTGTACTGATTTTAGCACTAAGAACTATTGCTTTTCTTTGGCTAATGAATCAAAGGGGAAATCTGTCTCTGAAATTCCATCTGATTTTAACCATGGATGTGCATTGATCTCATAAAATCACATAACCTATGATTGCTTTGATTTGGTGGGAGGGCCCATCTTGTTTCTTCTTGTTTATTTTTCAGTTGGTTAGCATAAGTACTATACTTCTCATTAGGAAGAGGAAGATTTAAAAATACCAAACCTTACAACTTCTCTAGGTTGTCACCTTTGGTTTGGCAATTGCTGCTAATTAAAAAATCATTCAATATCGCTAGTAAGATTTTGGAAGTATTAGTAATTTAATCTGTGAAAAGAAAACTCTAAAATGAGCAGTAGGAGAGGCTTTTTGGTTGACTAGCTAAGATTTTATTTGAGAGAAAATAATAAGTATTTCTTAGTTTGCAGGTAGAATGTAACCTCGGATGCACTGCAAGAGCCTGAAAAATAGCTTCAGGTGGGCGGTGGTTCACTGTGCATTTGTCATAGGTCTTGATCAGGATATGACAAGAGCCTGATTTTGTTTAAATGGTTTGTGTCAATGACTTCTCTCTACTTCAAGTAAAAAAAAAATCACTCTATTTCTTCTGCAGAACTTGGAATAAATTTTGATCACATTTGGCAAAAAACGCTGACAGTGTTAAATCCTCTGAAACCAGCAGATGGCAGCATTATGAATGAAACGGATCTCACAGGCCCCATGCTTTTCTGCATAGCCTTGGGAGCAACTCTGCTTCTGGTAATGTATGACTACAATCAGAAGACTTTGACACTCACACTTAAGAGGGAAAAAAAGCAAACTCTAGATTAGGAAGGAAGCATTCACTTCTTATGGTGAAAAGTATTTACTTAACTTGAGTTTTCCTTTAGTGACTGCGCAAGATTTAATCAAAGCATAATACCCATGCAAAACTACCTTTATGGGTAGCACATAGATAGATAAGGCATTAATTTAAATGACTTTGTAAAAGTACAAAGTGGCAAAGCAACATTAAGGGGAATTATAATCAATGCCTTCTAGTTCCTTCCCTTATTACAAAAAGGTGGAGTATATGTAGAAAAGAGAGTGCCTTATATTCAGATTAAAATATAGGGTTTGAATGAAAGATTTATTTTGTAGAGATTTCACATGATCTATTTATGAGGAAATCTTTTTCTGGTTATTTTAATTCTTCACTCACAGGAAATTCTTTTCTGGTTATATTAGTTCTTCACTTTTTAAAGCAATAACCTGACTAGAATTTCATTTTCCATTGTATGCTGACAATAGTGAGATTCTCTTTTGTATCCTTGTGTCTATTGGTTGTTTTATGGAGTCTCATCAAAGGATAATGAAAAAAAGAAATAATTTCTAAATGTTTATATTCATTTACAAGACTGGGATCAAGAGTTTCTTGATTTGAAAAATGTGTCAGGTAAAAAAGAGAAAGCAAACAAATCTTGGAAAAATGAGGTGAGAAAAATAGCCGTTATAAATAAGTTCAAATAGAAGGCTAATAAGTCTGAATTGGTAATTTAATATCCTTGACCAAACTCGTTGTGATATGTAAAGATTTAAATACTTTTTCAAAGAGAGTATTCTTTACGAATAAGTTCATTTGGGAAAAAAATAAGATATATGGGGTTTTGAGTTTTTTCAAGCTTAAAATGAGTCAACATTGTGATGACAGCCAAGAGACAATACAACACTAGGCTCCTTTAAGTGAGTTATGGTATGATTAGAGATGTGGGGATGCCAACATACTTTCCTATTATCAGATCAAGGTTGTAGTAGTGTGTTTGTTGCTGATTAACACATTTTAGAAGGACATTGATAAACTGAAAAGTGTCAAAGAGGAGGCAAAGAAGGATAGTTAGAGGCCTTAAGTTCATGGTGTACATTTATTGGTTGAAGGAACTAGAAGTGTTTCACCCAAAGAAAAGAAGACTTGGGCTTCTTCTTCCTCCCAGAGTATAGAAACAAGACCAATGAGAGGACATTTCAAAGAAACAATTGGGCTTGAGATAAAGACAAACTTCGTAATAATGGATGTCTAAGAGTGGAATCAGCTGCTTCTGGTGGTGAGACATATGGATTCTTTTTAGGTATTGATTGAACTAGATGGCCTAAGTGGTACCTCAGAACTTTAGAATTCTGTACTTTTGTCCCCCGATTTTCATATGAGCAACTTAAAGTCCACAGAGGTAAAATAATTTACTTGCTGAAGGTTGAATTGCTAGCATGTTTCAGAGCAACCATAAAAATTAGGTGTCCTTTCTCCCTGACTTGTACTTTTCCTCTATGCTTGGCTGAGACCTGAAGATATAAAACTTCTGAATCTGAAACAGACAGTTCCATTAATGTAGAAAGAGAAGCAAAGGGCATACAAACAGATAAAAGAAATTTAGAAACCAAGAAAAATATCTTCATTGAGAATTAGTGAGTTTCTTTCCTTTCAAATAAAAACTGAAATTTCTAACTGAAAGATTTACTTTGCAAATGCTTATCTAACTAAAGATATTTAAAAATACTCATTTCATAAGATCAGTAAGCATAGTGTTATGTATCAGTTGTGTAGTAATTTGTTTTAGTAAAAACCACATCATATCCATTTGAACTAATAGCATTTAGTGATACCATCTTATTTTTTTCTCTCTACAGAAGCAGTTGTAAATTCCCTGTAAATCAAACACTATATCAAGTAGAGCTTTAATTTAGCTGCTGACCTCCCTTCTTCTGTCTTTGTCACAGTAATTTGATAATCTTAGATTAAGCTGCTAAGGAAGGCTATGTCAATTAATCAAATAGTCAGAAACAATCAATTTAATATATTAACTAATCTTTTTTTCCCCAAGTCATTTGTAATATTGCAATTGTTAGTTTTTCTGTTGAGACTATAATCTTCCTCTTTCAAGGATAGAATTAATTCTATTAAAATATATTTTGAATTTATAATGGTACTTTCTGACAGCCAAAAGACCTTTGATTTTAAATAAGAAGACAGAATGGTACAATGGTGAAAATACTAGTCAGGAGACTGGGCTCTAACTCTGGGTTTCAGTTTTACTATCTTTCAATTAAAATATTCTATGAAATATTGGTTGATCAAATATATTTTTCTGAATCTTTTCATATTGAGTATTACATTTAATGATCTTAAATTTGATTCAGATTAAAATTGCATTATTTCTACACTTTGACAGATCTACAATCTCAAACCATTTTTTGCATGCTTTCTCAATCTGTATGACTATTGTTCACATTAGTCCATAAGCTATCCTCAGAGTATACCAAGCATTCTAACCTCGCCTCTTAACATTGCAATGGATAGCAATGGCTGTCTATCCCTATAGCTATATAACCCTACCACTTGTTTTTTCTCTCTCTGCCTTAAAGTCATCCACTAGGCTATTTCTCTTCTACAATTCTTTACTGTTGAATTATTGTAGCCTACTCATGTCTACCACGTACCTCTTTAGAGCACTTAACTTGAGGGGAGAGGAGTCAAGATGACAGAGTAAAAGCAGGAACTTACTTGAGCTCATACCCCAACCACCTCCAATACCTGTAAAAAATTACTCTAAAAAAATTTTAGAGCTACAGAACCCACAAAATAACAGAGTGAAACAAATATCCCATCGAAGGCAGCCTGGCAGGCTGACAGGAAGGGTCTATCACACTGGGCTGGGAGCAGAGTGCAATCCTACATGGACCATACTGGCATAGACCTGTGCCACTGAATGGCCAGAGCAGACCTCAGGCGACTGAATCACTGACAGCTGTGTTGGTTTTCAGACTTCTCAAACCATAAACACCAAAAAGAAAGTAAAAGGTCAGTGGAGAAAATCTGTTGGACCTGGGTGAGAGAAGAGTGTGGTCCAGCCCCTGACCCTAGGGTGGTGGAGGTGGCAGTGGCTGCAGCTGCTGTGGTGTGCTGCTTCTGGAGCTCCAGGCCCACAGATGGTGGAGAGACTAAGCAATTTATTAGAGGGCAATTGCAGGAATCTCTTTGCTGGCACCGAGGCAGGATTCTCTTGCTTTTCCCTGCTTGGATCTGGATCATAGTCTTGGGTGGCAGTCCTGGAGTAAGGAGCACTGGCATGGCAGAACTTGTGGTTGTCTATGGAGAAGGCATCATCCTCATGGTTCTGAGGCAGGTGCCTATATGAATCTCTGACAATACCTGTGCAAAACCCCAGAAATCTGGGACACAGCACTTTCCACTTTGGAAGCAGAGTCCTACCATGGCAAAGAGCTCAAAAGTCAAGTAATTGGTTGGCAAAATGAGCAAACAGAGGAAGAGAAATCAGACTATAGAATTGTTCTTTGGACAGAAATGATCAAAACATAGAACCAGAAGAAGACAACAGAGTCAAAACTCCTGCATCAAAAACCTCCAAGAAAAATATGAATAGGTCACAGGACATGGAGGAGCTCAAGAAGGATTTTGAAAATCAAGTAAGAGAAGTAGAGGAAAAATTGGGAAGATAAATGAGAGTGTTGCAAGAAAATCATGAAAAACAAGTCAACAGCTTGATAAAGGAGACCCAAAAAATGCTGAAGAAAATGTACCTTAAAAAATAGACTAACTCAAAGAGCGAGAGAGGCCCAAAAAGCCAATGAGGAGAAGAATGTTTTTAAAAACAGAATTGGCCAGATGGAAAAGGAAGTTCAAAAGCTCA
>CM053583.1:94373429-94430714 GCA_028627135.1 Pseudochirops cupreus | reverse complement strand
CATAACACTAATGTATGTCTAAAGTACAAACTGGAGAAAAAGTGAAAGGTTTGGAAGAATTTCTACCATCCAAGTTATCAGAGAATGAAATGTCCTTGTAAGAAAGAAGGAGATGACTCATAGAGAAAAGAAAGAAGATTATATAAAAAAGTTGAGGGAAATTCTCACCTGTATCAGGAAGGCAGAGTGTCAAAGAATATTACACTTAATAAGAAGGCTAGAAGAAGAGTCCATGATTATTTGGAGGTATATAATAGGAATGAAACCGTTCCTGAAAAGGGGGAAGTTGGGCCATCCCTGGAGGAAGAATCTTTTTGTGATCCGCAAAATAATGATGTGGATATCCAGATGGCATTAGTTAAGAGGTTAAGCAATAATGTTCAGAGAAAGAAGAGTAGCAAGTTGATATCATGGTAGCTATTGATAACCTGGGATAGGGCACAGAGAAATCATTTTTTATTATTCCTATTTTGGGTATCTGGGATTGGATGGTGATGATGGTGGGGTGCCTTCCAAGAATCTTCAAAACTTATGATGACTTTTCTTTCTACTAATCTTTCTAGAAATTAATAGTGGGGATAAATGATACCACAATAAGGAAACTAGCAAGGTTTGTTTAAATTATGAATTTCTGTGGAATAAAGCACCAACAAAAAACCATGAAGGTGTCAGGGATACAGATAGTGTTTTCATTGCTTTTGGTAGTTGAAATTTGGGGATTCTGAATAAAATGGAAGATTAGAAAAAAGATATCTTAGTATGGGATTTGAATTTCTAAACAATGGCTGAAAATATAGAAATAATTGGCATCTTGGTTTGCATCTAACAAAACAGAGTTAATTTTAGAGGATTCAGAAAAAAAATCAGTAGCATTTAATAGATTTATATGTTGAAAAAGAAATCTCTTCAATATATATGGGAAGATAACACTAATGAAATTCTGAAGACATAAGCAGATGTGTTTCTGATAAAGAAAAAAAAATGGGAATGCCCTAAAGACATGAATGTGGACACCCAAGGAACTCACTGACAAACATATTTAAAACACACACACTCATATAGAATATGGGAGCATAGAATGAAAAAAAGATTAACATAGCCCTGTAAAGGCTGGTATACAGTGCTACAGCCTAGAATGAGCTAAGGGTACCAATGAATACAAATAATCTCGAAGTGGTTTGAGGTTTGTTTGTTTCTCTTGCTATAGAGATGTCAAGTGGATTCTCAAAGAAGGGTTTCATTCATTTGGGGTGAGTGGAATATTGATAATGGTGATGAGAGTGGTAGGGGAGAAGGGCTCCTTTTCCACAATGATTTCTTCCCTCAGGATGGCTATGGGTGCTGGGCTAGAAGAAGGTCTGTTTTTGTTGTTGTTGTTATTCCTAAGACTCTTGGGTTCAAGGTACTGGGTTGTCCCCATCAGTATCTGAAGGGAGATGCTGATCAAGGTGGTGGTAGTGGTGATTTGACTTGCCTTGCACTTGCCCCCTGTCCTTACCTCAAGATGCCTTGCTACTTCAGCTAGACTAGCTTGCCTATCCTGTGTGTGACAATTGTTTGGCAACTAGAGAGTATGGCTGGCCCCTTCTCTACAGAGGTTGTTTCTCCAGATGTCTGTTCTGGAGGCCGGACTAGAATTGGGAGTGTTGCCACTCCCAGGGTTCTGACAGTTATGCAACATCTAGCTACCTACCCTCAATAAATTCACACAATCAGGCTTAGATTAATTATATCCTAGAGAACTGAATGAACCACCAAAAATGATGACTGAGCTGCTTAGTGCTTTCTAAAAGATCTTAGAGAGTGGGAAAGATGTTGCAGGATTAGAAAAGTACAGATGTTTTCCATATTTTTTTAAAAGAAGAGGCTAGAGATCATTAGGTATCATCCAATAAGCTTGACTTTTATTCATGGAAATATTCCATAACACATTATTAAGAGGGTAGTAGGTGAGTGCTTAAAAAAGGGAAGCAGTGATCACTAAAAGCTTGCATGGCTTCATCAAGAACAGGTCATAACAGATTAACCTCATTTACTTTATAATAGGGTTAACAGTCTTTTACTTCAAGGGAATGCTATACAAACAATGTACTTAAATTTCAGCAAAGCATTTGACAAAGCTTCCTGTGGTGATTAAAAATGGGTAGATGTGAGCTACATGATTTGGCACTAATTCAGTTACTTTCTCTGGTGGGCCCCAGAGGGTAAAACTAGGTCTATATCAAGTTGGAGGGAGGTTTCTAGTATTTGCTCTAGGAATATATCCTTGAAGTTCTCCTGTTTAACCTTATAAACAATGACATGAATGAAAACACAAGTGGCATAATTTTTAGATGGCAGAAGACAAAACTTGGAAGAATAACTAATACATTGGCTGACAGAAGCTGGATCTAAAAATATCATGACAGGAAAGAACAATGAGATGAAGTGAGTAAGACAAAATTTAAAGGGGATAAATCTAAGTTTCTATTCTTGGGGTAATGTTATTTGGGGTTGCTTTAACAGAATCATAATGTCCAGGATGATTGTGGTAAGAGTTTTGATATATTCTGTACTTCCTGCACCATATTTTAGCAAAGGCACAGATTAATTGTTGCATGTCCAAAAGAGGGAAACCAGGATGGTTAAGGGACTAAAGAGCAGGTGATATAAGGATTAGCTGAAGGAACTGGAGATGTTGAGCCTGAAAAAGACTCATGAGGGATATGATTGTTGTCTTCAAGTATTTGAAAAACCGTCATGTGAAAGAGATACATTTAGATACATTTAGGTTTTGTTTTAAGGAAAAATGTCATGACAAGAGCTGACCAGAAGTGGAATAGGTTGTTTCAGGAGGTATAGGGTGTTCCACTCCTCTGGAGGACATCAAGCAAAGACTAGATGACCACTGGTTGGTCATATTGTAGAAAGCTAGCTTCAGGTTGAACTGCATAGTTTCTGAGGTCCTTCCCAGCTCTTAGGTTCTGTAAAAATAGAAACCAATTAATTTGGTCACTTTTGTATTATAAACACTAGTAGATGATTTCTGATCACATATGAAGAAAGGAAGCCCTCACAAAGCCTCTACTTCATTGAAGTTTCTGCAATGCTCCAGTAATTCCACAATGTTTTGTGCATCAGCTAACCCTTCCCAACCACAGTCCCAAAAGGCTAAATAGAAAAATGTGCAATATTTTGTAAATAATGCTCCTTCCAGTAGCTGAATTCCCTAGATTCCCCGAGGACAGTCCTGTAGGAATGAGAGCCAGCAGTGAGCCAGCTTTAAAATATCCTCCCCTTTCCTTGCCATCTGAATTTTCTTTTGGTGGATTGTGTTTGCTTATGTGATTAAGTTGTGATATTTCTACTTCTTTCAGGCGGGAAAAGTTCACTTTGGCTACGTGTATGGCATGAGTGCAATTGGGTGCCTTGGGATTCATGCTTTACTGAACCTGATGAGCACTTCAGGAGTGTCATATGGATGTGTGGCAAGCGTGCTGGGTTACTGTCTGCTCCCCATGGTCATCCTGTCCAGCTGTGCTGTATTCTTCTCACTGCAGTAAGTACCTGTGTGTGCTAATTGACCCCACAAGCACAATCTCAGCTAAGACAGTGGCATACCAGAGCAGCTGTTTCCTGCTTCTGAACATTTTAGTTGTGGGATTGGTAGAACTATGGTTATTAAAAAGGTTCAAAAAGAGGGAAAAGTAGGTCAGTGTTGGTCTTCGGTGCATTATCCAACTCTGTAACTTTTTTAAAAATCCCAGTTTTTCTTTAAACCTGGGCACCTTTTAAGTTGTCATCCTGTAAGCTACTGTCTCTTAATGTGAACTGGTGCCTTGGGTAGTAGGTTGACTACAAACAAAACATTCACTTGTTTGATTTTTTAAAAATAAGAGCTTTGTGAACATTGACAAATTGTCTGGGCTTCCAGGCAATTTTACTACCTGAGAGAAGAGCAACTCTGATCTTTCTCAGCACGACTTCGTAAAGACTTCCCAGTAACACTGAAGGGGACATTGTGACTTTGTGATAAATACACTTTGGGATATATATATATGCTTTGTCAACTATAAAGAATGATATAAGTGGAAGGTGTTATTATTAGTACAGAGGCAGATTTTAGCTCAATATAAGGAGAAAGTCTTACTCTAACATCTCATCACGAGTAGAGGTGATCATAGGTTCTGAGAGAAAGTGAGGCATACTGTGTCATGTATTGGATTTAGAATCAGGAAAACTCGGTTCCAATACCACATTAGATATTTACTACTATGATCCTTGGCATGACACTTAAACTCTGAGCCTCCATTTCCAAATCTGTAAAAATGGGGTTATCAACATCTACAATATCAGTCATCATAAAGCTCTAATGATGATTTTCTTCAGTCATAGCAATTCTCAAAGACTATCATAGAGGGTTCGTAAGCTTTGTTGGTTGAGAGAGTAGCCACACTAGCAAAAAGTATAGATCCTTGAAGTTTTGAAACTAAAAGCTACATATTTAAAAATAATGAAATTCATTTTTATCTTTGTCACTAACACCTTCATATTTGCAATTCTGAAGCACTTTACAATGGTGTAGGTATTATATCAGGCCACTTGAACATTGTCCCAGACTATGAATATGCCAGTACCACTTTGTCATCTTCTACCTGACAAAATCCAAAGCCATGTAGGAGTTAAGTCATCCTAGAAGCAGATCTTTTGCCTATGTCAATGGGCAGAGTCCCCACTGGCATTTCTTTTCACTGATCATCAAATGGGGGTGCTTGGGGAATCTCAGAGTAATTTAGCAAAGGGCAAAATAAAGAACAAAAGTCTGGGAAGCTCATCATTTACTTTTGCCTTTAAAAGCCCTCTCACATATCACTGATGACATTGTTTTAAGTAAGATTGAATTAGTAGGAGAAAATCCTGGTTAATCTGTTGTAGAATGAACATTCAAGAATTGGAGGCCAGGGTCACTTTGTCACTTTTTTATGCAACTTAAAGAATGTGTGTGTGTGTGGGGGGGGGGGTTTGGGGGTGTTCCTCAGGTATCAGTATCAAGGACTTTATTCCTGCCTGAACATACTCCAGTGAAACAAGAGGTGGTTGGATGGTTGGATGCCCTAAAAGCCAACCTGATATGGTTCATCTACATGAACCCAAGCATGCTAATGAAAAGAGGTTATACTATGATATATTATGCCCTTTAAAAAGCTGGTCCATTTTTTTTTCTTGTTTAGAAAGGAGTTTAACTGTCATAGAATGTTAGAGTGAGAAGAAACTTTAAAAATCTAGACTAGTAGTTCTTAAACTTTTTGTGTCATGGACTCCTTTGGCAGTCTAGTGATTCCCAGTACTGGTGTGGTTTGTTGTCTGTATTCATAATAGAAGGAAATACTAAATTTCAGCTGGAAGTTAGTAAAAAGACAGATGTAATTTTTTTCTCATCTCAGTTCATGAACTCTCTTAAATCTAGCCATATGCCTCAAGCTAAGATCCCTGTTTGGAACCCTGACATAGTCCAAACCACTCATTTTTCAGAAGAAGAAACTGAGAACCAGAGGAGTGAAGTAATGAATCAAAATCTCTTAATGGATAGATCTTAGGGAGGTCTTAGCAAAACTGTCTTTTGTTTATTTCTATTTTGTAAAAGTTTTATTTACTGAGGTTTTTGGTTTATTTTAAAACCAAAGGTATTTCTCCCCAACTTCCACCTCTCAACACTGAATCCTCTTTTGTAACAAGGAAAACATTTAAGCAAAACGTGACACAGGGACCAACACTGATGGATAAGTTATAACAAACTTCTTTCTACTGAGAAGAGAGAGTAATGTTTCTGGATCAGTTCTCAGGGACTAAGAACAGGCACAGTCAACCCACATTCAGGTTCCTTTTAGTGTTGTTTTCATTGCCTTATTATTGTCATTGTATGTATTGACAAAATTCTTTTTTAAAGGGGATTTGTTCTAACATTTGATTATCATTTTAAGCAAAGTTGAGATTTAAGCCAAGAATATCAAATGGCTTAGATAGTTGTAAAAGAGCAGTGGATTCTCAAAGTATCTGAGTTTAGGATAACAATCTTGCCTTTTCTAAGTTATTGTAATTTAGCGTTTTGGTCATTAGGTTTTAGTGGTTAAATTGTGAATGACTATAATGAAACAACAAAGAAATCTAGTCTCTAAAACCATTAAACTAGAAATACTTTCAAGTGACCTCCCTGATTGTATTAACTGCCCTAAATAATCAGGTATCATTTTATAATTTCATTTATGAAATCAGTAAAATAAATTACTATAGAAATTATTCCTAATTGATGTTGATTGAACCAACATGTAATATTTGTTGCAGTATTTTAAAATGTTTTTGATGGGCACAGGATCTAAGAACATATTTGTATGAGCAATGTTTCACAATAGATTTCTCAAAATGCTTTTGCTGGTGTAGAAATAGAGGGAAGCTCTGCTACTCCCACATGCTAAATAACATTCCAAGCCATTTCTTCATATCCTCAGAAAACCAAGAAAGACAGAAGAGAATAGTGAATAAATGACAGTCAATGATTCAATCAATGTGCATTTATTAATTGCTGAGCTCTATGTTAGGCACTGGAAACACACCCTGCACTCAAGGAGCTTGTGTTCTACCTGAAAGGCAAGACGTTTGAGCTCTTCCCCAACCCCTGCCTCTCAACACCACACTGCTTACTGATTGTGACCTTGGAGCAAGTTGCCTTATCATTTAGGGGTTTCATATGGTCTCATCTGTAAAATACTTTAATATTTTCTTTAAAGGCTCCTGGTTTGTGTGTGTGCGTGTGTGTGTGTGTGTGTGTGTGTGTGTGTGTGTATGTGTGTGTTTACTACTTGCCCGCATGCAGATCAAAATCACTCCATCACTTGGTGGTAGGTGCTTTTGAAGAGTTACCATGGCTGAAAAACTAATTACCCTGTACCCCACCCTAACCTTTTAAACTTAGGTTTTGTTTTGTTTCCCCCCCTGAACATACTTAGGGGGGGATAGGAGGCATACAGTCCTTATCATCAGGTTGATACTTAAAGCCTTTCCCCCATGGTCACACCTGCAAGAATTTCTAATTTGCTAGTCTACCTTTGAAGAACCCAGGGTCACTTTTACCATACAATAGAATAGGAATATAGCAGGAGATCTATGAAATAAGGATAATAAGTCAATTCAACTCAGCAAGCTTGTGATAAATGTTTCCTATGGGCAAGAGACATGGTGTGGAGGAGTGCGTAGAGAGCTTGTAAACCTGGATACAGATTCTACCTCTGTATGTCATCCTGGGCAAGTCACCTCAGCTCTCAGTGACTCAGGCAACTTTCTAAAGCTGTAAAGTTTCAGGACACATTCTCATATGAATTGGTAAAGGAATTTTCTTCACTAGGAATTCTCTACTACACCAATGAAATCAAAGGTCTTAAACCCTTATTCCCCCGAATGTTCAAGGCATATGAGACAAAACAAAAACAGTCACTGCCCTCAGGGAGCTAACAATCTACTATATTAACAGTCTGAATCCTGGACCACCTGAGTTCTTTTTTTTTTCCTTCAATTTTATTTCATTAAATTTGTTTATCTACTTTTAAATTACAACATTCAGTTTCACAATTCCTTGAGTTCCAAATTCTCCACACACCGCCCCTCCCCCCCCCAGCAGCATGCAATCCGATATAGGCTCTACAAATACCTTAGCATTAAGCATTAGTCAGATTGTAAAGAAGGATCATAACCAACAAAGTGAACAACGAGAAAGAAGGAACGAAACAAAACTACAAAACTAAACACAAAAGAGAGAGCAAGTAGTTTGCTTCAATCTGCGTTTGAACTCTGTAGTTCTTTTCTCCAGTTGTTGATATCCTTTCCATCATGAGTCTTTTGGACTTGTCTTATAACCTTGCATTGCTCAGAGGAGCCTAGGCTATCAAATTTAGTCATCACACATATGACATATCTGTAATTGTGTACAAAGTTCTCCTGGTTCTGCTCTTCTCACTCAGCATCAGTTTATATAAGTCTCTCCAGGTTATTATAAAATCAGCCTGCTCCTCATTTCTTATAGCACAATAGTATTCCATTACATTCATATACCACAACTTGTTTAGCCATTCCCCAATTGATGGGTATCCCCTTGATTTCCAATTCTTTGCCACCACAAAAAGAGCTGCTATAAATATTTTTGTGTAAACAGGTCTTCCTCCAACTTGTATGATTTCTTTAGGATACAGCCCTAGAAGTGATATTGCTGGGTCAAAGAGTATGCCGTTTTATAGCCCTTTGGACATAGTTCCAAATTGCCCTCCAGAGTGGTTGGATCGTTTCACAACTCCACCAACAATGCATTAATGTTCCAATTTTTACACATCCTCTCCAGCATTTATCATTTTCCTGTTTTGTCATCTTAGCGAATCTGACCTGTGAGGTGTGGTACCTCAGAGTTGTTTTGATTTGCATTCCTCTAATTGATAGTGATTTGGAGCATTTTTTCATATGTTTATAGATATCTTTAATTTCTTCCTCTGAAAATTGCCTGTTCCTATCCTTTGACCATTTATCAGTTGGGGAATGACTTGTATTCTTGTAAATTTGACTCAGTTCTCTGTATATTTTAGAAATGAGGCCTTTATCAGAGAAACTGGTTGTAAAAATTCTTTCCCAATTTTCTATTTCTCTCCAAATCTTGGTTACGTTAACTTTTATTTTAGCATCTGTCTTCATGAGGGAAATTGGTCTATAATTTTATCTGTTTTGGCTCTTCCCTATTTACGTATCAGTACCATATCTGTGTCATAAAAAGAATCTGGTAGGACTCCTTCTTCTCTAATTTTCCAAATTAGTTTATAAAGTATTGGAATCAATTGTTCTCTAAATGTTTGATAGAATTCACTTGTAAAACCACCCAGCCCTGGAGATTTTTTTCCTAGGGAGTTTATTGATGGCTTATTCAATTTCTTTTTCTGAGATGGGGTTATTTAAGTATTCAACTTTTTCTTCATTTAATCTTTGCAATTTATATTTTTCTAAATATTTATCCATTTCACTAAGATTATAAAATTTATGGGCATACAACTGGGCAAAATAATTCCTAATTATTGTTTTAATTTCCTCTTCATTGGAGGTTAATCCACCCTTTTCATTTTTGATACTGGTAATTTGGTTTTCTTTCTTTTTTTTTATCAAATTGACTAAATGTTTATCAATTTTGTTGGTTTTTTCATAAAATCAGTTCTTGGTTTTATTTGTAGTTCAATAGTTTTTCTTAATTTCAATTTTATTAATCTCTCCTTTGGTTTTCAGTATTTCTAATTTATTATTTAACTGGGAATTTACAATTTGTTCTTTTTCTAGTTTTTTCAGTTGCATGCACAATTTATTGTTATCTGTTTTCTCTATTTTATTCATGTATACATTCACAGATATAGAATTTCCCCTAAGAACTACTTTTGCTAGATAACACAAGTTTTGGTATGTTGTCTCATTATTGTCATTCTCTTGAATGAAATTCCTGATTGTTTCTATGATTTCTTGTTTAACCCACTCATTCTTTAGTATTAAATTATTTCGTTTCCAATAGTTTTTAGCCTATCTTTCCATGGCCCTTTATTACGTATAGTTTTTGTTGTATCATGGTCTGAAAAGGATGCATTTAGTGTTTCTGCTTTTCTGCACTGGATTGTAGGTTTTTATGCTCTAGTACATGGTCTATTTTTGTGTATGTGCCATGTACTGCTGAGAAGAAGCTGTATTCCTTCTTATCCCCATTCAGTTTTCTTCAGAGGTCTATCATATCTACCTTCTCTAAGAATCTATTCACTTCCTCAACTTCTTTCCTGTTTATTTTGAGGTTAGATTTATCAAGTTCAGAGAGGTGGAGATTGAGCTCCCCCACTAGTATAGTTTTGCTATCTATTTCTTCCTCTAACTCCCTTAACTTCTCCTCTAGGAATTTGGATGCTATACTGCTTGGTGCATATATGTTTAGTAGTGGTATTGCTTCATTGTCAATGGTACCTCTTAGCAAGATAAAGTTTCCTGACTTATCTCTTTTTAATTAGATCTATTTTTGCTTTTGCTTTATTTGAGATAAGGATTGCCACCCCTGCTTTTTTTTTTCACTTTAGCTGAAGCATAATATGTTCTGTTCCAGCTTTTTACCTTTACCCTATGTGTATCCCCCTGTTTCAAATGTGTTTCTTGTAGACAACATATTGTAGGATTCTGGTTTTTAATCCATTCTGCTATCTGCCTCTGTTTTATGGGATAATTCATCCCATTCACATTCACAGTAATGATTACTATCTGTGTCTTTCCCTCCATCCTATTCCCTCTCCTGTTTATGCCTTTAATTTCTCCTTTCTTTGCCTCCTTAATAGTTTTCCTTTTGACCACTACCTCCCTCAATATTCCCTCCCTATCAACCCTATCCCTTTTCCTACTCTTTCCCATTACTACTTCTTCCCTTCCTTCTAACAACAACCCCTTTTCTTTCTCCTTTCCCCTCCTAGTGCCTGGAGGGCACAATAGATTTTTATACTTAACAAGGTATATTATGCCCTCCTTGAACCAAAACTGATGAGAATAGATCTCATACAGTGCCCCTCTCCCTTCCTTCTTTCCCTCTATCATAATATAGTTTGTGTCTTTTCATGTTAAAATCCTGTACTTAACTGATTATGTTATTCCTTCCTTCAACCAAAAGCAATGAGAGTCAAGCTTATAAAATGTTCATATCCCTCTCTTCTTTCCTTCTACTATAATATGTTTTTATGCTTCTTTGTATGGCATAATTTACCCTTTTCTGTCTCCTCCTTTCCTCTTCTCCCATTACATGTCCTTTGCTCCCTATAATAGGGGTTTTTATCATCACTTTGGTTAATTTTTATCTACACACTCTATCTATGTACAACCCTTTTATATGTTGCAATGATTATACAATTCTCGATATTGACAGATAACAGCTTCCCATATAGGGATGTAAACAGGTTGCTCTTATTGAATAACAAGTTATATGTGTGTTTGGGTGTGTATGTGTGTATTTTCCCTGTTTACCTTTTTTAATGTCTCTCTTGAGTCTTGTATTTGGAAATCAAATTTTCCACTGGAGTTCGGGCTTTTTCATGAGGAAGATCTGGAAGTCCCTTATTTCACTGAATGACCATCTTCTTGTCTGAAAGATTATGCTTAGGTTTGCTGGATAGTAGATCCTTGGTTGTACTCTGAGTTCTTTTGCCTTACAAAATATCATATTCCAGTCCCTCCAGTATTTTAATGTAAAAGCTGCTAGGTCCTGTGCAATCCTAACTATAGTTCTATGATATTTGAATTGTTTCTTTCTTGATGCCTGCAGTATTTTCTCCTTGATCTGATAGTTCTGAAATTTGTCTGCAATAGTTCTTGGAGTTTTCAATTTAGGATCTCTTTCAGAAGGTGTCCAGTGGATTCTTTTTATAACTATTTTACCCTCTTGTTCTAGAGCCTCAGGGCAATTTTCCTTGATGAGTCCTTAAAAGATGTCATCCAGGCTCTCTTTTTTCATCATGGCTTTCTGGTAGACTGATAATTATTAGATCTCTCCTGGATCTGTTCTTCAGGTCATTTGTTTTTCCAATGAGATATTTTACATTTTCTTCTAATTTTTCATTCTTTAGGTTTTGTTTGACTGATTCTTGATACTTCATAGAGTCATTAGCTTCAAATTGACTGATTTTAATTTTTAGTGAATTATTTTCTTTGATTAGTTTTTGAAGTTCCTTTTCCATATATTCAGATTTTGTTTTTAGGGAGTTCTTTTCTCCAGTTAGATTTTGCACCTCTTTTCCAATTTCACAAATTTTACTTTTTAAAGAACTGTTTTCTTCAGTAAATTTTTTTTCTATTTCGGGAAGTGTAATTTTAAAATAATTAGTCAGTTTATCATCTACCTTTCTCATCTGGCTTTTAAAATCCCTCTTGAGCTCTTCCAAGAATGCTTTATGGGCTTGAGAGCAGTTCATATTCCCCGTTGAGGTTTCAGAGTTGGGTATAGAGTCAATGCTCACCTCTTATGAATTTAATTCTTGCACACTATGAAAGGATTCAATTGTCTTTATTCTTCCAAATTGCTTCTTTCCCATTGTGATTGCCTATTTCCTGGCCTTTAAAGTGGATTTCTGCCTCTGGGGTATGGAGGACTCTGACCTATGCTTCTTATGCTGGGAGCTAGGGGTCTGGTTATTGGCTTTGTATGCTGTGTCCTCTGGGTGTCTAGACTGAGGCCAAGGTCAGGGCTTTCTGGGTTGCCTCAAGGTTATTCTGAAGCTCGCAGTGTAAGGAGTGGGGGAGGAATGATCTGGCTGCTTCAGGATTCCAGCTCCCAGCCTCTAGGCTGAAACTCAGGCAGGTTCAGCTGTTGGTGGTCAGAAGTACTTGTGTCTGCTGGTTCCCATGGTTGTGTGAAGGCACACCTGGGGTTCTGGTGTTAGTACTTTCTGGCTCCACCCCCTCCCCTGGGGTTCAGGATCTCCTGCTGGTCAGCTGAGATGGGGCTTGTTGGGATAGCTCTCACCCTGCACCATAGCTTCAGCACAGCCACACCCATGCCCTCCCTCTAGGACTCCTAGACCTACCTAGGATTGGGCTATTTCAGGATTTTACTCTGAGGCAATATTCTCTGGGTTTTCAGGGTCTTATGGAGAGAATGGAATGAGTAGTATTTTCTCTGCCATCGTGGCTCCTGGGGGCTCAGGTAGCTGATTTTTAACATCCAGGCTGTGCATTGGTAGCCACAGAATTAGCTGCTGCTTCCACTGGCCCTGTGCTTTCTCTTACCCACCTCTAACAGATCCTCCATCCTATGGTGAGAGGTCCGGGAATTGCCCCTGTGGTGGCTGATACAGCTCTCCCCGGTTCGCTCTGGTGCCAACCTGGTTGGGTCTTGGCTCTGCACTAGTGCAGCCTCTGCACTCCACACTTCCCTTGCCCAGTCCCGCATGCGTACCTTCCTGTACTGAAAATCTGCCACTCTCCATCTCCCAATGGATTCTGCCATTCTAAAATCCATTCAGATTCACTTTTTAGAGGTTACTGAAGGAGTTCATGGAGGAGTTCAGGTGAGTTCCTGCTTTTTACTCCACCATCTTCTGGCGAACTTTTAAAAATGCATCTGATTCTTGAAGGCTCTTTCAATGGTAAAGATTTGAGATTCTGAACTTTTTCAGGTTAAAAAAGGAAACCCTTCCTCCACCAATTCCTAAATTCTCTAGAGTAACCAAGATTCAGGGTTTTGTTGCTACCAGAATACTGCCTTGCTGCCACCACATATGGTCCCCTCTCTATACGATATTTGACCAAGCCTTTCATGGAATCCTAGACCGTTAGAGCTAGCAGGGCACTTGGATATCATATTGTTTCTCCCTCTTCTTTTACAGATGAGGAAACTGATACTCTAAGAGGTAAATTTACCCATTTAAGGTCATTAATGGTAGGATTGCTCTGGTAACTGATGAGTGCAAAATCAGACTAGGTAACTGTAATGATAAAGCTGGGGCATTATTCAACAGAATTCTTGGAGCTGCTTTCCCTTATTGCAGCCATCTCTCCTCCCCCAAACTTTACATTCATATTTGCATATACCAACAATATACCAATGCAATAGTTAAAAGTTGAGCCATTCTCTTCCTGTTCAAGGTAGGGAAACATTTTAGCCCCAACCTTAGAGGGAGGGAATTGGGGTGGTAAAGACAATTAGAGCCAATATCTGAACTATATCTGATTACACAGCTGCTTCAATAGGTGTCATAATAAGGTACTTCAAGATATGGGAGGTGGAGACTTGAAAGCAGCAGGATGAGAGTGGCGTCAGGAGAATTCTCCTGTTTCCGTGGGATTTTATTATTATTATTATTTTTAACCCAAATCTAAGGCTTATAGCTGTATTTAGTAAGATTCTTGGCTCTGAATTTGTGACTTCCTTTCATTTTAATGCACATTAATCATATAGTTTTCTTACTTCTAGGGGTACCATTGGGACCATAGCAGCATTAATCATCATTGGATGGTGTAGTCTATCTGCATCCAAAATCTTCAGTTCAGCACTGACTATGGAAGGACAGCAACTTCTAGTTGCCTACCCTTGTGCCTTGCTTTATGGACTTTTTGCCCTCTTGACTGTTTTCTAATGTATTTGGAGTAGTCCCATTGGATGTTCTTTGCATGTCTAGTTATTTTGGAAAAGGATTAACTTACTTTAATGATATGAATTTTCTTTACCGCTGAATAAGTAATAATAAATTGAGAAAGAGAACAACATCTAAAGATGCTATAGAAGCTTCTCCAGCTGAAAGATATTTTTTGCTTCTCTGCTTGTGAAATAAGATCTGAAAATAAAATGATTGTAAAATAAAAATAACTCTTTTAAAGAATCTTTTCCCATAACTCTTCTTAAGCAGATAATATAATTGGGATATAGTTATATCTTGCTTGACTCACTAGAAATATTCATGAAGAGTTGTGTATTAAGTAAAATTATATGTAGTAAGGGTATTTGCTTCTTAAAAGTGTCCTATGGAAAATTAATTGAGAAACTAAAGAAATTCTCAGTAGTATATGGTCAGTCCTTAATTCAATGTGAATTTTTTTTGTCACTTTACAGTCTTCTTTATACTGGTAGGTGTAAAGTACAGGTATTATAGATAGTTATAAAAATAGGATAGAAAACTATCTTGGCCTTTCCTTTGTGCATATTAAGTAAACTTCTTAATTTGAATGGAAGATGAGTTTCTCTGAGTCTTCTTATTGACAACCAGTATTGTACATTTCATTAGGCTCACATTGGAACCCAGACTATGCCCAGTAATATGGCTGCCAGGATAAGAGGATGGCTATTGATATACTTATCAATCATTATATCAACATTATATCTATTATGTGTCAGGTTGACTAGGAACTTGAGACAAAAATGAAATAGGTCCTTTCTTCATGGAGTTTATATTCTAGAGGGGGAAGCAACATATAAGTCCATATAAAATCAGTGCATAGAAAATAAATTCAGGGTGATTTTTTTGGGAAGGCATTAATAGCTAGAGGGGTGGGAGAATCAGAAAAAGAACATATTGAAGGTAACATTTGATCTGAGCTTAGGAAGAAATGAAGGATCCTAAGAGGCAGAGACAAGGAGAGGAGTGATCCTTATTCCTATCCAAAGCAATTTAAAGTTTCTACTGAATGTGTTCTTGTGGGGTTCCTCACATATCCATAGATTCCCTTCCAGGTATTGTATAAGAACAAGTCAAAGAAAACACTTTATTATACCAGTATCAAACTTGTACCTCAAGGATTGGATAGAAGAGATATCAAATAGAACATATGCAGTTTTCTCCAGTGTAAGTACAAAAGGAGAATTAGAACTTCTCTATGTATTGAGATGCCCATCCATTATTTCTACAGGTACTTTCTTTATGTCTGGAGGATGACTGAGTTGCTTGATTCCAAGGAAGTTGTATGAAGGATCTATGGGAAAACATGGACAAAAATTGTAAAGGATTATAAAGTGGGGCTGGAGTGCAATCTGCATTGAGAGACAAAATGCCCATGTTGATGAGATTGCAAATTCACTGAAATACCAAATCATAATTAATTGGAGTCTTTAGTTGGTAGTCTTTCTATATAAAAAGGGCATTGAATTAATTAACAATTCAAAGAAAAAATTGTTCAACATAAAATGTTACACTAAAAATACTATGTATTTTAGTTTTGAATTGTTCTTATGTTTTTTCTTTCCCCTTTGGTGGATCAGTCCCTGGGAGGCCATCATCTTGGGGCTCAGTAAATTGATTGTACTTTTCCCCATGTTGATTGCTTTAAGTCCAAGAATTTTGGGGGCAGGAGGTGGGCTTGGGGGGGAAGTTGAGAGAGAAGCAAATATAGTGGGTTCTTTAAAAAGAGCATTTTGGAAACTCTTTTTGAGAAATTTGTTGAGAGTTTAAAAGTACTTTAAAGCACCCACATTCTCAAGCAAAAATATGATAATCTTTTAAACTTAGAAAACTTTATTGAAATCATTAAGGAAGCGCCTATACACAACAAAAGTGAGCTTTTAAAAAAGCTCATTCAGAGATAAATAGGTGATTTTTTACTACTGAATGTGTTTTTCTAAATTAAAAAAACCTCAAATTGTATCTTCATGAATTCAAAAAATGCACTTATCTCAACTTTGGCATTTTTGTTTTTTAAATAAGTTTTTACTGATATATTTTGTTTTTGTGTTACCTTGATTTCTCCCTTATCCCTCTCTTTCCTCCCCAAAAGCCATACCTTACAATAAAAATATTTTTAAAAGAAAAAAGAAGAGGAAAAGGAATCAGCACAAAGTCTGGAAATATACACAGTGTCTCCACTTCTGCAAACAGATGGTGAGAAGAGCAATCTTATATTTCTTCCTTGAGAACTTGCTTGGGCTTTATAATTTCACAACATTCCTTTTCATTGTTTCTTTGCTTTGGTTATGGTTCTTAACATTTACCTGTTATTGTCGTTGTATATAGTGTTTTTCTGTCTTTCTTTATTCCACTTTGCATGTGTTCATTAAATCTTTCCATGCTTCTCTGTATTCATCCTATTCATTTTTCTTACAGCATAATAATATTCTATTATACTCATATACCACAATTTGGTTAACCATTCCACAATTGGTGGGAATCTACTTTGTTTCCACTTCTTTTCCACAATGAAAAGTGCCACTATAAATAGTTTGGCATATAGTGAGCCTTCATGTTGTTAATGACCTCCTTGGGGAATATGCTTAACAGGGCAATCCCTGGGTCAAAGGGTATAGATATTTTAGCTACTGTATTCGTCCAATTCCAAATTGCTTTCCAGAATTGTACTAATTCACAGTCCATCAATTTATTAGAGTGTAGTATTTCTAGAACCCTTCCAGAATAATGATTTTCCCCATCTTCTGTCATCTTTTTCAACTAACTATATATGAGGTGAGACCTCAGAGATCTTTTGATTTCACTTCTATCATTATTACTGATTTAAGGATTCTTTTATATGTTTGTTATATGTATTTGGTTTATATGTTTGCATTTCTTTTGAGAAGTGTTAGTTCGTATTTATTATCTATTAAAGAATGTCTTTTGAGTAAACATTTCTTTTAGTTGTCTATTGTCTGGTGATGCTAAACCTGTATTGGAGATATTTACTATAAAGTTCCCCCCCCCCCCCAGTCAACCAATTATTTTCTTATCCTTAATGCATTGTCTTTGTGCAAAAGCTTCTTTATTTAACATAATCAAAATTATCTGTTATATCTTTTGGAGTTGTATCTATCCTTGGTTTAGGATTTTTCCCCCTTTTTATTGCTGTGAAGAGTATTTTATATGCTTCTATTCTAATTTATTATTGTGTGATCTTTAATATTCAATTCATGTTTACATTCTGTATTTATTGTGGGATATAATGAAATTGGTCTAAACCTAATTTTTGCTAGACTGCTTCCCACTTCTCCCAGCAGTTTTTATCACATAGGGAACATAGATAATTTATGTCTTTGGGTTTATTGAACATTGGGTTATTGAGTTCCCTTATTTCTCATTCTCACTTGTCTAGTTTGTTCCAGTCATGTATTTTTTAAGCATTACCAAATGGTTTTGATGATCGCTACTTTATAGTATTGTTTGAGTTCTGGAAATACTGTTCTTCATTCTTCTCTTTCTATTGTCATTATTTCTCTTGATAGTCTATGTTTTTTCTCCAAATGGATTTTGATATTTTTTCATCTAGCTCTATAAGCTAGTTTGCTAGCTCAATTGGTTTAATACTGAATGTGTAATTGATTTTCGTAATATTGTCATTTTTATTATTTTGGCACAGCCCTGCCATGAGCACTGAACTGCTGGTATAATATTAACTAGGTGTGAAATTGAGTGAGTTACAACTTTTCTGGGCACCAGTTTCCTCATATATAAAGTTAAATGGCTGGATTAGATAATCTTGCAAGGTCCTTTCTAGCTCTAAATTGACATTAAATTTTGTCTGCATAATAAATTAGATGCATATTTTACTATTGTAGATATATCTTTGGTCTTCTGCAAAATGATCTCTTTTCCAGTGGGGCTAAGGGAGCCATTAGATACAAACATTTTGTATCCTGATAGCTAGGTCCCAGTGTGGGCCAGCAGGCAACTCCTGTTTCTTTTTAATCTTTGTATTTGTTAATCTTGGTACCTCAACTGGTACAAATAAACTGTACAGCTCTGGGAAAATATAGAACACTGCTCCATCCTTACTCATCATCTCCTATTGTCCATGCATGCAGTTTCTAGGCTCTGAAATAATACAAACACATGAACCTAGATCCCACATAGATATCCAGAGGACATGCTATACTCATTAGAAAGAAAATTAAAGGAGAAAATCCAGAAGCTCTAAATCAGGGGAGCACTGGCTACATGGTTTCTCTCAGCCCTTACCTAGACTATCTACTATCTCACCATGCACACTTTGCTTATCCCTGTGTGTTTGTGTGTGTGCTTGTGCACATGCACACATGCCAGGTTGTTTAAAGATGCACCAGCTTTGTTTCCTGACTTTGAATTCCATAAATATCCTGATTAACTGCAGGCCTACATGAAAACACTGACATTCCCCAGCTGTTCCTTGCAGGCCCAGGAGGTTTCTGTCCTGGGAGTCCAGTCCTTGCCATTCCATCTGTGCTCCCTGAAGCTTCCAACCTGTGCAATTTGCTGATGTAGAGAACTTCCTTAGGTCTATATCAGATTTCTATTCAGATTTACTTTTACACTTGACCAATGCCTGACATGACTAATCAGTCTGATCTCTAGGACAAAAGAGATGGTGATGGTATAGAAAAAGAAAACAATTGTAAAGCCTCGCTTTTCTAACATTTAGAGAAAGGCATAGGATTGATCTTTGGTTATATTAATTTTGACAGTGTCAAGGTTAGCTAGCACATAGATGGAAGGTCTATAGAGTCCAGGGCCGTTCAAAATTCCTTGTATCTTTAGCATTCTGTAAAGATCTAATTCTTGTCCCTACTGTTTTGTTTCTTTCAATTAATAATTAATGAAAAATGCCTACTTTGTGCAATGCACTGTGCTAGCTACCAAGGGAGATACTAAAAAAAAAATAAGAAATAGTTCCTATCTAATAAACTTTTAAGTTTACAAAGTGTTTTGCTTATACTCTATAAAGTAGTTTCTATAAGCATTAGTATCACCACAAAAGAGAATACTGGGGTTCAGACAGGTTAAATAATTTGTTTACAGTAAGACAGTTTGTATTAGAGCCAGAACTTAAATTGGAATCTTCTCATCAAAAGTTGAGGGCTCCTTTGCTAAGAAAAAGAGAGTGGGGGGGAAGAGAAAGAGAGAAAGAGAGAGAGAGAGAGAGAGAGAGAGAGAGAGAGAGAGAGAGAGAGAGGTTATTCTAATTGAATAATGTATTAGGTTAGTGATTAGTAACAGCACCTGAGGGTTAAATGTACAGGGCAGATGCTAACAATTATGCTCTCTTCTTGCAGGTTTGTTGAGAAGGATGCTCTTTGTAAACAGGAAAATGACAAATAAATGCAAACCGCTTTTTTAATAGGGCAAAAAAATAATGTAGGCAATGAAAATGACAGGTTTAGGATCTAGTGATCTGTGCCTATAAATACTCTTCAAAGGGAAGAAGCTGCTCATTCATGTTTGCTATCTAGGTAAAAAAAGTGGTAAACTGCTCTCATGAGAAATGATATTTGGTTTAGGTGCTTTCCAGAGATATAAATTCTTAAATAATGTCATAAAAATGACAGCATTACTGTATATATGAAAGCTACGTTACAAAAGGACATGGGCTACTTTAAGGACAGTCCTGCCTTTGAGGTTGATGTCCCTTGGTACGACTGTCAAAGATCGAATACAAGACTAAAGGGGTCAATAGTCTAGTATGGTGACTTTTTTGTTTGTATTTGTTCAGTCTGTCTCATTTGCAAGCTTCCAAAGGTCAGGGTCTGAATCTATCAAATTCAGTCATCCCAGAAACCTTATGGAAGATATTTTGGATGCAGAATTCAGATAAACCACCAAGGGCTATGTGTCCAGGACTCTACTCTTCTTCACCTACCAAACCCGACCAGCTGCTGTCTTATTAATTCTACCATTGCAACATTTCTCATATATATCCCCATCTCTCGACTCACATAGCCAACACCCTGGGTCTGACTTTCATCACCTCTTTCTTGGACTATTACAACAGTCTTCCATTCTTGCTTCTAGTCTCAATTGTTTCTAATCCATCCTCCATATTATTGCCAAAAGTGATAATCTGAAAAGAGAGATTTGACCGTGTTACTCCCTTGTTCAAAACATTCCAGTGTTTCTATTCCAGTGCTTCTAAGATAGAATAAAACCTCCTCTGTTTGATTTTCAAAGCGCTTCACAATTTGACACCAACCTATCTTCCTAAGTTTATTATACATTAATCCCCTTTACTCATTTTTGAGCCCAGTCAAACTGGTCTACTTGTTGTTCCTCACACATGATATTTCATCTACCATCCACATGACTTTGCACAGACTATGTCTTGTTGTATTACCTCAGTGATTCTTAACCTGTGGGTTGCGACCCCTTCAGGGCTCGAACGACTCTTTCACAAGGGTCACAGGGGTCACTTAAGACCATCGGAAAACACATATTTCTGATGGTCTTAGACACCATGCTCCTCTATCCGTCTCCAGGCAGGTCTGCCTACATGCACACACTCCCACATACGAATATTAAAGAGTTGTGGCATTAGGAAGATTGAGAACCACAGTATTACCTCCTCACTGAGCTCTTCGAGTCTATGGCAGCTAGAGAACAGCTATGTTCTACCAAGCTGGAAAGGTTTTAAGTATGAACCTAACAAAGGAGTGCCTCTGCATACAAAGACCAGTCTAGATAATGAATGTTTTTACTCACCCCACAAACTCCTTAAATGATTTTGTAAACTGTACTGGTAAACAGAGTACCTCAAGTCAAAGCAATAACAAATCTTTTGATTTGAGGAAACATCTTCTCTTTGTATTTATGTAACTTTAGACTTAGCTTCAGCAATTAATATGGGAGGAGGCAATATGTCAGGAGGAAAAACAGTAGTGCCCAATGTGGGCCCCTCTGAAGTCAGATAAAACTGCCAGATGAAAATCTGAGCACCCAGAGCTATATCATCAGTGCCACTATTGACTTTTTCACTTGATTACCAACCATTTCACCGTAATCTGTACTTTTCTTGTCACACCCTTGTCTGCTCAATAGAAAAAGCCCTTTGCATCTGAGTTTCCAGGTGTCCATTTCTTTCAACTGCCCCCTCTTTTTTTTTATTAAATAAGAAGCATCAATTTTTAAAAAGAGTCAACAAATTGCAGTGCTGATTGAGATGCTCTCACTGCAGCTGCGTTTCAGGAAGCAATTGAAATTCTGTCTGAACTTTTCACTCCTGTGGTGAGAGTACCATTTGGGAGACTGACTCCCTTCATTGACATGTGCTCTTTATCACTCCCCCTACTACTTTGGATTCTATGAAACATTTAACCCATGCCGCAGTACATACTGCTTTTCCTCTCCCATGACTCAGTGCTCTCACTCACTCCCATGGTCCCAACCATCTTTACTGCTTCTAATCAGTCTCCAAAGCTTCAGTGCCAAGATGAATGAAGCCACAGTGATGCATGTGTGGTTCCAGGGCTTGAGGGATCGGATTCACTTCTTGGCTTTGGGAGAGTATTTTCGGTTCCAGGTTTGCCATATCCAATTGCAGTAGAAGGCAAATGGTATTCTGGGGATTCAGTACTTAGCCATGTTACATGTTATTACAGCAAAATTAGTCATGTCTTATTCAAGAATATCACTCATCTTCATCCTAATATATTTTTGTGATGACCCATTCTCCAGAACTACTAATGTCACCCAAGTCCAGTTATCCTCACAGACACAGAATAGTGCAACTAGAAGGTACTCCAGAGATTATATAGTACAATTTCACAGATAAGGAAATGAGGACCAGAGAAGGGAAGTGGCTTGCCCTCACATAACCAGGAGTTGCAAAGCCATGAATTGAAGTAGGCAGTAAAGAAAGGAGCATTTATTAAGGGCTTACTACATGCCAGACACTCTACTAAGCACTTTACAAATATTACCTCTTCACATCCTCACAACTATGGAAGTTGGTGATATTATGATCCCAATTTTACAAGAAAAGAAACTGAGGCAGATTGAGGTGAAGTGCATTACCTAGGTAACCCAGCTACCAAGTATCTGAGACTGGATTTGAACTCAGGTCTCCTTACTTAAGGCCCGGAATGCTGTCCACTGTGCCAACTAGTTGCTTCTGGAACTTCTGACTTCTCATTCACTACTCTTTCTATTATACTATGCTGGTCTCCCTCAACTTTTAAGGGCCTGAGAGTTCTGAAGTTCTCTTCAAAATTTTTATCTGGAAATCTTATCTCCCAGACAAATAATGAAGTCAGTGATTTCTTTTAATTATTGGCATTCATTTATTCATTCATCAAACATTTTACTGACTGTCAAGTGTATATAAGGCATGTGCTAGCTGTCTTATTCACAAAGAAGTGAAGAAGACATAGTTCTAGCCCTCAAGAAATCTAGTATGGGAGATAAAAATGTGTACTTATTTAGTTATAATATGGAGTATAGTAAATGAAATAAAGATACAACATACAATGAGACCTGGTTGTTTTACATACATATGCGCTTGTGTGTATATGTGAATATGTATGTTTGTGTGTCAGTGTATATATGCAAGCAGATTTATCTCTATACGTATATGCCGCAGAATCAAGAGTTAGAAGGGACAGTCAAGGTGACCTAGTTATCTAGTTAGAATCTCATAAGCTCTCAGTTACCCCAAGCAACTAACAGTAGAAGTGATCAAACAGCTGATGTTCTTCATTGGTGAAGGGAATTTCCATAGCAGAAATTTCCTACACTGATAAAACCACTGTTTTTTAGCTCCCCCCCCAATCATTTTCATATAATTTTATTTTAGATAAAATTGTCAATAATGTCATGAAAAATGTTCATGAGATTATCAACAAGAGAGGTAGTGTAGCACAGCAGAGAGGAGGTTGAAATCAGAAAGACGCTAGTTCAAGAATTGCCTATGAGACATATTATCTGTGTGACTATGGACCACGGACATCCTTGCTGTTCTTCACATACAGTGCTCTACTTACCAATTCTATGCACGTTCACTGACTGGCTCTCATGCCTAGAATACCTAGAATATCCTCCTTCTACACTTCTACCTCCTAGTCTTCCTGGCTTCCTTCAAGTCTCGACTTTAATCTCATTTTCCACAAAAGGCCTTTGCTACTCCTTCTATCCCTCTGCTTCTAGGGTCTTTCTTCTGAGGTTGTTTCCCATTTATACCATGTACCATCTATGTTTGCATGTTGCCTCTCCCATTTAATTGTGAGCTCCTTGAGGGCATGGACTGTGTTTTTACCTTTGTTTGCTCATGCTTAGCACAGTACCTAGCACATAGTAAGTGCTTAACAAGTTCTTGTCCATTGATTGATTCTTAACTTCTAAGTGCCCCAGGCAACTAAGACTAAAATTACAGGTGATTTGCCAATCTCTAGCAATTGAGAAAGTTCCCAAGCTAATAGTTCCCTACCCAGATGAAGTCATAGAACAGGACCAAAAGAAAACAATAAAAATATGTCGATCTTTCCCTTAAGACCAGACTAAAGGGCTGGTGTCAGCTATGGACTTATTACTCTAGACTGACCTTAAAGTAATGGAAAATAACTCATCTCTATTGTTTACTGAAACAGTAAATGATTGGCTGCCACCCTCAAGGTTTTCCTCTGACATGGCCTGGGTGACACTGATAAGAATAAGAAACCTTTAGAAAATGATTCCAGCCTGCAACTCACAAATGAAAAGTGGCTTAGAAAACAAGGGCCCTGTGAGTCTGTCATCAAGTAACAGGTGGTGTTGGTAGTGGTGTGATAGGCTAAGAAAAAGAGGGAACAGGAAATTTTCTATTTTTAAAAAAATTGGCATTTGTAACCTGGGGGGTAAAGCAGAATGGAAAATATTGTGTCTGAGTACCATAAAGGTCGTTGCAGCCTTAGGAATAGGCTGTTGTGAACAGGACATAGGTAATTCAGATCTTCTATTTCTAGAGCTTGTCCCCAAATCACACCTGTCAAAATGTAGGCAGTCTCTTACTTCCAAATGACTATCTACTTTCTGCATACAATCTGTACTTTTTATTCTACTAGCAAAGTAGGAATAGGAAAAAAAAATGTCTCAAACTCAGATAAGAGATGCTGAAAGTACTTGGGGGAGGGAGATTGTCAACTGAAACTTGATTAAGCCAGACAGAAATACTTCAAAACTTATTATTTTTCATCTTTTGTCACAAAATCCATACTACTGAACATAAATACACACCAGTTAAAAGAAAGAAATCTTAGTAATTACAGAACATACCTTTTAAAAACATATGTAAATGGAATAGAATAAGTTTTTTAAAAGGAAGCCCACACTGGAGTGCCCCATGTGAAGTGTCTACCTTTGGTAATAATCTACATCAGTGTTTCTCAACCTTCCTAATGCTGTGATCCTTTAATACAGTTCCTCATGTTGTGGTGACTCCCAACCATAAAATCATTTTCGTTGCTACTTCATAACTGTAATTTTGCTACTGTTATGAATCATAATGTAAATATCTGATATGCAGGATGTATTTTCATTGTTACAAATTGAACATAACCCACAGGTTGAGAACCACTGGTCTACATCCTGAAGATTTTTCTCTCTGTCTCTACCTTATACCCCCATCAAATCTTACTTGTCTTGTTTCCTACTGTCTAAGGATTTACTTTGGACCTAAGTGACTATTAGCTAATCTGATTAATTAATCCAAGTTAAAGTGTTAATAGATGCTAATGGATTAGTGAGTCACTTTTTTAGGTAACATTTGCATTTTCAAAGGGGCCTAGAGTCTGGAGACACAATTCCATAATACAGAGGAGTGGCTCTAATAGTATTTTGCTGACACTGTGCCAGGTTGATGAGGATGACATTTTTGGGGTATATGAGGCTTTTATTTTCACTCAAATCACACTATATAGGTAGCCATCAATGTATATAAACTGATAAGCTTTCCTTTGAGGGAGTCATTTTGGTTACTTTAAAATTCAAAGTTATCCTCCTTTCCTTACAACTAGAAGCCTACTGTTTGTTAAGCACTTTTACTTCAGCCTTTTCCCCCAACATAGCAGTCTGTCCTGAAAATGTATGGACATTATTGGCAGAGAGGCTAGCTTTCCAGGAAGGAGCAAGGTACTTAGACACCCCCTCTAACCCTAACCCTGCCCCACTCCCCCCCCCAAAAAAAAAAAACAAAACAGCCTCCTACTCTCACAGGGGAGCAATGAACTTGATAGTCCACCAATTACTTATATAATATTATATTCTTCAGGATTCTTTGGGAAAAAAAGACTATCAGGCTCTTATTTCATAATATTCATAGTACTGGTCATATCACATTTCTACCCTAAACTCTTTATTATTCCCTATTGACTGCCAAATAAATTTCAAAATTATAACCTGACATTCAAGGTCTCCACAATCTTGTGGACCATACCTTCCTAGGTTGAACGATTTCCTCCATATGCAGTATATTATAGTTAAACAAAGCTTTCCCCATATGTGGAATGTATGAAAAATCCTGCTCCCACCTCCTGCCCACTTTTTTGTAATATATATTTTTTTCAGTTAGTGTGCAAGATGTAGTGAGTAGCGTATATGTAGTGAATTTGAAGCATAGTCAGGGGATCACTTGAGGTGAGTTTCCATCACTCACTGAACAGTCAAGGTCAGCCCCTATAGTGGAGTTTCATGATGAATCAGTTAGTAAGGTAGGGGAATTAGGAAGAGAAGAAGGTCTCTGTCATGAAAGGTGATTATTCCAGGTGCATGTGAGGCAACAGTAGAACAAATAAATGGTAAGATGTCCTAGAATGTGGAAATATATTAAAAACAAAAAAAACCCAAAACTTTCATTTTTAGTTTTTCTAGAAATATTAAGAAATAATATATTTTTTTCACTAGCCTACAACACTCTCCAGACTTTTTCATTAGGAAAGTAGGAAGAATAAAGACTAGGGTCTTCCTTTGAAATGGAATAAGGGTGGTTACCAAACTTTACTCTTGTTTAGATGGAAACACTTGCTTTTTTACCCCCAGAAGTGATCTCATTACCTCCTTGGGGACAATGGCTTGTCTTGAAATGAAAGATTAAGATACTGAATACAACCAGAAATTCTTAAGGGGAAGTGATCCAGGAAGGAACCAAGTAATGACTATTCTGGAATATTAACACAAAATGATATTTTCACATTTTATAATATTTTCCTTGTTCAAGATTACCATAAAAGTTACAATAAATTGTCTTAGGGTAGAAAGCTATGTCAAAGGATGTGAGGGACTAGAGCAATTTGGATATCACCCTTCAAGTTATGTTAATGCTAAGGTTAATAAAACTGTTTTTGGCACACTTAAGCCTAAATCACAGTACAATATTAGTCGATTTTTTCTTCAACAATTAGATGAAGCCTTCTAAATGTCACCAATGAGTAATGATTTGTATCTCCTTGAATCTCATGGGGCAATATATTTATACCTCTTTCCTGCATTTAGCATAAAGTATTTAATTTTTTAGTTATTTGGGTATGTATCAGATCTACCTACTTTGACTATCATCTCTGTGAGAACAAGGATTGTAGACTGAGAAGGGAATTCTTGTTCAAGTACAAGTTGAACCAGATGACTTCCGAGACCCCTTCCAACTCTGATATTTTGTGATTCTGTAACCCTGTCTTGCCCAAACTTTCTAGCTTCCTGAGTGCCTAGAAGAACATGGAGCACAGAGTTTATATTCAATAATTCTTTGTCAAATTGAATTAAGCATTGCCTTTAGGATAATTTGAAATCTACCTAAAACATAAGAATAGTTTTCAAATATCCTTGTGTCTAGAATATCTACAAAGGAGGCACTGGGATTGTCAGCATTTCTTGTATGTTTTTTAATGAAAAAAAATTAAAAGTGGTCTTCTTGGTTTAGCCAGTCATTAATCACCAGAATGATAACTTGAAAACAAATTAACAGATGCTATAATTTCTTCTTCTTCAGGAGCTAAGCTATCATAAAAATACAACAGGAGAATTAGTCATTTCTAGACATTTTTTAAACGGGGAAGGATAATAATAATTAAGAATGAAATCAAAGTATTTGATTTCTAGTAGAGTCTAATAATCAGAGACTTTGAGGTTTTGCTTGGCAGAATTATTTTCATCAGAACAAAACTAGTTTCCAAGTCTATTTTTTAGTTCCATAATACCAACCTATTGACAAGTTACTTGGGGGAAAAAGAGAAAAAAATGTGGATTAAGCAGAATTTGGCATACAATATCAAATATTCTCATTACTTACCACTTAACCCAAGATACACAGTGAAGCTTGAATTCAAAGTTTCTTTTGGGAGCTGAGATAAGTTACCATTAAACAAACAGCTGCCCAAGTAAGCAAAATCTCCCCCCAAGTTAGAAATTGGACAGTAAAGCTCATTTCTGGATTGGAGGTTGCCAGGAAAATAGTTCCTTGAACAGCATTTTTTTCTTTTAGTCTTCCCTTTTCCTTACTCTCTTCCTTCTATCCCAAATCCATGTCACTCTGGTCTCCAGTGCTCCAAAGATCTTAATATGCGGGAATTCAAAATGACTACCCAAAGCAGCTGCAAGCAGCAGCTAAGATTATGTTCCCTGGATGAACTAGAAATAGCCTCCTCTGCTTTGCCTATATCCATGCAGCAGCTGTACTGTTCCTAACAGTATTTTTCTAATTCTGATTTAATGTGTATGTGAAGTAGATCTCAGAGACCTCCTTTAAGGAACTCCAGGGAAAGCTCTCTTTTGGGACAAGTTCTGAAACATGAAATGAAAAATTGAAATGAATGAAAAAATTGACCTGTGTCTGGGCTTGAGGAAAAAGGTGAGGGTGAGTTATAGCTTACATTTAGACAGAGCTCCATATCTATGGTTTTCCCCCACTGAACTTGTCTACTTCGGGGCTTGAATTTACTCATTTACTTATAGGATTTACCCACTTTCCTTTGGAGTCATCATCAATGATTTTGGGAACAATATTATGGAAACAGTTTCTTGTACTATGGTAGTCTTTTTTAAAAAAAATTAAACTGATGCATATTAGTTTAGCATGTTACAAATGAGGCAAAGGTCCTGCATTCAATTCCCATGTGGATTAGAATACTCTTTCCAGGGATACATACTTTACTTTTGTCTCTAGTCAGCCCTCTAGCAAACTTATGTGCATGCTGTCAGTCACAAGGGGATATAGATGGATCAATGTAAACCCACACGGAAACTAACAAAGTGCATGCCCTACTGACCATGGGCATAAGGAATAATAGCTGTTCTGGGTATGCAAAAAATGAGGGTAATGATCCATGGCATCCTTGCTTTCATAAAACAATATTATCATCAAGGTGTTAATCAAACAGTATGAGACTAGCATAGTAATGAGTATTGTGTTGGCACCAAAAAATAATACGTTTCCCATCCATGAAATCTTTATGATCTAACCATTATGTTGCTACATATATATATATATGTATATATATATACATATATATATATATAATATTTGATCTTAAAGAGAGATGTATTAAGTATAATAGCTGTTCATTTGTATTATATGCATGTAAGTATCTTCCACAATTTATGAAATATTGTATATACATTGGCCATTGGGACAAGTAACAACATGTTGGAGGCTCAGTTTCCTCATTTGTAAAATTGGAGTAATAATGGCACCTACCTCTGAGTTGTTGTGAGATATATACAATGATATAATTTATATAGAGGTTAATTATTAGCTTAATTTTACATATGAGAGAACTGAGGCCAAGAAAGTTGAGTAACTTGTCCAAGACTCAACAGACATCAAGTGGTAGAACTGGGATTTGAACTAGAACTTTTGACTCCAAATGAAGCACTCTTTCCACAACACCAAAGTTCATGATAATGATGATGACAAATAATAATCATCATAGTAATTTACATATATCACACTTTAAAATTTATAAAGAGCACAGAATTTAGAGCAATTAAAATTTAGAGAAATTACAAAGTAGTGTTAAAGTATTAGCACCCCCATTTTACAAATGAGGGAAATGAGGCTTAGAGAAACTAAGTGACTTGGCTAGGGATATATAGTAAGTCACAATCTCCTCCTTGATAGGAGAAAAAAAGATACTTTCTTGTTTCCTTCAATATAGAAGATCCATTTAAGTGGACTGATCAATGTGTTCAATGGATTGTACTGAACAGCTGCCGTAGGGGATATAGCATTCTAACAAGACCTTCATATTATGAGCAGTCTATTCTGGCTGGATAATAAGTGGTTGTCTGGAAAATTATTGACATATTGTTATTTCAGGGAGAAGTATCTGAATAATAAGAAAGGTCAGAGGCAGAGACCATCTTTAAACCCTCAAGAAAGGAAAGCTTTGGTAATTTGATACCTGTGAAGATAGGAGAACAAACTGTCAGTCAATTCAGTAATCACCTAGAAGTGATTAATTAACATGATTTGTGAGAAGAGGGAACTCCTCCAAACCACCTTCATTTCCTTCTCTGACACAGTACCATGTCATGGAGATAAAAAGAGCAAACAGTAGATGTAATCTAGTGGGACTTCAGTAATACTTTGGGTTCTGCCTCATAAATTGGGGAGCAATGGTCTGAACCAGTAATGCTCTTATTCTTATTTTTAATTTTTCCATATGAAGAAAACAATTATAAAAATATGAGAGGGTGCTGAGCACACTTCAGAGATGTTTTTTAGATATTTTACTGTATTAAGTTCCTCTGAAGATAAAATAGGTTTACTTATATTTTATTTTATATTTTATCATCTTGTTTATGCTATCATCTGATGTATTTATGAAATATAAAGAAACTTTTAGCATTTTAATCTTATCTGGTTGGGTCATTTTCTTGTAGCTTTTATAAAAAAGGCAGCTGATGTTCTCAGAAATGATAATGGTATGAGAGATAAAAGGCATATTAATCCACACAGACAATTTGCTTTGTATCGCAATCTTTCAAATTTTGACAAAGCAGACTTTGCTTTTGGGTGGATATTTCGGGTTCCATTGTTTCATTATGCAAAATTTTGTAGCCATTCAGAATAAAGTAATTATAAAGTTCCTTCTTTAAAGTTGGACATTGGTTGTTGCTGAGTATGCATTCTAGTGATTGATTTTGAATATTAATTAAATCATATTTAAGTTTAATTATATTAAGGCATTACCTTCTCCAGTTTAAAAATATACTATTTTCTTTTTGGTCTTTTAACAGTAATTTTGTGAGATGGCAGTGTTGTATACTACCAGGCTTATAATTTAAAGGTTTATTTTTCAATAATGAATTAAGGCTTCATGGCATCAGATGAGTAAACAATTTTTCTTCTAGCATGTAAAGAATGCTACTTTTCCATGCTGTGATATATTTATATGGAGATCTTTCTGTTGTTACTGTCTATAGATATTTTTATGACTTATGCAAAATATCATTTAGCCATTTAGCATTCTGAAAAAAGCTTTTGATAGTTTAGTACAAAATTCTAATGTTAGTACAATAAAGTACCTACTGTGTCAAAATCCAAACCACCGTAATGCACACATCCCCTAGTTTTTTTTTTTCCAATCAGTTCTTTCCTAAAAAACATTGTCCAGTTTCCAGTTATTTCGGGAGTATATAGGTTTGAAGAACTGTGAAGCTGGCAACCTTTTCCATAACTGTTTCTAATTATTATTATTATCATTTCTCCATCTACTTTACATATTTAACACATATATGGTGAAAGGTTTGTATGCTATCTACCATGTGCTTTTCCATATTGTTCTGGCATAATTGGTAAGTCTTTTAATCAATCTTCAAATGGGTCAAAAGTCACAGACTCAAAATATTCTATGAGCTAGAGTTTTAAGATTTCTTTCACTTGAGAAGTACCTCATTGTATTGACAAATATTCTATTCATTTGCTCTTCCAAATAAATTACTCTGATAATTCTTAGTGTTGCCTACAAGAAAGCGCATGGTGTTTCACTGAAAAAACTGCTCACTACTATTCTAAGTAATAGAATTCTTCACATGGCACAGTTTTCCAAGTCATTTTCATCATTGAGAAATTAACATGATCATTCAATTATGTAAGTTAATAGGTAAGTGGATGCTGCACATATGTATTCATTCAATGAATATGTCATGATCATCTTCAATACGCAAGGCATTATTAGCTCTTTAAACACTTTGGTGAATGTCATTATCTTTCTTTTGCTTGAATCTCATTCAAGATGTCTTAGGACATGATGAACAGATCTGGTGAGCATGCATTTCCCTGTTTAGCACATTGCTAGATGCTGTTACTCAGTAGGTTGTTGAACAAAAGAATATTTGTCATTGTACTTGTCTTGGAGTCTTGGATAATGTTGATATGAGTCACCATGTTTAAGGAGAGATTTCAAGTGTGAATTTTGTTCTTCTGAGTCAAATCCTTAAAATCAGTAAATAATAGTAATAGCAAGATCTTACATTATATTATATCTCACTGTCTTTAGAACCATAAAGATGGGTCCACTGTAAAAAATCATCTGTGAAATTTAGGATGTTTCTTTCTCAAGTTTTCATCAAGGAAGTCTTTGATGCATGCATAGAGCGTTCTTATAAATATTTATATTTTATATAGAAATGAGAGTGGATATGGTTCATTTCCTTCAGTAGTGAGAAAATTCATTGTTAACTTGTTTGAAGAGAACTTTCAAAGATGCATTTCGATCCAATGTGTCTTGAAGCGCATAACATATTATTAAGAGGAAGATTTTTAACCTCAATTTGGCTACACATGACTCTTAAAATGACTGGGATGGGATAGTGACAGCTTCTTCTTTAGTACAGGCTACAAGTAGGTGCGTGGTGTTTCATCCAAAAGCTGCTCACCACTGTACCTAATGACAGAATGTAAGAGACAGTTTTTCTTCCCACACATCCTACTCTTATTGTCTTTAGTGACTTCACCATCCAAACTGACAATGGCCCATGTAATAATTTTTAACCTTCTCAACAGTAATTCATCATCACTTCATACTGGGTATAAATGAAAGGCCATGTCTCCTTTCCAGATTGCATGGCTAAGATATTTATAGGACATAGTATCTTCACATGTGGCATTATCCATATGTAGCCAGTCAGGGATATATGTCCACTATATCAAGAGATAGTAAAAGGACAAACAAGTCATCCTTCATGCCATAGCAATCACATTCTTCCCTCTCTCCCTTACTAAGAGAGACACTGAGTTGTATAAGCATAGCCATCCATGGTAGATTCTGTCTACAACTGTGTTGGGAGCAGTCCCAGTTTCTACAGAGTGGAAAATTTTAGGATCCAACAAGGGACTTATTTGCCTTTGCTAGAAGATGTACTGATAGAACCTATAAGTTAATGATTCTGTTTTTTAAAAATCTACAACATACATTATTCTTTATTAATTTGCTTTGAGTGTTGGATAAATGTTAATTGTTATAAATATTATTTAAATTTTAGTAACCATGCACCAGGATCTGGAAAAATCTAAATTCCTTCCTCATAAGCATACATATTAAACAACAAAGACAGCTGCACTCAGCTAAGTTTAAGTATTAAGAACTGCACTGAAGCCTTAGCCAACTTGCAGAAACACAGTTATCTTTCTCAGGCAACAGTGAAGATCCAGAATTCCTTTTGTTGCCTTTAGCAAAAATGTCCTTTATGGGGAGATGGAAACATCTTTGACCTCATTAGTAAGACTACCATGGCTTTTGTCACAATAACAGATGTGTATACAGAGAGTCCACATCCCCTTGGAACTGAAGACCATCAGGGGCCATGATTTTCATATTCCTTTGTACAGGATATGGAAATGACTCTTTCCTTCTTCATGCATGGCTATATCATTATTCTGCATCACAAAGAACACATGCAAGTTTTGGGTCATAAACAGTTGGACCAATCTATGGTCCAAGCGTATGGCACAGTTGAGAAGTGAGGTAATACTAATGTGTGATTCCACATATCCTATCACTAATTGAGCCTGGAACTATGTCTCAAGCTATGTTTACTTGAGCTGTGTCTTGATATGTGTTATTATTAACAGCAGAAATAAAGCATATATTTACATAGGGCTTTAAAGTTTGCAAAACATTTTATACCTTAAATAAGATCCTATACAAAGAACAGTGTTTAAAGTGTTGGATCAAAGAGATCTGGAATCAAATTCTGGCTTAAAAGCCATGTGCCTATGGTGGTGTGGTGGTACTGGAAAGATTCCTGGCATCTCTTTTCACTGTTTCATTGGCTCAGTAGCAGAAATGGAATAACTTTTCCCAGTAGGAAGGTGGTAAGGAAAAGAAGGGAGCAGCTAGCAGAGAAGTGGCTCTGTGCAGTACAGATGGCTTTTGAACGAACTAAAGACATCAAGGCCTTCAGTTTAAGTTCGGAGTCACCTTAAATATATGGATTTCCTCACTCACATGCCTCCCCACTAGGTTTTTATAAGTGTGAACCCATTCTCTACCATAGACACTATATAAGTTGTTGGGAGAGTGTTATCAAGGTTTACAAGTACACAATGATATTTTGATTATTCCTGCTTCTGCCTTCTATTGAATAACTAAAACATTTGGTTAAACCTTATTGTTTAGTAAATGTTTTTATTTAAGAGGTAATTATGTTGTAGTGACTGATTATGTGTAGCAAGGAACATACCAATTAGGCCTTAGAAACTACATCATCAAGTAATAGAAACCTGTCACCTTAGAATCCTGAGAGATGGTTTAACTAATTGTGAGTAGCCCCCCTCTCTGGGAATCCTACCCTATCAGCCTGGGTTCAGGTTTGGATGAGCGAATGAGCTCAAAGTAACTTACAATACACTATACCTACGTGACATATGAAGTAGAAGTAATAGGTATAACTTGTGAGACTCAGACAAGGAGTGTATGACATGCTTTGCAAAATTTAAAGCACTATGTAAATGTCAGTACTATTACTATTGACCTGCCATTTTTCCCCCGCCCCCAGGGCAAGAACTATTTCTTATTTTGGTCTTTTTATCCTCAGCACTGAAGACAATGCTTGAAACATAGTAGTTGCTTAATAAATGCTTGTAGGCTGATTGTTATTAGCAAAGGCTATAAGGTCTGCTATCCTACTGAAAGTCTCAAAAAAATTCCAAGAAGACTGGCTAAAAAAGGGAAATAGCATCTTTCCTTGAAAATCTCCATAAGAACAAATTTACTTTCTTGAAATGCCAACAAAATGAAATGGGAGAATATCAGAGGGCTGCGCTCACCTCATACCTCTTTTTCTACTCTCTACCTTTACCTTTGCAATAGAAACAATTGAATGAAGGAGAAAGTTTCCCTTTCATTTTAGGGCTCCCAGGCAGAATTTCCCTTTTCACACTATCCTTTTTGGCTTTACTAAGTTCCTGTGCTCATAAATCCCACTCTCACTGGGCTGACAAGCATTCATTATAAAAATGTGAGAGCTTGTTTTTCAAATATTGCCATTTTCTCTTCTTTATGTCTTGAAACTTAGGGAACCACATGGAGTTTAACTCACAGAAGTGCCAACAAAACACACAGTCCTGCAATCCCCACACTCCACTTCACTGTCTGACCCCCAGACCATCTCTCCCATTTTTCCAAAAATAGCTTAAAGAAAATTAAGAAATTCCCGATTCAGAGACAAAAATTGGAGAACATTCTGTCATTATTGTTCTTCTGTGCCTCTTGGATCAGGGCACATGAACAGCTGCTCCCCACCTACACAAACCCTGAACTTGGCCCTACCCAGTCACTGAACCTCCTTCTCCTTCTTTCTTCAAATACTCTTCTAAGCTGCCCTCTCTCCAAGTTGCTTTGCTTCAACTAAAGGCTCTGTCAGCACAAAGCCCCTTCTGTTCATCATAACCAAGTTAATTTCAGTGTCCAAGATGACTAACACTAGCCTTAAGATTACTTCCTGTCACCCTTCAATAACCCTGAGGAATAACTGGCAGATGTATCCTGTAGCTCTGGGTACACAGCTGTTCCTCCCTGTTCACACTGGAGCAGAAATTCCTTTCACCTTTTGTTGATTAATTCTTAAGACGATTTTGAATATTGAATATGGATTGTTTTCAATCATAGAGTTATTCAGGATTATGGCCCCTTCTTTCCTATGAATTTATTATCTTTCTCAATGTTATTCAGAAAAGGGAAGGCAGGATTATCTTCACTTTTATTGTGAGATACTCTCATTTTATGTCTGTCACCATTGGTTTAAAGTAGAAAGAATACTGTTACAAGAGTCAGAGGGCCTGGATTTAACTCCTGACTCTGTGGGTTACTGCCTGTGTAACCTTGGGCAAGTCACTTATCCTCCTTGCCATCTTAGTTTTCTCATCTGCAAGATGAGGATTTGGAAGATCTCTGATGTCCCTTTAACTCTAGAACCGTGGTCTTATTTTTAGTGGCCACATAAATGAAAGTAAAGGGCATGCTCTTGAGGTACTTACATTCTAGATGAAACTACATTAAGGAAAGAATGGGTTTGACTATACAAATAACATTCTCACAAGAAGCCAAGGGACATAAATTTTGTTCAATTCATTGTGTAATATGAATTCTTTATTCTCCTAGTATTGGGCCCTTCTGCCTACTCCCAAACCACATCTCTTCTCTTGTCCTGTGAACATTGTTGATCATCTGCTTTTGACTTGGGTCCCACTTCCTGTTTCTGACTTCTTAGCTCAGTATCCAATGTCCAAATCAACACCTGAGGCCCTCCCTCAGCTGGAACACTTTGAGAGAAGTTATTTGCTACTCTCCACTGGAAAAATCTCAAAAGCATCATGGGCAGGCCTCTCAGACTTCCTCATCACAACCCCTACATCTTCTCATCCTTCTACCTCACCCCCCCCCCCCCTTCCCCTGTACAGGGAAGTAACAGTATCTTACGATCTTTTCTGCATCTTCAGTGGAATTTCATCTTATAAGAGGAAGGAGGATGGGATAAATTTTGAGTTTGTCAGCCTTTAAGGTAAAGGAATGAACGAATAAAGCATTTCTTAAACTCTTGCTATGTGTAAGAACAAGTGTTAAGCATTAGGGATATAAAGAAAAAGTAAGACAATCTCTGCTGTAGTGAAACTTGGATTCTAATAGAGGGTGAGGGGGCCAATCATTTAAAGCCAAAATTATGTGTGAAAATATGTTTAATATGAATGTATAAGTAGAGCCTATGTCAGATTGCATGCCGATTTGGGAAAGGAGAGGGAGAAAATTTAAAACTCAAAATCTTATGGAAGTGAATGTTGAAAACTAAAAATAAACTAATTAATCATATATTTTTTAAAAAGTCAAAATTATGTTTTCTGTGCATTTAGACTCCAAAAATAAAATATCTCGTGGCATGTTGGAACTAGTTAGAGCAGGGAAGTGAGCAAGTTGGATCTGTAATTTCAAGGCTAAGGACTAGCTCAAAAGGACAGATCAGGTGAATGGGATGGGGCGGGGGGGAAGCAGAAAGATGTGGGGGTTGCAGTGAACCAAGGCCAAACAAAGAGCTGCTACCCAGTCAGTTACTTGCCATTGATCCTTAATCCCTGATCTTTCCCTCTCCTCTCCTTTTCTCTTGGGCTAGGGTATAATATGGGAGAGATTAATTCAAGGAAGACAAGGGAAAGATGTATATCCCACATTTCAAGATCACTCTCAAGCATATAGATTGGAATGGGTGGCCAGAGTGGGATAATGTGCATATCATCTGTAATATTTGCATTGCTGTCTCCCTCTCTTTTGCAAAGTAAATGTAATTAATTGACTTTTCATTAGTTAATGAACCTCTGATGCAACTCAGTTGTACTGGAGAAAGTTGGATCCAAGTGTTTTAGATCTCAAATCCTGGATCCTGCCTTCTAATGTTCAGTTCCAGAGACCCCACAAAATTTCTGACAGCGCCTGTTGATAATTGCTCAGGTACTCAACCCTCTAACATTGATTAAATATGGCTCCCAAGAAATCCACAATATTGGGGCACAAGAAGCCCACCCTTTTCTCCACCACGGATAGCTACCTAACACTTTGCTAGCCTACAAAAGTGTACTAATGTTACTGTGGTCAATTTATCTTCCTTTTTCTTCCTCTGCATTGGGGATTTTTGCTGTTGTTGATCTAGAATCTTTTCATTATCCCCAAAGGGATGTTACTTAGCTTTCCTTAGCCACTATTGAATTTACTCTGTCTTCTCTGTTTTATCTTGATAAAGCCTCTATTGCAATCACCCCAAGCTTGATGGTTTTTGTAAAACTTTAAGATTTGATTCCTCCTTAAATACAATGTTTGTCAATCATCCTTAACTACTTTGTTTCAAGCTACTTTATCTTTCTGACAGGGTCCTGGAAGGTGTTTTCAAGTATTTCACAGAAGGTATCGGATTTTATATGCCCTACATTTCTATAGCGCTTTAAGGTCCGCAAATCACTTTCCTCATAAAACCCTGTGAAACAGGTTGTGCAAGGATTATTGTCCTTGTATTTTACAGATGAGAACATTGAGGTTTAGATTGGTGAAGTGACTGCATATAAAAATAACATGAAGTGTATGGTTTAGTGTAAAGAAAGCTGAATTCTGAGTCCGGTGACTTGGATTTGAGACCCGACTTTGCAAGTAGTCCACTTGTGACTTTGGGTTACTTTATCTTTCAGCCTCAGTTGCCCCATCTTTAAAATTAGGATAACACTTACCTATTTTATTTCAAGAAGCACCCTGGCAAAATGTAAGCAAAGCTTTTTATAACCATAAAACTTGTCATGGTGAATTAGTTGTTTATTTGATGAATGAAATTCCAGTATCATAGACTAGGAAGGCATTTTAAGGTGTAATATAATTCATCTTGCTTTAGGAAGAATTCTTCCCAGACTGTCCATAGGTAAGATTTTCAAGATCAGGGAGTGAATAAGCTCTTGTCAAGCATTTAACAATTCTTATAATCAAGAAATTCTCCCCACTGTCCAGAGGAATATATTTTTTTTTAATCAGAAACTAAATTTCAGGAAATGTAACTTCCATTTTTCATATCCCAGTTCCAATCCCAATCTATGTGTCCCTAATCCTTTACACGTATCCTTGGTTTTCACATTTCCCAAACGCTTTCTCAGTGGCTGTCATGAATCATTAGCCAATTATTCAACAAGTATATGTGTTCACGAAGAAAGTAGGAACTAACTGCTTCAATATAAATTTAAGTAGAGCGACCTATTCATCATTTCTATGATTAGCATATGCACCTTTAGTCCCTCTGGTTCTTCTGAGCCAGTTTCCAGGATTTGAGGTATGTGGATCTAGGCTTTGCTAGTACTTAGAAGCACCGATTTTCACATTAAGAATCCTTGCATTTGTGTAATGGGTTAGGCAGGACATAAAACAGGAAAAGAACATTGTGCCATAAAAGCACCTTCATATAGAAGAATGTAAGTCTCCCTAAAATGGTAGCAGGGTAAGTAGATTTTCACCTTAATAGATGGTGACCTGGAATCACAGGGATGAAGGGAAGAGGGGGGATTCTGTTAGTCTTAGGACTTGGGTTTCTTCTCTTGTGATTACAAAAGGGGCTATTGGCTTGTTTTCTCTCAGAAAACAGGAAAAGCATGGGTAAAGAGATCAGGGCAGGTCTTCATATGTCTGGATGTTTGAAAGGGAATTCAAAGATCATCTAGTCCAATCCCCTAATTTTACACATGAAGAAACTAAGACCCAGAGACATCAAGTGACTTGACCAAGGAAACACAGCCAGTAAGCAGCTGCTGCTGAGCCATAATTTGCATTCAGATCTTTTGACCCCAATTTCAGCATTTTTTTTTACCTCACCCTCCAGCATTGTTGTGGTTATATAGGTCAAAGTAGGTTCTAGGTGGGCAAAGACATTTCCAAACCCTGGTATGGTAACAGGCTAACAGGCCTCCAAATACCGAGGTTCAGTGAAACAGTTCAGGGAATAATAGGTAAATAAAGAGTCAGTAATGACCCACACCTATCTGGGAACTCAATGATAATGGAAGATGGATTACTATGATTAGGGCAGAATGATAAAGGAAAAATCTCCTGTGTGGCAGCAGATTCCCAAGCAAGGAAACTTTCCCATGATAGTCCTTGAGTTGGTACATACCCTGCTCTCACTATTTCTCTGCTACCTCCCAACTCCTGGCTTCTGGGAAAACATATAAGCAACTCTTGCATTATTCTTAGGAGACCATCTCAAGAAACTAACAAATCATCACAGACTAGCTTGTTGGGGAATGTGAGAATAATGGAGTCTTACTGGTACTGTGCTGTCTAAAAAGTACTAATATTTTCAATTTAAGTTTACCTTATTATTTTGTCTTTGGAAGTTTAGGTGAGCCCTTCATTATAGTCGGAGGGAGGAGGTAGAGGTTGCATAATTAGTTATAAAAAGTGTAATGTGTTTTTTTGCATCTTGGAAAATGTTTTCTGAAGTCTCATTTATTTTTAAAAAAGCTATGTTCTTTATTCTTGTCAGGCCTATGCCAATACTTTTCAAATTTTTACCTTACATTTTCTACTTTCTTTTCTTTCTCTTTGGCTTTTGACCCCAAAACTCAAAGGAAACTATACTTTCCAAGGTCAACAATGACCTTTGGTATTGCTAAATACAGTGACCTTTCATTAGATCTTTTTTTTGTTGACCTCTCTGTAGCACTGGATAATATCAGCTAACTCCCTTTCCAAATACTATCTCTTTACTCTGTTTTCATCACCTTTCCTATTTTTGTTTTTACCTCTTTGGTCTCTCTTAAATCTCCTTTTCCATATCATCATCTATTTCCTGTTCCCTATGTGTGTGTGGTTGTACCCCAAGGCTATATCCTGGATCATCATCTTCTTTTCTCTCTATATTCCCTTGATGATCTCATAAGTTCCCAAGAGTTCAAATGTCATCTCTATGTAGATGACTCCCAAAGCTATCCATTAAACCCTCTCTTCTCTCCTGAGAAATCCAGTCCCATATTTCCAATTCTGTGAAAGTAGCTTTACTTAAATAATGCAGAAAACACCTCAAATACACTATTTCAAAACTGAACTCATCATCTTTCCCTCTAAAATCTCAACCTCTCATCCTAATTTCCCCCCTTTCTGTTAAGGTTACTGCTATTTTTCCAGTCATCCTTTACTGTTTACTTTCATTTACCCAAGTACAATCAGCTTTCATTTGTCTTTTTATTTCTACTCACAACACAGTAACTCTAGTTCAGGTCCTTATGCTGTCTTGGCTAGACTAATCAGTCTCCCTATATCTAAACTCTCCCCTGTCCAAACCATCATCCAATGCTGCTAATTTGATATTCCTAAAGCACAGTTCTGACTGACAGTCCCCTGTTCAAGAAGTTTCACTAGTTCTTTATTGCCTTGAAGATAACATATAAATTCATCTATTTGATATTTAAAGCCTTTTTCATCCTGACTCCAGTCTACCATTACAGTTATGATATTTCTTCCCTGTGTGAACTCCAGGTTCGAGCCAACCTGGTCTACTTGTTGTTCCTCACACATGACATTCCATTTCCCTCTCTACATCCCCATGTCTTCCATGTTCTTGTTATTCCATGTCTGACTCTTGTACTCTTATCCCAAGTACTACCTGTCTGTCACAAGAGGGCTTTCCTGATTTTCTCTGTTACTTTGTTTTTAAAAAAAATTACATTTATTATTCATTAATTTTTAACATTTAACTTTGAGTTCTGAATCTCTCCTTCTCTTCCTCCCACTTTTCCCCATGCTCATTGAGAAGGTAAGTAATATGATATCAACTGTACATGTGAAATCATGCACAACATTTCCATATTGGTAAAGTAACCAACAAAAGCAATAAAAATAAAATGAAAAAAAAGTCATGCTTCAATCTGAACTCAGACTTCATCAATTCTCTCTCTGGAGGGTGGATAGTATTCTTCATCCTAAGTTCTTCAAAATTGTCTTGGATCATTGTATTGATTAGAATAAGTCTTTCACAGTTGATCATTGTTACAATATTGCTGTACTGTGTAAAATCTTATGGTTCTGCTCACTTCACTTTGCATCACTTCACATAAGTCTCCCTAGATTTTTCTGAGGTCATTCTGCTCACACATTCTTATAGCATAGCAGTATTCCATCACAGTCATATACCAAAACTTATTCCGTCATTCCCCAACTGGTAGGCATCCCCTCAATGTCCAATTCTTTGCCACCACAAAAAGAACTGCAGTAAATATTTTTTGTATATGTAGATCCCTTTCCTTTTCTTTGGTCTCTTTGGGATATAGACCTAGTATTGGTATTGCTGGGTCAAAGTTTTTGCAGTTATATAGCCCTTTGGACATGGTTCCAAATTGTTTTCCAGAATTTTCCATTACTTTGCATTTATGTGTATGTATATGAATGCACCTAAATATCTGTATGCATATACACAAGGTCTCTGGACCTTAACAGGACAGAAGGTGTGAGCATACATGCCCTTTAAGATCATTTCTAATTCTAAATCTATTAGCCCATGATCTTCGGACAGAGAAATAAATATTCCTCAAGTGGCATCTGCTTTTCCAGGGACAAAAGGACAAGACACATCTTCCATTGTGCCTGTGTTCAAGGTAGAGACAGTCAGTTGATGAAAATGTATTAAGCACCTACACTATGTGCTAAGCACTGTGCTGGTGTGCTAGAGATACAAAGAAAGGGTAAGACAATCCCTGCCCTCAAGGATCTTACCATTGACCAAGGGAAGACAATGCATAAAAATAATTTGGAAAGGGGGAGGGTACTTGGCTGGGGACATGAATATGTGTATATGTATATGATAAATAAAATATATTCTATATCTGTATCCTACCTGTATAACTTATCCTTCTTTAGTCTCCTCTCTCTTCTCCTATATCATTAGCCATGTCTCATCCCCTATATATGAATGCACCCAAAGACTCTGACTTATCTCTTCTATTTCTATCCTGCAAGTATAGAGAGAGAGCTACTCTTAGAGCCAGGAAGATCTGGGTTCAAATTCTGTTTCTGAAACATTATGATATATGGTTGTGTTTTGTATCACGGTTTTGTAACATTGCTAATATGGAAATATGTTTTGTGTGATTTTACATATGTAGTTAATATCACAACTGTGAGGGCTCTAGGTAATAGTCTAAGATTATGAATTGAAGAGAAGATGCTGACCTTTAGTGGTAGAGGATGTTTTCTAACCGTGGAGCTCTCTATCTCAGTGAAATCACATGTCTATTTGTTATTATCCATATCCCGTATTTACCTATTTGTGTGTAAATATTGTATACTGCAAGTAGTATAGAAGTTCTTTAAGGTTATTTCATTCCTCTCTTTTTATTCCAAGCACCAAGCACAGTGCTTGGCACATAGTAGGTACTTAAAGTCTTACTGAATTGAATTTGGTGACTCAAATGACAACCAGGACACCCAGTAAATCCTTAGACTTGAAAGAGGATACAGGCCCTTTAATTAGATGTAATGGGAGTCTATTGAAGCCAAGGGAATAGGGTCTTTTGTCTTTTAATATTAAAGTAAGTTGTTTACAGCTGGATTTTTATTTTATTTTATGCTTTTTGCAGGGGGGGGGGAAGGCAAGGCAATTGGGGTTAAGTGACTTGCCCAAGGTCACACAGCTAGTGTTAAGTATCTGAGGCTGGATTTGAACTCAGGTCCTCCTGACTCCTGGGCCAGTGCTCTATTTACAGAGCCACCTAGCGGCCCTCAGGATTTTTAAATTTATCTCATTAGTAATTACCTCCCCCTCTTCTTATGCCTTTGTGTGCAAGCAGTGCAAACAATCCCTTGCAGATTGCTAACAAATGGTGTGCATCTAAGTACATCTCAGGGAAAACTGAGCCATTGGTAACACTGAAATGCTAAGTAATGGCCAATTTTGCTTCCTCTGTAATGGAAATTGATGGAAGGAAGTTTCTCTGTGGGTAATTAGATTGATTTTAGTTTTTGCCACTTTAATATCAGATAATTCTTGAAAGTGATTGTTGTAATTACACAAAGATAAGCTGATATTTAGGGCTGCCATTTTTCTTACTAATGTGGACTAACCACAGAACTCCAACAATATCCTCAAACATCTTCTCCTTTCATTCCCTCTGTTTAGTCTCTTAGGCTCTCTATCACAAAGGAGTTTTTTCTTTGTTAACATTTTATTAAAATCATTTCCTGATCACAAACAGGCTACATTTAGGGTGAGTTTAATTTTTTCAGGGTCTGTGAACTTGTTTTTAGTTGTGTTGATAAATAAGATTCTTTTAAGAGGAAGAAAACAAAGGATGCATAGATTTTAAAAATTATAGTTTCAGAATGAAGAAATACAGGATGGAATCTGAGAGAATATTCTTTCTTCTCCCTAGAGACTTCCTAGATTTTATGGATGAAGAGAGTCTTAGAAAAGATCTCAAGGAGATGAGCCTGGAACTAATTCCCTTGTTTCCACTCTTGAGTAGTTTAAACTATCCCTTTGCCCTAAGAACTTCCTGTCCTCCACAGCTAGCTAGAGACTGCTGAACTTTTCTCCAGGGTTACCAGCTTCCCCAATATCTGAAGGACAAGTCAGATCCCCTCTCATATCAGTATTTGAGGCTTTTTTTTTTTTACAGAAGAAACATCAGTGGGTTTGGAATCAGTGGACCTGTATTCAAATCCTACCACAGCTGAATGCTTACCTATGTGACCTTGAACAAGTCTGTCTCTCTGGACCTTAACAGGACAGAAGGTGTTAGTATACATGTCCTCTAAGATCATCTCCAATTCTAAATCTATTAGCCTATGATCCTCAGACAGAGCAGTGAACATCCTTCAAGTGGCATTTCTTTTCCATGGGTGAAAGGACAAGACTCATCTTCCATTGTGCCTGTGCTCAAGGTAGAGACAGTTAATAAAAATGTGTTAAGGACCTACTATGTGTCCAGCACATAGTGGTATGCTGGAAATGCAAAAAAATAAAATAAAATAATCCCTGCCCTCAAGGACTTCGCCATTGACCAAGGGAAGACAATGCATAAAAATAATCTGGAAAGGGGGTGGGCACCTGCCTGGGGACATGATAAAGTTCTGTGGCCAGTGTGGGAAATAATCCAAGGAGGTGTGAGTTAATAGAACTGATTTCATTTTGCAGAATGATGAGTTTTTGGAGATCATAAAACCTAGGAGAGTAGACTGATGGGAAATGAGGAGGTGAGTGTTCTAAGGCCCCTCTTCAAATGGATTATCAGGGAGCTCCCAGATATCCATCCCCCATCTTCTCCAACAAGAGGGAGGGAGGGAACCAGGGGTGCAGGGTGCTGAAAAAAAGGTGAGATTCAGTTGATTTCATTTTGCAGAATGATTAGTGTCTAGATATCATAAAGGTACCTTGGAATGATGAAAAGAGTACTGGAGGACCTGTATTCAAATCCCAACTTTTCTATTTATTACCTTTGTGACCTTGGGTAAGCCACTTAACTTTGAGTATCAGTTTCCACATCTGTAAAATCAAAGATTTGGAATAGATGATCCCTTGATCTACATCCATAAATCCCTTCAAAGCTCTTAGCCCCAGTTTCCTCATTCATAAAATGGGATTTATTGGTAGTTCCTATGTTGCGAGGCTCAAATGAGATGTTTATTAAATTCTTTGCAGATTTTAGAGCACACTATAAAGGTCAATTATTATTACTAACTTTGAAATGAAGACAGTTATGCTTGCTTCTTACAAACTGGGTGATTTTAGATAAGCCATTTTGGAAGTCAGTTTCCTTGACAGAAAATATGGGCAGGGGGTCAACTAGATGACAGTTAAAGCCCATGTCATCTTTTTACAATACTAACGTAAGACTATAGATTGTGTTCTCACAAAAAGTACAATCAAATTCACATTTGAAGATTGGGTTGCAGACATCACAGAGGGAGATTGATGACCCCAGGGACCATAAGGGTCCTGATGAGCATCCTGGCTATGGAATCATACAGAGTTTTCCCTTTGCATTAACCTTTCCCATCACACTAGAAAGCAATGTGGCAATCAGATCACCAGCTGAAGAGCCTCTTCTAAACACAGGTGAATTTAGACCTCTGATCACTGCTTATGGACTGGGATGGAGGCTGGTGAGCAATATAGGTCATGCTGTGCTTCCTTCCATAATGTTTTGCACCTTTGCCTCCTTGGAATATCTCTGCTGCATCAGCTGAGACCATTGACAGTTGCTTATTGGTGGGCACAAATCCAGCTGAGTCTGTTTACAGCTTGCCCAGTGTGTGTGCTCTGGAGCTCCAGGGAACCTCTGCTGTGAAGCTGCCCCTGTTGTTAGCTGTCTAAACCTTGAGCCTCTAACAGAATCCCTGAAAAGGCTGACATTAGTGAGTATGAGTTCTTTGGATGAAGTGACGCTGAGAATGAGACATCTAAGGCATTATAAAATAAACCCAGATTTCATAGGCAGGGCAACAGAAAATGCCATGAGAGCTATATCGCAGCCATCAGAAAAGGGCATTGTTTTCTATCCCTCAGTAAGTGGTCTTAGAGGGCAGGGACTGGGTTTTTTAATATCCTCCAGGGTGCCTCATAACATGCTGGGTGTTTAATAGATGTGTTAGAAGCATTTGTTGCAAAGAACTCAACTTCATTTTCATAGAAATTCCATAGGAATTTTATGGGAGGAAGGATCATCTGGTCCAACACCCTCTTTTAACTCATGAGGAAGTAATGATGCATAGTCGGCAACAGTTTTAGAGTTTAAGCCCAGGTTTTCTAACTCCAAATTTGGTGATTCCCTTTCCTTAAAGGGGGAGAGATAAACTCCTATAAACACACCTTGGCACGACCAGTTCTTATTTAAAGAAGCAAACAGGGAACGAGGAAAAGGTTCCTTTCTCTGGTATAAGTGTTTGTAAGTTTCTCCTAGCACAGGTATTGTTAACCTGGGGTCTGTGAAGATTAAAAAAGGATTGTTCAATTCATTTCTGTATAATTAGTTTCCTTTATAATCATATGCATTTTACTTTACACATTTAAAAAGCATTACTTTAAGAAGGGGGCCATGGTACACAAAGAAAGGGTTAAGAGAACTCACATAAACCATATTATCAGGTGCTTAAGACATTTTGAGTCTGAGAGGGGAAAAGAGAGACTGCTGTGGTGGCCACAAGAGTATGCAAATGTTTGTGATGAGGAGCAGGTAGGGGATAAGGTAGCGATTTGGAACCTGAAAAAGGAGGTTTGGGGCTAATACATGCCAAATTGTGGTTTGGGAGACTGGACTGGAAGCTTCTTTCTTCATTACCCACCAATTTAAAGGAAAACCATCCAAAAAAGGAAGGAAAAGGTATATGTTCAGATAAAGTGCTCAGGAAAGACTTGTAGCCATTTCAGGCCAAAATATCTCTCCCAAATATACCCTTCTTTATATTCACAAAGCTGCTACCCTAGTTCAGGCCCTAATCAGTTATTGAACTGAACTATTATGATTGCCTTGCAATTGGTCTCCCTGCTTTAGTCACTGTTCATTCTGACCCATCATCCAACTAAACTACCAAGATAATTTTTTTAGAGCATAGGCCTAACTATGTCAACCCTACTCAATGAACTCTAGTGGCTCCATATTACCTCCAAAATCAAACAAAAACTATCATTTTACTTTTAAAGCTCTTCATAACCTAACCCTTGCTTACTTTTCTAATCTTCCTCTGCTGTACTCTCCTCCACACCCAACTCCTCACTGGCCTCTTGCTCTTCTTTGCACAGGACTCTCCATCTGCCATCCCCGGGCCTTTGTCCTGGTGGTCTCTTATGTCTATAATGCTCTCTCTACTTACATTTATATGTTAGAGTCCCTGGATGCTTTTCAAGACAACTCATTTTCCACTTCTTGCTGGAAGCCATTCCTGCTGCTCTTAGCTACTAATGCCTTCCCCTCACATATTGTTTTCCATCTATTTTGTATATATCTTGTGTGTACATAGTTATTAATATGTTGTCTCTCCCATTGGATAATGTCCTTGAGTGTATAGGCCATTTTTGTCTTTCCTTGTGTTCCCAGGGCTCCTCATAGTGCCTTGTAACATAGTGAATCCTTAATAAATGTTTGTGGACTGACTGATGAAGAAGCCATTTGATACATTAGAGCTGTAGGGGAAAGGCACCGTTTTAGGACATCATTCAGTGCATTATTTCTAGAGTGGACTAAATGGCTCCCATGTGACCTGGCAGTGTGTCTCTAAGCTTTTAACCAGGAAGTAAATTAAGGAAGAATAAAGCTCAGTTTGTAACTCAAAGAATCTCAGAGTTGGAAGGAACTTCAGAGGCCATCCAGACTAAAGTGCAAATTGAACATGAACCTTTTCTCCTCCCTTCTATCTACATGCAATATTTCTAGTGAGTGATCATCCAGCCTCTCCTTGAACACTCCTAATGAGGGAGAACATACTACCTCTGGGGGCAGCCCCTCATATCTTTTGATTGTTCTGTTAGAAAGTCTTTCCTCTAAGTCTCCTTATGTGTAGCTGGCTCTGTTTGTTACTAGTTTTGTCCTTTGGGACCTAAGAGAACAAGCCTAATTCTTTTCCCAAATGGTAACCCTTTAGATACTTCAAAGCAGATAACCTGTGCTGGAGAGTAGTCTTGATTGCTTTTGGGAAAATGCAAAGATACTTTTACAATCCCTAAATCTCCTAGATCAAAGCCCCATCTTTTTAAAACCAGCAGTTTACAAGTATTTTATGTGTCAGGGAGTCATGGAACACTACAATCTCTAAAGAGTAAAAAATTAGTGTCACTGAAATGACAATGGACACTTGAATGTTGGCTGTGAACAGGTTTCAGTAACTAACAATGAATTATAGAGAAGAACCAGTGAAGAAAGTCATCAGAGAAATATATAATAAAAATAGAAGATGGGTTTACAACATGAGCATATTCAATGGATGATCCATGTATTCCCCTGGAGACATTACAGTATCAGGAGAGAGTGAGCAAAAACTCTCTAGTACATTGGATGGACATATGGAAGAGCATGGACAAGTTACACAGGATTGTCAGGCATAGATGGATTATAATTTTTCATTGTTACTGAGAACATCCATATCAGTGGGATCACAGATCCATTTTAACATTTTTTTTGGCCTTGTCCTGTCTAAACAGTGTGAGTTCCCTCAACTGATATTCATACAGTAAGGTTTCTAGTTTTCTCACCATGCTAGGCACCTACTTCTGGATGGGATATACCTTGTTTGTGCATATTCTAAAATAGGAGTCCTAGAATTGGACATAATATTCCAGATGGGGCATAAGAATGCTCCCCTCCCTCACTCTGGACTCTCCATGCTCCTCCATAGGGATCCAAACGTCATTAGATTTCTGGGTCACCTTGTTGTACTGTTGTTTCATTTTGTTGTTCTTGTTGTCCTCTAAGATAATTAGATCTTTCCTTAGCTCCACGATATTCTCTTTCCTAGTATTTATGAAGTGAATTCTTTACAAAATACATACTTTTACATTAAATTTCATCTTATTAAGTGTGATACAGCATTCAGATTTGTCACAAATTTTTTTATTCAAAAACTTTCCCCCGTGTAAACAGTTCTAGTGCTGTGTCATCAGTAAATGTGATAATTATATCCCCTATTATTTCATCCAAGAAATAAAAATAGGAACTGAACCTATGACTTTATTGATGACCTCCCAGATGAAGAAACTCCCTCTACTGATTCAAGCTTGGGAACATTCCTCTGAAACTTTTCTTGGAAGGCTACCTAGAATACCAAGAGTTCAAGTGATTTACCTGTTGTCACAGTCCCAGTACATGACAGAACTTGAACCCAGGCCTTCCTGAATTGAAGGCTGTTGTTTTTGTCTGATGTTTCATATTGCCTCTTCACCTAAATCAAATTAAAGTGTTGTTGGCCCAGAATCAGGACCCTTCAGGATGCCACTAGAGGCCACCTTCAGAGCTGACATTGACTCAGTGACTATTCTTTTGGTTTGGTCACTCAACCAGTTCTTTATCTGCACCATAGTATGCTGTGCTATTATCTGGCCCATACTTCTTCATCTTATCCACAAGGATATACTATTTTCAAATTAATTTGCTGAAATATAGAGTATTCTGTTAATTTACCATTTGGCACAATGTCAAAAAAGGGAAATGTGGATAGTCTAGTATGATCTATTCTTGATAAATCCAAGCTGGCTTTTAGTGATCACTTCTTTCCTTTCTATGTGTTGACTTATGTTGTAGAAATGCTAGGAATAAAAGTCAAACTTAGTGGCCTTTAGATTGTGATTTCACCTTCTTTCATTCTCCATAGTCTCCTAAAGATCACAGACAATAGGTCAACAAAATGACAACCACCAGTTCTTTCCTGGGGTTTGCTTTGTCAGGATCTGCTGTCTGGAACCTATGCACTCTCTTGCCTACCATCATTTACCAGGTTTTTTTCCCCCCTGTTAACCATTTTTGTTCTCTTCAGTCCAAAAAAAAATCACTTCAGAAGAGTCAATAGAAATGAAACAAGAGTTGAGTAGATCAGCTTTCTCTTATTATTCGTTATCAATGGGCATCAAGTCAAGGATCATTTAAAGGAACTGGGACTGTTTAGCTCTGAGATGTCAAATAAGCCACACCCATCATTAACAGTTACTCTATTCTTTTTATAATTCTCCTCTTGCCGCCAATGGTGATTATCATGAATTTTGGGCCCTGATGACTCAGGGTTAATGTAAATAGCAATTGTTTCTATTTTGGCCAGAAACCTGAAGGTCTTCCTCTCCCAAGTAGGATTTTTTTTTCCACTAGGTCAAAGAGGTCCCTCTTTGCCTCATTTCTTACCTAGTCTCAATCACTGAATGGACATTTCCTCATTCAAACCGAGATCTGGGAAAGACCTTAGCTTAAAAAAGTCAGGCTCTCACACTCTATCCAGGGACATCTGGACCCAGATGACTCCAGAGGAGAGAGTGAGGCTGGTGACTTTACACAGCCCTCCCTCACTTAAATCCAATTCATTTGCAAGTCATGGTATCACCTTCCTTATGTCATGGCCTTCTTCAAGAACAAAGGATAAACAACAACAATCTTGCCACCAATGGCCAGTAGTATGATATACTAGAAAAAAATAGGTCCTGAAACCAGAAAACCCGGGGTTTAAGTCTCATCTCTAACACATACTGGATTTGTGTCCCTGGGTGTATCACTTAATGTCTTAGTGCTGCGGGCCGTGCTGAGTTGCAGAGAAGGTACCAACATGCATTCACTGGTAAAGGACATTTCCTCCCTCAAAATTTCACTATACAAATGAAATTACTGGTCCAGTGCCTATTCCTATCCTTGTCCCCAACAGCCTTTAAAAATAAAGTCAATTTATCTCATTTTATACATTAGCAATCAGGATAATATTTTCATAGAATTGTGTTATGCTTTTATATTTATAGTATTTGCTGGTAACTTCAAAATTTCATTGTTGAGAGTTCCCCATCCCTCTTGGGTTAGCATCCATTGAAAAGGGTCTCTAGTTTGTCTTGTTCATCAAACACACTTTGTGCCTTTGTATATAGATATCTGAAACCATGGATTTCATTGTGGGTTGTCTTCTTGAATATTGTCTCCTGTGAACTACTACTGTTCTTCTCACATTTGAATCTTCTTCCTACATTGAATCTGCTTGTCTTTATGCTATCACTTGGTGGAAGTACATGAACATTTTTTTCTTTTTTGCATTTCTTTTCATATTAAGATTCTTGTCAGTAATTCACTAGAATGAATTTGTTCTTGTGGCTCTCAAAACAAAACAAAACAAACCAAGAGTTTCAAATGGAGGGCCTGTACTATCATTTTCCATTGTTCATAAGTTGTTTGAGCAATCTGATAAGATTACTGGGATTGTTATGTGTAAGAAAGTGAAAATCCAACTTTGTAATGAACTCTTTATAAGGATGTTTAGAGCAAGCACAGTCATTATTCCATAGAAGTTTATATCTCTTATTATACATACATAAATCCTTTAGTCCACAATAGTGTAGGCTCCCTATGTTCAGAAGAAAGGTCTAAAACCCTCTGCACCTTAGTAGATGGTTTTAAGAAACCTGTTATTTCAGTAGAATGGGCTCCCTGTGTTCAAAGAATGGTCTGAAACCTCCTACAGCTTAGAAGATGGCTTTCATGGATTGTTGTGGACAAAAGATTTCCAATTTTTAAGTCTTGTTGATGCTACTTCAGTAATTACTCTGGCATCTTAAGGGAAGCTAAGTGGCATAGTAGATAGAATATTTACCTTGAAGTTAGGAGATAAAATCCTGCCTTAGAGATTTATTAACCGTGTGACCTCAGGTAAGTCTCTTATCCTTTGTCTGCCTCAATTTCCTTATTCCTAAAATGAAGATAATAATAGCAACCACCCCCCAGGATTGTCATGAGGATTAAATATATTTGTAAAGTGCTTTGTAAATCTTAAAGTTCTATTTACTTATGTACCTACCTACCTATCTGTCTTATTATTATCCTTTTCACTTATATTCCAGCTGCCCTAATTTTCACCATCATTATCTCTTGTCTCAACTATGGCAACAGCCTTTTCCTTGTATTCTTAGCTTCTACTCTCTCCCCCCTCTTATTTATCTTCCATACAGTTACCAAATTGATCTACCTCAAGACTAATATGAACATGTCACTTCCATGTTCAAGAAGCTTCTATTGCCTCTGGGTCTAGAATAAAATGCAAAATCTTCTGTTTCAACTTATTTTTCCAGATTGGCTTCACAATACTCCTCCTCCCTCATGCTGCATACCTCCAAACAGGATTACTTATTGTTCGATGTACACAGACATTACACCTCCTGCCTCTGTGATTCTCCACACTAGAAATGCTTTCCTTCCTCACATCAATATCTTAGCACCCCTAGCTTTTAAAGCTTAATTTAATTGGCACATTTGGCACATCCTATATAAGACATTTCTAGATTTATTTCTCTCTGCATTCATTAACAATCTCACTTCCAATTATTTTCTAGTTGCTCACATATGTATATAATGTTAACTTCCACTAGAATATAAAGTAGTTGAGGGGAGGGACTATCTAGGTTTTGTCTTTGTATTCCAGTGCTTAGCAAACTGGGTGACTCATTGTATGAAATTAATAAATGCTTGTTGAAGAGATGAATCACCTAGGGGTCCACCTTCTGATAAGTAGCCTTACCAAACTTCGGTAATCTGGTCCTGGACTAATAGATATATTCAAAATGTTTCCAGCTTGGGTTGCTGTAGTTCTTGAGAAACCAATCATTTTATGCTATAATGAAACGTTACGATAGGACTTTATTTTACATTATAAACTATACTTGAATAATTCAGTGGATCTGTGATCATATGGATGTACATAATCCTTCCCAGAAGAAGTAATTACAACCCATTCATGTCTTTTCATCAAAAGTTATTCTTGTCCATATCCTCCCATAAATCCTCTAGATAAGCTCTATTCAATGCACTAAAGGCCTTAGTATAGATCCTTTTATATTCCCTGAGTGCCAAAACAGAACTTGGGGGTCTATAATTCTATTACCCCTTTTTTCTTGTTACATGATTGGTCCACTTGCCTATCTCATTATACACCCATCTCTTGAGTGTTGTCTGTGCCACCTCAGTCATGAAAGTTATCTTTGCTTATAGATGCCAGGCTCCTTACATGCCTTTCTCTCTTTGGGTCATTGATAGTTTTGATTCTTTTCAGGATTGTTGTGTTTCATCACTCAAGGCTACCTGGTACAACAGTTTATAATCTATAACCTTAAAAATATTACTTCTGGGTGGTGATATGCTAAGTATCAAACTAGTCCCCAGGGTTAACTTATGTTATCATGAGTACAAAGTAATAACTTCATTGTATTTTTGAAACAACTGACCCATGAATTAGACACCCATCAATAGAGCTATCATATAATACCACAGGGTGCTTGTTGACATTAAATTTTGTTTAGAACAAGTACAAGTGTAATCTATAGAGGATGTCTTCCTCATTATACATGATGATGATTGTAATGCATTCAGTCTGACACAACATTGTCTTTGGGAGGAATTTATTATGTAACACTTGTTTTATCTTGACTCAAGTTCAGGTAATAAATTCAAGTGTGATATAAGGGCCAATTTGCTTGGGAGAGTTTTGTCTTTGTCTCTTAGGAAGATAAATTGATCAGTAGCTTTCCTAGCCATGCCCAGGAGATAAGTGCAAATCCTTCTCGGATTTTCCTCGTATATTCTTTTGCTGGGTTCTATTTTGAATTGCTTTCTCTTTAAAGGCTAGCATTATCATCAGCACTTAATTGTGTAATGGATAATGAAAATCGAAAAATAATTAACATTTAACTTTGGAATCAAGCCAGAAATAGACATGTACTCAAATGGTGGCACACTCAGATCTTCTTTGCCACCCACACAGTTCTCTACTATGAGTAGCCTGGGATTTGTAATTAATAATAATAATATTTATGTCATTTACTATGTGCCAGGCACTGTGCTAAGTACTTTATCATTTTCTCCTTTCATCCTCACAACCACCTTGGGAAGTAATAGCCATTATTATTCTCATTTTAAAGTTGAGGAAACAGGAAAAAAAAGGTTAAAGTAACTTGCTCAGGGCCATACAACTAAGGCCAGATTTAAGTAATTATATTTGACTCCAGGCCTAGCTCTCTACCCACTGAACAGCCCAGCTGCCTCTATTTTTTTTAATATTCATATTTTTCCTGGGAATAAATAATTTTATTTATAAAACTGATCTGATATAAGAACATGAAATGAAGAAGAGTCCTTGGAATTGTGAGGGATCTGGGCCCCAGGAATAAAATGTACAGGTCCAAATTAAGTATACAGGTGAGCCAGATGTCTTCATGGTTAAAATGAATCCCTTGTACATCTTACCTCCCCCATCCCCATAGTGCTCCTGGGCTGAGCTTTCTTTTTTTTTTTTTTTTTTTTGCTTCTTCTTGGCAGCATGTTCGGATACTTTTGTCCTTCCTCTCTACTTCTGGTTTTTGTTCCCACACATGTTCCTCATACTTCTGGGTCACAGTCATTTGGATCTAATTTCAACTCCTCTGGGGCCAAGGTAACTTCTACCTGTTGCACTTCAGGGGCCAGATGCTTCTAGGTTATAACTATAGATTTGTCCTGAGTCTGGGTGAACCCATCAGGGATCCTCTAAGGTGGCCATTCTCTTCTCAGGCAGCATTGTAAATAGCTAGCTATCTCTCTGCCATCCCTAGCATAGATTAGAGGTATAAGGGATATTAATAGTCATCCAATCCAAACCCTTCTTTTTACAAATGAGGAAACAGCCTCAGATTGGTGAAGTGATTTGCCCAGTCACACAGCTAATAAGTAGAAGAATCAGCTTCATTGGGTGGTGGAAAGAAAAAGGTCAGCAAACATTTGAGGCATAGAACTATATTCAGTTTCTATGACTTTTTCTCTCAATATTTTAAATGCCTCTGGCTCTTTCTTCTGTATATGTCAAAGAACAGTAAAAGAACCTTTCACCTCCTTAGTTAAAACTCACATTTATTTCAGGTATTTTCAGGACATAAAACGAAAGCATTATAACTGCAAAAATTTTTGCCTACAGTACAGAATGTTAATGATTTGCGATGTTACAGGGCATTCCTATAATGTGCCAGGAACTAGAAATGAAGGGGGTAACTGCTGTCCTTTGAATGACCCCTGAGGATTGGCAGAGGATTTCTCTGAAGGTTCTCATCCATATTCAAATCCAGTGTATGTTCTAGGCTGTCCTGGCTTATAGGCAGTGATTTGCTGAGGTTTGGAGAGGCTGTTAGAGTTTCTGAAGGCTTAGTATTCCTGAGGAGGGGAGTAGTGGAGAATTGAAAGACACTAAAAACTGCCATTTACAAAACCAAAGAACAAGGGTTCAAGTTTTGTTTTTAACTTCATTTTTAATGAATCTCCTTGTTTTCTCCACTCTAGTCTTGACCCTGAGGAGAACATTTCCCCCATCTCTTTTCAGCAAAACAACACCAACAATAATGGCAGTGACAATGAAAATTTAAAAACCACCACAAAATGCACAGGTAGAGGAGAAGGGGACCTTGGACCAAGCCATGCGTACCTCCTGGCAACAAGATCCAGATGCAAGGTGCCCTATCTCACATCCCCAGGGACTTAGTGCGCGCCAGAACCTGCCGTCTGGTTAGTCATGGGGGAGGTAGAATGTCCTCAATTTAGATCCTTCAGGCCAATAAGACTCTGGTCCCATTTCCCAACAATTAAAGGAGAAGTAGTAGAGTTAAAGGGAATATGGGAGAAAGGGAAAGTTATTTTTCGAGTTTAAATGAGTTTTATTTTTGTTTCAAGATCTGTGATTTCATTGTTGTGGACAAATTCCAGCGATGAAATTCCTTCTTCCATTGTAACCTTCTTCTTTGGAACTTGTAGTGTCAGTGAGGTTCTTGGGACGAGGGCGGGGGGAGTACTGAAAGGTTAAGTAACTTACCCAGGGTTACATGGACAGGGTATGTCTGAGACAGTATTTGAACCCAGATCTTCCTGACTTTGATGTTGGTTTTCTATTCACTGTGACATACTGCCTCACTTCAAAGGAGTACAGAAGAGTTCATGGCAGAGCATAAATTAACCTAAGTAGAAGACAGTTTCATTGTCATTAACTCAAATTTAGCCAGGGAAGGGATATGGATGGTACTGAACTTGGACTGCCCCCTTCAATGATGCTGCTGAGAAGCAAAACCCTCTGCCTTCTAGTTGCTATATATGAGCTTACAAAAAGAAAACACGTGAAATGTCATAATATGGAACAATGATAGATTGTAGCATTGATGTAAGTAAAAGCAGCCAGATCCCTGTTGCTTCTAAAATTTATTAAATTCTAATGTAATGTACTTACCTTTGTGAGGGGCATGACTTCCACATATCACCCTCTTGACTTCCATTTTCCTCATACTAAAATTGATCTTTTTAAAAAAATAATTTCTATTTATTTCATTAAATATTTCCCAATTACATGTAATTTTCTTAACACACATTTTTTAAAAAATTGAGTTCTAAGGGAGGCTAGGTGGCACAGTGAATAGAGCACTGGCCTTGAAGTCAGGAGGCCCTGAGTTCAAATTCGGCTTCAGACACTTAACACTAGCTGTGTGACCTTGGGCAAGTCACTTAACCTCAATTGCCCTGCCCTTCCCCTCCAAAAAAAAAAGGCAAAAAAAAAATTGAGTTCCTGTGACCAAAGGACAATCAAACTGTGCATACCATTTGATCCAGCAATAACATTAGTAGGTCTGTGTCCTAAAGAGATCATAAAAAAGGGAAAAGGACCTGTATGTTAAAAAATATTTATTGTAGCTCTTTTTGTAGTAAGAATTTGAAATTGAAAACACAATTAGGATAACCCAGGATCTAGCAGCTTCCACATCAAGGGATCAAAGGGCCTGGAATATGATATTCTGGATCAAGGGAGCTAGGATTAAAACCAAGAATCACCTACCCAGCAAAATTGAGTATAGTATTCCAGGGGAAAATATGGTCATTCAGTGAGGTGGAGGACTTTTCAAACATTCTTACTGAAGAAACCAGAACTGAAAAGAAAGTTTGACATTCCAACATAGAAAGCATGAGAAGGTAAACATGGAAAAGAAATCATAAGGAACTTATCAGAGTTGAACTATTTACATGACAACATGGAAAAGTGACAATTGTAACTGATGAAACTTTTCTCAGTATGAGGATAGGTGAAGGGAATACAAATGTATATATATATATATATATATATATATATATATATATACACATATATCTATATAGGAGGGCTTATATATGCATACAAACACATATCTGAGTATGTGTATATATGAATACATAGAGGGCACAAGATCAATTGAATAGGAAGGGACAATACTCTAAAAGGTGAAATCCTGAGGTGGGTGAGGATTAGAATGAGAGGAGACAGGGAGAGACAGAATGGGGTTAACTATCTCATAAAAGAGGCAAAGGATAATTGTTATAATGAAGGGGAAGAACAGGAAGGCAAAAGGGAGAGTCAACCTTACTCTCATTGAACTTGGCTTA
>CM053583.1:94350403-94372929 GCA_028627135.1 Pseudochirops cupreus | reverse complement strand
ATACACAGGCACTGTGGTAGGGAGATCCATCCTGCCCTACCGGAAAGTCAGAGGGGTGATGGGGAAGGACATAGGAAAGAATAGATTGGGGGAGGGCTTATACAATGGGATGGCTGTTTTGGGTAGGAAGATGGGGAGAAAATTTGTAACTCAAAATCTTGTGAAAATGAAGGATGAAAACTAAAATAAATAAAAGTTAAAAAAATTAAAAAAAAATTTGAAATTGAGGAAATGCCCATCATTGGGGAATGACTGAACAAGTTGTGGTATATGAATGTAATGGAATATTATTGTGCTAGGAAATGATGAATAGGTAGACTTCAGAAAAACCTGGAAAGATTTACATGAACTTATCCTGAGTGAAGTGAGCAGAACCAGAACATTGTACACAATAACAGCAACATTGTGTGATGATCAACTATGATAGGCTTATTCTCAGCAATTAATATTTCTCCCAATTATTTTGATCTGGCTTTATTTGTGTGAAATGTTTTGCAATTTTGTTCATACAATCTCTGGGTTTGTCTTGGCAGGTAAACTTCTAGTGTTTTATATTATCTGCAATTATTTTGAATGGAATTTCTCTTTCTTTCTCTTCCTACTAGATTTTGTTGGTAGTATACAGAGATATTGATGATCTATATGGATTTATATTATATCCTACAACTTTGCTGAAGTTGTTAATTTTTTCAGCTAGTTTATTAGTTGGTTCTTTAAGGTTCTCTAGCTGTCATCAGAGTCATTATTTTGTTTCCTCATTACCTATTTTTATTTCTTCAATTTCTTTTTCTTGTTTTATTGCTATAGCTTGCATTTCTAGTATGATATTGAACTAATAGCAATGATAATAGATATCCTTGCTCCACCCATGATCTTATTGGGAAGGCTTCAAGTTTATCCCAGTTACAGATAATGCTTGTGTTTATTTTAGATAGATATTACTTATCCTTTTAAGAAAAGCTTCATTGATTGCTATGCTTTCTAGTTTTTTTTTAAACAGAAATGAGTGTTGTATTTTGTCAAAGGCTTTTTTGTATCTATATAATAATATGATTTTTGTTTTTTTTTAGTAGATATGGTCATTTATGCTGATAGTTTTCCTAGTATTAAATGAGTCTAACATTCCTGGTATAAATTCCACCTGGTCATAGTGTATGAACTTTGTGAAATGCTGCTGTAATCTCCTTGCTAGTATTTTACTTAACATTTTTGCATTGGTATTCATTAAGGAAATCAGTCTATAGTTATCTTTCTCTGTTTTTTGCTCTCTCTGATTTAGGTAACAAAACCATAAAAAAATTGTGTTATAAAATAATTTTTTTCTTCAGGAGCTCATTGATGGCATGTTCAGTTTCTTTTTCTAAAATAAGGTAATTTGAGTATTCAGTTTTCTCTTCTGTCAGTGTGGGAAGTTGATATTTTTGTAAATATTCACCCATTTCAGTTATCAGTTTTAGTGGCATATAATTGTGAAAAATAATTACTAATAATTGTCTTCATCTTCACTGGTGGTGCATTTGCCCTTTAAATTTTTGATATTAGTAATTTAGTTTTTTTCTTTTTTAAATCAAATTAACTGAGGTTTATCTTTTCATTTTTTAAAATAAAACCATCTCTTAGTTTTATTAGTTAAATTTTTTTTAAACTTTCAATGTTATTACTCTTTCCTTTGATTTTCAGGATTTGCTTCTTGGTGATTAACTGGGGATTTTTAATTTGTTCTTTTTTAATTTTCAAAAGTTGCATGCCAAATTATTTTTATTAGCTCTTCTTTTATTCATCTACACATTTAGAGATATAAATTTCCCCTTAGTACTGCTTTGTTTACATTCCATAAACTTTGGAATGTTGTCTTGTTGTTGTTCATTTTAATGAAATCATTGATTGTGTGATTTGTTTTATGACCCATCCATTCTTTAGGGTTAGACTATTTAATTTTCAATAGCTTCCAATCTATGTTTCCATGACCCTTAATGTAAAAATGTAATTTTTGTTGTCTTATGTTCTGAAAAGGGTATATTTAATATTTCTGCTTTTCTGCATTTGATTATGAGGCTTTTATGCCTTAATATATGGTCAGTTTTTGTGAATATACCATGCACATCTGAGAAAAAGGTATATTTTCTATTCCAATTCAGTTTTCTTCAGAGGTCTGTCATATCCAACTTTTCCAAATTCTGTTCACCTTCTTGATTTCTTTCTTATTTATTTTATGGTTAAATTTATCTGTCTTTGATAGGGGAAAGTTGAGGTTCACCGCTAGTATAGTTTTACTATCTAGTCCTCCTATAATTAATTTAATTTTTTCTTTAAGAATTTGATTGCTATGTCATTTTGTACATCTGTGTTTAGTATTCCTATTACTTGTCTATAGTTCCTTTCAGCAAAATGTAGTTTCTTTCCTTCTCTGTTTTATTTATATCTATTTTTGCTTTTGCTTTGTCTGAGATTATGATTGCTACCCCTGTCTTTTTTTTACTTTGGATGATGCACAGTAGTTTCTGCTTCTGCCCCTCATTTTAATTCTGTGTTTCTCTCTGTTTCAAGTGTGTTTCTTGCAAACAACATATTCTTAGATTCTGGTTTCCAATCTATTCTGCTATCTAGTTCTTTTTTATGAGTGAATTCTTTCCTTTCACACTTGCAGTTTGATTATTAACTGTTCATTTCCCACCATTCTATTTTCTTCTGTTTATCCCTCTCTCTCTCTCTTTATCCTCTTCATCCTCTAAAGTCTGTCTTGCTTCTGACCATAGTATTTTATCTGCCCTCCCTTTTATTACCTCCCCCTTTCCTTATTCCCTATTCCTCCTACTTCCCGGTATAAAATAGATTTCTGTTACCAATTGACTATGTATGTGTGTATTTGTGTATGTATATACGTATACATACAGATAGATATGTATATATAAATACATATTTTTTTCTTTATTGGGACCAACTTAGATGTGAATGAGGTTCAAATATTGAATCACATTTTCCCTTCCTCTGTAAAAGCTCTTCTTTGTACATTTATTTTATGTGAGATTATTTCCCCCATTCTTCTTCTCCTTCCTTCTTTCTTGCTATCAAGTAAAAAAAAAAATCATCCCAACCTGATTCACTCCTACACCCTCTTTTTTTTTTTACTTTTTTCTTTTCTTTTCTTTTAAAAGTTGATTGTTTATTTACTTTTAGTTTACAAGATTCAGTTCCATAATCTCTTGAGTTTCAAATTTTCTTCCCTTCCTCTCCCCCTGCCCCATGGCAGCATGCAATCAAGTATTGGATCTGCAAACATTTCAAATTGGACATTAATCTGGTTGTATAGAAGGGTTGTAATCACTGAAGTGAGCAATGGGAAAAAAGAAAGAGAACCAAACATGAAAAAGAATGATAGCATGTAGATTGCTTCAGTCTCCATTTAAACTCTGTTCTTTCTAGATCTTTCTCTGAATGTAGAAATCTTCTTCCATCCTGAGACTTGTAGAGTTGTCTCATAACTGCGTTGCTGAGAAGAGTCCAGTTTATCAAAGTTGGTCGTCACACATATGATGCGTCTGTGATTGTGTGCAAATTTTTCCTGGTTCTGCTCTTCTCACTTAGCATCAGTTTATATAAAGCTCTCCAGGTGAATATGAAGACTGTCTCCTCCCCATTTCTTATAGCATAATAATATTCCATTACCTTCATATACCACAACTTGTTTAGCCATTCCCCAATTGATGGGCATCCCCTTAATTTCCAGCTTTTTTGCCACCACAAAGAGAGCTGCAATAAATATTTTTGTGCATATGGGTCTCCCTCCCACTTCTATGATCTCTTTCGGGTACAACTCCAGAAGTGGTATTACTGGATCAAAGGGTATGCAATTATTTGTAGCCCTTTGGGCATAGTTCCAGATTGCTCTCCAGAATGGTTGTATCAGTTCACAGTTCCACCAACAATGCATTAGTGTTCCAATTTTTCCACATCCTCTCCAGCATTTGTCATTTTCGTGTTTTGTCATCTTAGGCAATCTAACTGGCTACACCCTCTTTCTATGCATAATATCTCTTTCCTAATAATGATGAAGTTCTTAGAAGATACATGTATGATCTTCCTTTAGAGAGATAAACAGTTTAACTTTATTGAGTGCTTTATGATTTCTCTTTCATTGTTACCTTTTAATGATTCCCTTGTGTCTTTTATTTGAAAGTAAAATTTTCTATTCAGTGCTGTTTTTTTTTTCCATCAGCAGTTCTTGAAAAAACTATTTCATTAAATATCTATTTTTTTCCTTTGAAAGGTTAATCTCACTTTTGCTGTGTAGATTATTCTTGGTTATAATCCCACTTCTTTTTCCTTCTGAAATATTATGTTCCAAAAAGGATAAAGTAAAAATGAAGATGGAAAAGATGAAATGATGACAAACATTTGAAACTTAGTACAAGAGGAAAAATTAATGCTGAATAACGTGTTTCTTTGAATCACTAATGTTCATATAAAAGATAAAAAGCATTTCCTTTATGCAGCAGAACTAGATTCCTTTACATTCTCACCTTAATTAATGGGGATCCCTAAAAGATACCACAAAGAATGAACAATTAAATGCTAATTTTGCAAGTTAAGACATGTTGAAAATTCCATGAAAATTGGAAATGTAATCAGCACAGTTTTTTGTTTTTTTTTTTATGAAAGAAGAAAAACTTGATGTTGTCATGACAATTCTTGAAATGTTTAGATTCAGGGAAAACTGTGACATTTATAATCTGGGAAGCAGCACAGTTCTCTTTTCCAAAATATTTTAGTTCACAATCACTAGGTCATCAAGGTATAAGATCTGTTGTGTAAGGATTAGGCAAAAAATTAAAGACATATATAGCTGTGCCTTACCAAGATCCTGAAAAAAATTAATGTTGAGGAGCATTATTAAAGTGGAACCTGGGAACTTTTAAAATAATCTAACAATCACATTTCAATAAAATTAATTTCCTTTAAAAGCCTATATATTTTATGCTTTTAAAATATTTTTTCTAAGAAGGGCTCCATAGATTTCACCCAGCTGCAAAGAACTCTATGTTAAAAACTGATAGGAACACTTGGTCTGAAATAAAATAAAAACTTTCTTCATTGAATGTATCATCATAATTTTCTAGACAAAAATCTAACTTCTCTCTAGAGCATATCTTAAGAGACGATTTATAAGAGTGTGAGTCAGTTTATTATTTTTCATTCAAGAAAGCAGAAGGCTATGTCAAGAATGAAAGAAATATTAAGTCTATCACCTACCCTGCAATGAGGATTACACCTAAATGAGATGAGATGAGAATTCTATAAAGAGTTTTATATTAGCGCCTCTGAGAGTCAGTCCCGTGTGAAGACTATCTTTTTCCTTTAACAACTTGCTTAGTAAACGCTTCTTTAAATCTAATTTGACCCCCTTCAGAGGTAACATAAAACTCTTTTTCTCCTTACTAAATGAGAAAACCCCCCAAATAGGGTTCCATGTATGAAAAAAAAAAACCTTCATATCCCCAACTGTTAAACTACCTAGCTGTCTTTGAGCTAAGAATTTTGATCATACCTATCAGTTCTTTTATCATCTTGGAGATCCTCCTCTTGAATTCTTTCAACCTTTATCTATCTCATAATTTTCAGAGCCTTGAACTAACTAGTGCTTTGTTTGAAATACATTAAGAGGAGCCAGTAGAATGTAAGATCCTTGAGGGTAAGGACTGTTTTTTTTTTTGGGGGGGGGATTTGTATCATCTATGCCAGGCATGTAGTATTAGTAACAAGTCTTCAATAAATTCTTGTTGAAATGAATTGAATGAAACCCAATATGTTCCAGACATGTGAGAGTCATATCAAATAGGAGTAATTAGAGAGAATGCTTTTTAAAGCAACTTGAAAATATTTCAGTATTTCAATGAATGAAGTGGAGAGATTCTAAGTAGAAAGAAATGGAATACTTCATATTTCCAAAGAAAGCTTTTCATTAATACAATATAAAAAGTATTCAGGTCAAAATAGGCCAAAATAAAAAAGAAGTGGACCCCTCAAAAATGTGGCACCTAAGGTTATGTGAAGTAACATCCCTGTAGGAGAAGTAGTGCAAAGAACTTCATCAGAGAGATATATCTGGGAAAAATGTACTAATCATCCAACAAAAGAAAATCTACTCAGTCCATTGGTATACCTATGATGTCAAAAGATCTAGAAGAAGGCCTCAAGAATGTTGGGAGAATCTTTCCTGGATGACTTATGGGAGGATATGGACAAGAGTTGAAAAGAATGGGTAGGCATGTATGGGTAGTGTTCTGTGCTGCTGGAGATAGTAACTATATTTATGATATCACAGATCAAAGTATTGGATTGATTAACTAGACAGAAAAACATCATCAGGATCGGGTAGTGTTTTCCAAACAGTCTTGAAGATTCTCAAAGATGAAATTGTAGAAGAATTGGCAAGTGTTCAATCTTTTGCTATTGGAACCACCAGAGGAGTGTAGGCCCTCAGAGGAACTAGCCAATTGCTTACATGGGCATCACTCTTTACAAACACTTGTGAAAATCTCCCTCTCTATAAAAAATAGTATATAACTTAGAGCTCTTATTTACCTGTACTAAGGGTGGAAGGGTGTTTAAATCTGAAGAGGGCAAACAGCCTGTCATGCAACAAATCTCAAGTATAGCTGTGAAAGGCACTCTTCTTAAGGTCCAGAATCTAGTCCATTATATACTATGGTAAGTTTTAAATACATAACAGTTTTAACTTGGTTAGGGATTGTACAGGCCTACCTATATGTACTAGATCTCAATTTGGGTGATGTTATCTGCCTCATGTTTTGTCTAGATCTTTTCAAAGGGGAAAAAAAATGGATTTAGAATAAGAAGATCTGGATTTAAATTCCAGTTCTGTTAACTATAACTTTTTTGACTTTGGGCAAGTTTCTTTTCCATATAGGATTTGACCTGTTTTTTAAGTGTGTCACCTATTCTTTTTAAAACATACTTGCAGTAAAAATTTTAGGATTAAAACTTTTAAAATTAATTTTATCTATCTATTATTTATTTTTATTAACTTTAAGTTCCAAGCAGTCTCCCTCCCTCCCCACCCTGCACTAAAGAAGGTCACCATTTGACACAGATTTACAAATATATGTAAAACCATACCATACATATATCTATTTATTGGTTCTTTCTTTGGAGGTGGCTCACATCTTCCTTGACAGGTCCTTTGTAGTTGCTTTGAGTATTTATAATACTCAAAATAACTTGGTTATTTGCAATTATTCCTTGAACAATATTGCTGTTACTGTATTCTATGTTCTCTTGGTTCTGTTCATTTCACTTTTCTTTATTTCATGCAAGTCTTTCCATATTTTTCTAAAATCAACCAGCTTATCATTTTTTATAGCACAGTAATGTCCTTTCACAATTATATAGCACAACTTTAGTTATTCCCCAATTGATGGACATCCCCTCAGTTTCCAGTTCTTTGCCACCACAAAGAGAGCTACTGCAAATACTTTAGAACATATAGATACTTTGCCTTTTTCTCTGATCACTTTCGGAAACAGACTTAATAGTGGTATTAATAGTTGGGTCAAAGGGTATACACATTTTTATAACTCTTTGGGCATAATTCCAGATTGCTCTCCAAAATAGTTGAATCAGTTCATGGTTATATAACAACACTATATTAGTGTCCCAACTTTTTCTTATCCTTTCCAACATTTGTCATTTTCCCCTTTCTATCATTTTAGCCAATCTGATAGATGTGAGATATCTAAAAGTTGTTTTAATGTGCGCTTATCTAATCAGTAATGATTTTTAGAGTATTTTTTCATATGACCATATGTAGTTTTGATTTTTTCATCAAAAAACTGCCTGTTCATATCATTTGACCATTTATCAATTGGGTAATGACTCATATTCTTATAAATTTGACAAAGTTCTCTACATATTTGAGATATGAGACGTGAGAAGTTGTCTATAACAATTTTCCCCATTTTCTGCTTTGCTTCTAATCTTAGCCACATTAGTTTTATTTATACAAAACCTTTTTAATTTAATGTAATCAAAATTATCCATTTGCATTTCATAATGCTTTCCATCTCTTGTTCATTCATAATTTTTTCCCACCCATAAGTCTGACAGGTAAGATGTTCCATGTTCTACTGTTCTTTTGATATTTCTCTTTATATCTAGGTCATATATCCATTTTGACCTTATCTTGGTAAATGGTGTAAGTGATTGGTCTATACCCAATTTCTGCCAAATGGCTTTACAGTTTTCCCAACAATTTTTTTTTACCAAATAGTGTATTCTTGTCCCTAAAGCTTAAATATTTACATTTATCAAACACAGAGTTATTATAATCACTTACTAGTGTATATTTTGTATCTGCTCTGTTCCACAGGTCAATTTTTTTTATTTCTTAGCCAGTAGGAAATAATTTTGAAAATTACTACCTTATAATATAGTTTAAGAGCTGATACTGCTAAACCTCCTTCCTTTACATTTTTCTTTAATTACTTTGGATTTGACCTTTTGTTCTTCCAAATGAGTTTTGCTATTATTTTTTTCTAGCTCAATTTTTTTTTGTAATTTAATTGGGATAGCATTGAATAAGTAGATTAGTTTAGGTAGAATTGTCATTTTTGTCATGTTAGCTCTGCCCACCCATGAACAATTAACATTTCTCAAATTATATATAAAACTTTAAAAAGTGTTAATGCAATTCCTGGGTTTCTCACGGTAGGTATACTCCCAGGTATTTTAAACTGTCTACAATTATTTTAAAAAAGGCATCTCTTACTATCTATTCTTTCAAGATTTTGTTGGTAATATGTAGAAATGCTGATGGTTTATGTGGGTTTATTTTATATCCTACTATTCTGCTACAATTATTAATTGTTTTAACTAACTTTTTAGTTGGATCTTTAGGATTTTCCGAGTTTCTCATCATATCATCTACAAAAGTGATAGCTTTATTACCTCATTGTCCACTTTGATTCCTTCAATTTCTTTTTTTTCTCTTATTGCTATTGCTAGCATTTTTCATACAATATTGAATACTAATAGTGATAATAGGCATCCTTGTTTCACTCCTGATCTTATTGGGAAGGCTCTAGCTTATCCCATTGCAGATATTTTACTTTTTTCATTCTAAAACTTTAGGACAATTTTCCTTAATAATTTCCTGAAGTATAGTGTCTAGACATTTTTTTTTATCATAACTTTCAGGTATTCCAACAATTCTCATATTGTCTCTCCTTGATCTGTTTTCAAGATTAGTTATTAAATGTTGAATTTCATTTAGAGGTTAATGAAAATAAAGGTACATATTTCCTGTTCTGATACATGGACTCCCTGAAACCTATCCATGGATCCCAGATTAAGAATCTATATTCTAAGGTCCTTAAGCTCTAATTGCTATGATCTCTGGACATGTACTCCATCTTCAGACTCTTCATTTTGGGTGTCCCTTTTGGATGGAATTCAGACTTAACTACAGAATTTTGCAATATTATGTTTTTTTAAAACTCTTTCCTACTCTCTGCTCATAGTAAGTTCAGATCATAATATCATAGGTTTCAGATCACAGGGACATAGATTTGGAGCTAGAAGGGATTTGAGAGGCCATATATTCCAATCCTTTTATTTTACAAATAAGGAAACTGAGATCCAAAGTGGTTAAGTGACTTTTTAAGTAACTCTCCATTCTCAATCAGCAACTCTGCTTTTGACAATTTGGACCCCATACAACTTCATGTTTCACCCAGGAGATGCTGATCATCTGAAATCTCATCAGTATGCTGATTAACTCAGGTTTGGATACTCAACTCCTTCTTAACTCCCTCAGCATCCTCATCTCTCTAATTGGAGGGCTGGAGGCTAGAACACAGAACCCCTTCCAAAGCTTTCCTTTATAAAAGGGTCAGGATCTTAACTTTATAGGTAAGTTTCCACTTTTGATTAGCAGCTTTGGTTTGTTTGTACTACAAAGGAAATAAAACTCCTGGTCTGGGAGTCTCATTCTCCCTTTTTTATTTTTTATTTGTATTCCCAGCACTTAGCACAGTGCCTTGCAGTGTTGTGGGTAGTGCTCAGTCATTCAGTTGTGTCCAACTCTTCATGACCTCTTTTGGGATTTTCTTGGCAAACATACTGAAGTGGTTTGCCATTTCCTTCTCCAATGAATTAAGGCAAACAGAGGTTAACTGACTTGCTTAGGGCCACATAGCTAGTGAGTATCTGAAGCTAAATTTGAACTCAGGCCTTCCTGACTCCATGTCCATGCTTATCCATTAAGCCACCTAACAGTTTCCAAAGCAAACAGTGCTTTAGTGACCTGCCCAAGGTCCCATGGCTAATAAATATCTGAAGCCTGATTTGAACTCAGGTCTACAGGTCTGGCAGTAGTAAGCACTTAACAAAAGTGTATTGTATTATATTGTATTCTACAAGGTCATACAGATTTAATTGTGTAATTGACATTTGAACCTAGAATTTCTCACTCTAAATCCAGTGATCTTTGCATAAAGGACATTCTGATATATCCAATTATACTGCACTTTCCATAATGGCCTGACAATTTCTGGTCCCGAACCCTACTGGCTAGTGCCTCATTCATGAACAGGTACTTAATATACATTCTTTGTATGAGTGAATGAATGAATGTTCTGGCTCTCACCTATGATACAATATAAACTTTCATTATAAAAGATCACTATACAAAAATCATTGAAACTTTGTCAAATATGTGTTATTCTTAAACTAAGAGGGGATACTGAGAAATCTCATTTCCATACTAGGAAAAACGATATAATTAATAACAAAGGGTAGGGTCATTAAAAGTAAAAAGCCTTTGCAATTGGAGAAAAGGCAACAGAGGTTCCAGAAGGAGAAATTATATTTCCTTAATTTACTATAATTTTTTAAGGAGGTAAATAAGATGGTATCCTTGGTTGCCATTGTATTTTCTAGAAGTCTGTAAAAAGTTTCTTTTTTTAAAATGGTATTTCCTTGAGCTTGGAGGAATGTTTTATTTGTAAGAGGATGCTGTTTTAAATATAGGAAACAAAGTGGAGTAATCAATAAAATAATGAAAAAAGTTTCTTTTGTGTGCCTTTTATAAATGCAATATCATGATAGGTGTTGTGGCAAAAAGAAGCGCGATGTGATCCCTTTTCTTTCTTCTTCTTTTTTTTTTTGGTTTATTTTTAGTTTACAACATTCATTTCCATGAGATTTCGAGTTACAAATTTTCTCTCTGTCTTTCCCCTATCCACCACCCCAAAGAAGTGGTCCCACTGAATACCCTCTCCCCTAATCTGTTCTCTCCTATATCCTCCCGCATTCCTCATATTACTTTCCAGTAAGGCAAGATGGATCTCCATACCCCAGTGCCTGTATATCTTATTTCCCAGTTGCCTGTAAAATCATAATAATGATAATGATAATAATTATTTTAAAGAAACATTTCATTTTAAAACTTTGAATTCCAGATTCTTTCCCTTCTTCCCTTGTCACCAACCGTTACTGGGAAGATAAGCAATTCAATATAGGTTGTACATGTGTAGTTATGCAAAACATTTCCATAGCGGATATATTGTGAAAGACTGACTGTATTTCCCTCCATCCTATTCTGCCCCCAACTTGTTCTATTTTCTACTTTGACCCTGTCCCTTTTCAAAAGCATGTGCTTCTAACTACCCTCCCCCCCCCCCCAATCTGTCCTCCCATTTATCATCCCTCCTCTTATCCCCTTCCCCCCTACTTTCCTGTAGGGTAAGATACCCAAATTTATTTTGTGTGTTGTTCCCTCCTTAAGCCAATTTCAATGACAGTAAGGTTGACCCATTCCCTTTTGCCTTCCTGTTCTTCCCCTCCATTGTAACAGTTTTCTCTTGCCTCTTTTATGTGAGATAATTTACCCTATTCTGTCTTTCCCTAGCTCCTCTCATTATATTCCTCTCTCACCTCTTAATTTTATTTTTTAGATATCATTCCTTCCTATTCAACTGATCCTGTGCCCTCTGCCTATGTATACATGTACACATATATACACACACTCACATATGTATTTATATGCACATCTACCCTCCTATATAAATATATATATGTATGTATACACACATACACATATTTATAGACACACATTTATATTCCCTTCAACTATTCTCATACTGAGCAGAGTTTCATAAGTTGCAATTTTTGTTTTTCCATGTAGGAATGTAAATAGTTCAACTTTAACAAATTCCTTATGATTTCTTTTCTCTGTTTACCTTCACGTACTTTTCTTGCTTCTTGTATTTGAATGTCACATTTTCTATCCAACTTTGGTTTTTTCATCAAAAAGGCTTGAAAGTCCTCTATTTCATTGAATGACCTTTTTTCCCCCCGAAACATTATATTTAGTTTTGCTGGGTAGGTGATTCTTGGTTTGAATCCTAACTCCTTTGACCTCCAGAATATCATATTCTAAGCCCTTCAGTCCCTTAATGTAGAAGCTGCTAGATCTTGCATTATCCTGATTGTGTTTCCACAATATTCAAATTGTTTCTTCTTGGATGCTTGTAATATTACCTCCTTGACCTGAGAACTCTGCAATTTGGCTATAATATTCCTAGGAGTTTTCCTTTTGGGATCTTTTTCAAGAGGTGATCAGTGAATTATTTCAATTTCTATTTTGCCCCCTGGTTCTAAAATATCAGGGCAATTTTCCTTGAGAATTTCTTGAAGGATGATTTCTATGTTCTTTTTTTGATCATGGCTTTCAGATAGTTCAATAATTTTAAAATTATCTCTCCTGGATCTATTTTCCAGGTCAGTGGTTTTCCAATGAGATATTTCACATTGTCTTTTATTTTTTATTTGTTTGGATTTGTTTTATAGTATCTTGTTTTCTCATAAAGTCATTAGTTTCCATTTGCTCCAATCTAATTCTGAAGGAATTATTCTCTTCAATGAGCTTTTGAAGTTTTTTTTTTCTCCCATCTGGCCCATTTGGCTTTTTAAGGCATTCTTCTCCTTGTTGGCTTTTTGGGCCTCTTTTGCCATTTGAGTTAGTCTATTTTTTAAGGTGTTATTTTCTTCAGCCATGCTGTTGACTCTCTTTTCATGATTTTCTTGCATCATTCTCATTTATCTTCCCAACTTTTCCTCCACTTCTCTTACTTGATTTTCAAAATCCTTCTTGAGCTCCTCCATGGCCTGTAACCAATTCATATTTTTCTTGTAGCTTTTGGTGCAAGGAGTTCTGACTTTGTTGTCTTACTCCCATTCTATGTTTCGATGTCCTCAAAAAGGGAATATAAAGTTTAATTGCTGTGCTTGCTTTTCTTCCTCTACTTGCTCATGTTACCACTCAATTACTTGACTTTTGAGCTCTTTACCATGGTAGAACTCTGCTTCCAGAGAGGAGATCTTTGTCCCACATTGCTAGGGTTTTCACTGCTGCTGAAGCAATTAGTTGGGTGCCCTCTCTGTAGCCCCACAAACTCTAACCCACTGGCCACACACCCCAGGACCTCCACCCAAGACAGTCATCCAGATCCAAGGAGGTTAAAGCAAGAGTGATTACCCTCTGAATGGTTGCTTGGTCCCCCTATGATCTGTAGGCCAGGAGCTCTGGAAGCAGGAAGTTTGGAAACTGCCACAACTGCTGCTGATTCACTCTCATGAAGTCTGCTCTGGCCACTGCTGGTCAGGGCCACTGTGAGGCTAAAACCACAGGCTCATACGGGGCTGGGCTCGGCTCCCAGCACGCTAAGATGGACCTTTCCTGTAGGCCTGCTGGTCTGCCTTCAGTGGGAGATTTTTTTTCTCTGTCACTTTGTGGGTTCTGTAGCTCTAAAATTTGTTTAGAGTCATATTTTATAGGTATTTGAGGTGGTTGTGGGGGGAGCTCATGGAATTTTTGTGTTTCTATGCCACCATCTTGGCTCTGTTCCCCCCCCCCCCCATGATCTCTTTTCTTAAGTGTTTTATCATATAGTAATAAAAATGACAAGGAATGCCTTTGAAGAAGAAGAATATAGTGAATAATAAAGTGCATATAAGATTATGACTTCACTTGAAGCTTTTCTGGATAATGAAATGTTCCAGGACTGGAGGTAAAATTGCAGGAAGATAGGAAAAAGCTGCCTGAGAAGAGTCAAATACTGAAGAAAATAATTCCTTAAAAATCAGAGTTGGCCAAGCTTTAGCTTATGAATCCATGATACATTAAAAAAACAATATAACAAAAACTTACTAAAGGTTTATCTCATACAGCTAGAAAACAATGACAAAATTATTTTTGAGAAATAAAAGGCCAAGAATGCAAAAGGAATCAATGAAAAAATGAGAAGGAAGGCAACCTAGCAGTATTATATTTCTAACTATACTCCAAAGTGGTAATCATCGAAACAATGTCATGCTGGATAAGAAATTGAACAGTTGATCAATATAATAAATTAGGCACACAGTATACAGAAATGAATGGTTAGAGTAAACTGGTGTTTGATAAAGCTGACAATCCAAGCTATTGGAACAAGAACTCAGTATGTGACATAAACTGTTCAGAAAACTAGAAAGCAGTCTGGTAGAATTTGGCATAGACCAACATTTCACACTGTATACAAAGATAAGCTCAAAATGGGTACATGATTTTGACATAAAAGTTGATACAAATTAGAGGAGCATGGAAAAATTACTTGTCAAATCATAGATAAGGGGAATGTCCATGATCAAACAAAAGATAAAGTGGTTGACATAAGGCAAAATAGATAATTTTGATTATATTCAAATAAAAAAGATTTTTTTTCCCAAAAACAATCAATGCAGCCAAAACTAGAAGGAAAGCAGGAAACTTAGGGGCAAAAATGTAGGAAGTTTCTCTGATAAAAGTCTTATTTCTCAAATATATAGGGAACTGAGCTATATTTATAAAAATAATTCCCTTACCAGTTGATAAGTGGTCAAAGGATATGAACAGAGTTTTCAAAAAAAAGAAATCAAAGCCCTCTATAGTCATATAAAAGTCCTCTAAATGACTAATAATTAGAAAAGTGAAAATTAAAGCAATCCTAAGATACTACTTCATACCTATCAAATTGGCTAATATGGCAAAAAACGACAAATTCTAAAGAGGAATTTGGAAAACAAGTACACTAATATATTGTTAGTAGAACTGTGAATTTTTCCAATCATTCTGGAGAACAATTTGAAACTATGCTCAAATTTTGTGTATCCAGTTATATGACTGTTATTTCTATACTCCAAAGAGATCAAAAGAAAAAGACCTATTCATACAAAAATATTTTAGCAGGTCTTTTTTGTGAAGGCAAAGGATTGGGAACTGAAGTGATGTCTATCAATTAGTGAATGGATCAAAAAGTTATGGCATATGAATGTGATGGAATACTAATGAGTTGGAAGAAATGATGAAAAATGTTTTCAGAGACAACTAGGAAGATTTATATGAACTGATCCAAAACAAAATGAGCAGAAGCAAGAGAACAATTTACATAGTAACAGCAATGTTGTAAAGATAATCAATGGTAAAATACTTATCAACTCTGATCAATATGATGATCCACCATAATTTCAAAGAACTCAAGGCGAAAAATGCTATCAACCTCCAAACAGAGAACTGTTGGGTTCAAAGTGCAGATTGAAAACATACTTTTTTCTCCTTTTTATCCCCACCGAAAACATAACTAATGTAGAAAATATGTTTTGCATGACTTTCATATGTTTAATGATTATTGAATTTCTTGTCTTCTCAGTAAATGACAGAGGGGATGGATGGAGGAAGAAGTTTTGGAATTGGAAATAAAAATTATTTTAAAAAAATAACCTCAGCTGTAAAGATTCTGAGAAGAGAATAGCCCAATGTGCACTTATGACCCAAGAGATAAACAAAATGCTAGGTACTAATCAGAATAGTATTGGAAATAAAAAAGGGAAAATTTTATCCTTGTTTGAAAAAAAAAAAAACAAACAGCAACCATTTCTCTTTTGGGAGACCTTTATGAAGGTTGTACTTCAAAAGGAATGAAACAGTGGAATATCCCAAAAAAGATAACTGGAATGACTAAAGAGATTAGAGAAGGACTGCTACATTATGGCAGAGTTCTGAAAGACAATCTGGCAAGACAAGAATGAATAAATAATGGTTGTTCATTCCCCCATGTCATTCTTTTATTTATTTATTAAAATAAAAATGTATTGATCCTTTGTCTTTATATCATCTAAAATTAACTTTGTATGCTATTTCCCTGTCCCAGACAGCCAACTTACATAATAATGATTCTTTTTTAAAAAATAAAATAATTAAAAGAGGAAAAAGAAAAAGTAAGCAAAATTGATAAATACATAGAAAAAATATGTATGATGTACCACACCTATACACTTCTCACATCTGCAAAGACAGAGCAGAGATGTCTTTTCATAGTTCTTCATTGGGGTTATGCTTATTCTTTTTAATTTTACAATATTCACTGTGATTGTTTTGTGGCATTTGTTCTTTCCAATTTTCATTATTGCAGTCTCGCTGTATATTTTTTCCTTGCATGTATTTAGTTCGCTCTTCACCAGTTCATGCATTTCCATGCTTCTCTATATTCAATATAATATTTACTTATAATAATATTCCATTACATTTATGTGCCATAATATGTTTAGCCATTCTTCAATTGATGAACATCTTCTTTATAGCCAGTTCTTTGCTATTAGAGAAAGTGATACTATAAGTATTTTAGTATATACGAGGGCTTTTTTGAAAAAAATTGACAGTCTCCTTGATGTGTATGCTTTGTAGTAGAATCTCAGGATTAAAAGTTATAGACATTTTAGTCACTTTATTTGCATAACTCTAAATTGCTTTCCAAAATGTTTGTACTGAGTTATAGCCCCACCAACAATATTCTGGTGTATACTTCTCACACTTTCCCCAAAATTGACTATTCCTATCTTTTCTCACCCTTTGCCAATTTTATCATCATAAGGTGAAACTTGAGTTTGTTTTATTTTGTAAATTAGTAAATTTGTGATTAGTGATTTGGAGCATTTTTTCATATGATTGTTAATAATTTGAAATTCTTTTGAGAATTTTTTGTTCATAGACCTATCAATTAACTATTAGGAACGTGTTTTTGCCATATATGCATGCATACAAACACATATATGTACATGTATGTGCATATATAATATGTATATAGGTCTATATGTGTGTATGTGTGTATGTATGTATGTATATGTAGTGTCTCACAGAGTTGTATCCTGAGCCCTTACTATTTCACTTGGTGATGTCATTAGTTCACATGGATTTAATTACCATCTCTATGCTGATGATTCTCAAATCTACCTATCCTTCTCTAATTTCTCTGCTAACTTCCAATTTCTCATCTCCAACTGCAGCTCACAGTTCTTGAACTGGATGTCTAGTAGACGCTAAATTTAACATTCAAAGCTGAACTCATTATCTATTACCCTAAACTCTTCTCTGACTCCTAGTTTTCCTATTATTCTTGAGAGCAACATTATTCTCTTAGTGCCTCAAGCTGGAAACCTAGGTGTTATCTTAGACATCTTATTGTCATGCACCTTCACATCCAATCTTTTCCCAAGGCCTGTCAATTTTATCTTTGTAACATCTTTTGAATATACATACCTTTTCTCTCCTCTGACATGGCTACTACCCTGGGGCAGGCCCTCATCACCTCATACCTGGACTATTGCAATAGCTTGTTAGTGGGTCTACCTGCCTGGAAGCTCATCTTTCTCTAATCCATATTCCTTTGAGCCACCAAATTGATTTTTACGAATTGGCAGGTTAAACCATGTCACCTCACCCTTCTCCATTCAATAAACTCCAAGGTCTCTCCCTATTTTCCAGGATCAGATATAAAATGCTCTGTTTGGCATTCAAAGTCCTTTGCAATCTAGGCCCATTCTATCTTTCCAGTCTTCTTCTTACTCTTTGCCATGTACTCTTCAACCCAATGACACTGGCTTCCTTGTTGTTCCATAAAAAAGATATTCCATCTCTTGGTTTTGGGCTTTTTCTCTAGCTTTCCCTGTGCCTAGAATGGACTTCCTCATTTTTGCCTTCTGGTTTCTCTTGAGTCTCAGCTAAAATCTCATGTTTCACAAGAAGCCTTTCCCAGTCTCTCTTAATTCTTATGCCTTCCTTTTATTTTTATATTTTTTTCTGGAAAATTATTTTATGAAGCCTTAAGATGCTGCCCATGGTGGGATTAAAGTATAGCCAAGAGTTAGCTATAATTCAATAGTTCAATTTAAAAATAAAAATACAGAAATTATTTTGAGATGATGAAATTATGCCTTCCTTTTAAAAAATAATTTCCTACGTTTACCCTGAATAGGGCTTATTTATTCCCTATATTCTGCATACACCACATTTGTCTGCTTCTAATCATCCATATTATATTGTGAGATCCTTGATGGTAGAGATTTTTTTTTTTTGCCTCTTAGAATAGGACCTGAAGTATAGTAAATATTTCATAAATGTTTATTGACTGACATCTCATTACCTTTTGTTTTTTTGAGTGCTATTTTTTTTGTTAGATTTGCCTTGATACTTGGAATACTGGCCTATGTCTGATTTTTTCCTGATTGCTTTGCTTGAGGAAAAGGAGTGAAATTTGGAGAATAAGTCCTAGTATATGATCTATTTTGGTAAAGAAATTCATTATCACTGGTTAAATTATGGGGTTTGATTTGATGACTCTAAGGTCTTTTCTATGATGCTATGGACATGTTTCCTGCTTCCAAGCCACTGTAGATGGCCAGTCACTTGTTATATATTGTGTACTTCTTCAATATGAATGAGATAAACCTATTTTAAAAAAACAGTGTTTACTAATTGCAAGTAAGTGTGAGGCAGTGCCCTTCCTTGAAAAAAAAAATTCATTCCTGCAGACAACTGAGCTCATTTGGACTCTCCAGCTGTGATCTGACCTTCTTCCAGATGCACAACTCTTCAAAAGAGCTGATCCCTAGCTTGAGCTACACAAGCACTTTCTACTGCTTCACTGACCTGGGTAATACTCTGACCTCAGCTGCCAACCACTAACTTTTTCAGGAAGGAATGATTATAATTAAGTCCCTTTTCAAGATAAATTGCACTTTGCCCAAAGCTCAATCTCAAATTTCCTGTGGTCATTTTAAGTAATTAACTAAGATTCTGAGCAACTATAGAATCAAACACCTATGATCTCCTGTTGGAAGAAGGAATCTTTTTGTTCTGCTTTTCATCATTAAGTGCTGCCTTGCTTGCATCTTAACTGATTTACTATTAAGTAAAAATAAGATTCTGGTATCACAAATAGAATACAGGTCATAAAAGTTAGATACTTGTTTTGCTCTTCAAGCCAGATATGATACCATTCTTTTTCTTGATTCCAAACAAATTGTTTCTGGCTAAACTTCCTCTCTTTTTTTGTTTGTATTTTTAATATTTGTAAAACTATGCTTAGTAAATATAGCCTAGAAATGCTCATTTCCTGTAAGAACAGGAACAGCAACAACAATAACACAAATGACAACAGCTAGCCCTTATATATTGCTCTAAGTTTTACGAAGTATTGTGTGAACATTATCTCATTTGGTCCTCACAAACAACCTGTGTGGGTGAGTGCCATTATAATCCTCTTTTTCCAGATGAAACTGAGGCTGAGGAAGATTAAGTGGCTTGCCCAAAGGTCACACAGCTAAGAAGTATTGGAGGAAGGATCTAAACTTAGGTCTTCCTTGCTGTACTGAGAAATGAGACAGTGAGACCGTTAATCTTTTTAAGTGGAGTTTAATACCAGACAATTGCAAGGGGTGAGCACCACCCAAATCAAGCAGCCCCAAGATGCATTTCCCCAGGGCTTATATAGACAAAAGTCACAACATAACTGTTACCAGGGGAAACCACAACTTAGTCAATTGCTATGCAAGTGGGGAAAATACAGAAGCCAAAAGGTAGCAAGTGGTTCATTGCCTAACAATTGTTGCCTAGTGATCAGTTTGTTGCCCAAATGGAAAATTCCCAAGTCTATTCTGAGAGCTAACCAAAAAAGGGGGGAGGTAGTATGGGTTCTAGGTGACAGGTTTGGGCATGTTTACTTGGCAGGTTTGTTGCCTAGGTGGGCTTTGTTGGGTTTGGACAAGTCTCCTAGGTGAACTTACCCAGGATGGGGGAAGATGGTGGAATGTTAGGTTACAACATCCTGCCTCTAAGTTGTGCTGCCTAGTTCCTGATGTTTAGATGTGAGCTATATAACGTAGGATATGGAGATGATTACTCAAAGCATTGAACATTTTCTGTGATGATTGATTGAAACATTTAAAGGACATATATTCTTGATGGGGCAGCTAGGTGGCACAGTAGATAGACCACTGGACCTGGAGTCAGGAAGACCCACCTTTGTGAGCCCAAATCTGACTTCAGATATTTACTATCTGTTTGACCCTGGGTAAGCCACTTAACATTGTTTGCTTTAGTTTCCTCATCTGTAAAATGAGCTGGAGAAGGAAATGACAAACCACTCCAGCATCTCTGCCAAGAAGACCCCAAATGGGGTCACAATGAGTCAGACACAACTGAAATGACTGAATGAAATTCTTGAACTGTGTGCAATATATGATTCTTGGATATAAACTTATACAGGAGTTCATCAGACTGAGAATTTTTTGTGAAGTACCATACAAGTATGATAGGTTCTTATGACTATACATTGTACCATCAGAAGATGTTGATAAAGTTTCCTGAAAATATGAGGTTTGATAGGCTTTCAACAGTTATTAAAAGTTTAGTTTTAGTAGGGTATAATATTGGCACAACTCATACTTAAAAGCGTGTTTGGTTTTGGGTATCTAAACAAGAGTTGGGTAGATTTATCCAACAATTATTGGGTAGATTGATTTTATAGCTATACAAGTGTCCTGTGATCATTGCTTCCACAGTTCAGGATTGCTTACATAGCATCAAACACTTTACTTAATGTCTGTTGCTAGGAAGGGGATAAAACTTCAAGACACAGGAATCAGATCAGATAAGAAATGTTCCAGCAGTAGAATGGAAAGTTGATTATTCTTTTTGTTCACTGTTTGGATTAAGCCAGCTAGGTTCAGACCAAACTAGTTACTCATAGAGCAATGGATCAGTCTCAGTTATGGCACTGGGTCTGTTACCTTGAGAAAGTTATGTATATTCTTTGAGCCTTAATGTCCCCATGTGAAGAGGTAAGTAATAATGCTTGCATTAAATATCTCAAAGAAGTGTGGGACAAAAATTTGATAAGTCTAAAAACATTATATGGTATAGAAATGTGTTATTACACATTTAGTACAAAGGTACAGTGACTAGAGTTCTGGAGCTGTTATGCAGAAAATCTGAGTTCAAATACTGCCTCAGATATTTACTGGCTGAATAATCCTGTCCCTGACTTGGTTTCCTTATTTGTAAAGTGAGAATAATAACAGTACCTACCTTCTAGGGTTGTTGCAAGGATCAAATGAGATATTTGTAAAGCTCTTTGCAAATCTTGCAGTGCTCTATAAATATTAGCTATTAGCTATTATTATGTATGTTGTCAGTATAGTACTGAATACAGAATCAGGAAGACCTGAGCAGCTTGGTATAGTGGATAGAAAACTGGTCACAGAGTCATTAGTACCTGAGCTCAAGTGCTACCTCTGACATATGTTGTCTAGGTGACCCTTGGAAAGTCACTGTATCTTTCATAACCTCGATTCCTCATCTGTAAAGGGTTGAATTAGATCACCTCCATGCTCCCTCACCTTTAAATCTATGGTCTTATGAAATCTTAGCTCTGATGTTTACGAGCCATTGCACTAGACCAGGAGTGGGGAACTTGAAGTTTGGATTCAGTCAAAGAGCCACATTTGAGGACCTAGAGGGGCCACACGTGGCTTTGAGGTCACAGATACCCCACTGCTGGACTAGACAAATGACTTTATTGTTGTGCCTTGGGAAATGCCTAGAACTTATCTATAAGTCATAGGCTAGTTACATTGTGTGTTTGTGGAAGGATGTGATGATTTCTTGTGATGATGAAGGCACAGATCCTTGAATTTTTAATCATCATCATCATCATCTGCATCAGCATAATAAATAATAATTTTCTACCAAGAGAGCTTTAATTTTCCCTTGATCAATTGCCCATGCATTGGGTATAAAGCAATCTTATTTCATCTAAAAGAACAAAATTAGTTAGTACTCTTTGGGTTAAGTAAATACCCTTTTATTTTGTCTTTAAGTAAAGCTTTTTAAAAATCTTTTGGGTTAGTTTTTTCAGAACTAATGTACAAACCACCTCCCATGAGGAGTCTTGGGAGGTATTGGAGTATTCCTCCTTGTGAACTAGAAAGTGAGAAATAGAGGCCAGGTTTAGGAAAAGGAGCAGAAGGAGCAGCCATGCTTTAGTATCTTGGACCAAGCAGAGAAGGACCAAGAAAAGAAAAATGATTCCAAGTTTGAGTTGCTCCCTTTTTTTTTATATGGGATTCTTTATTAAATTTTTTGAGTTACATATTTT
>CM053583.1:94333016-94349903 GCA_028627135.1 Pseudochirops cupreus | reverse complement strand
GCCACAGGCTCCACGTGACCACATTCAGCCTATTAGGGAACAGAGTATACTTTCAAATATCTGAGGGTCCTCAGAGTCATGTAGCCACTTTAGCAAAGGGCCTAGGGGCAGGGAAGATCTTCAGATTCCCATAACAATAAGGTAGAGGAAGAGATGAGGAAAATTGATATTTTGGAACTGATAATTTTTTTAAATAGATGGCAAAGTACCCAAGAAGTTCTTGTTTATAGATGATACTATGCAAACTGTATAAAGCCTTGCCACACTATAACACTTCCTAAATGAATGTCATAATCACACAAAAGAGTTTGGCCTATATATCTACAGAGGAAAAATAATGTGAGTGATAATGTACTAATTGTCTAGACCAGCAGTTCTCAACTTGTGGGTTATGTTCAATTTGTAACAAAAAAATACATCCTATATATCAGATATTTACATTACAAAATTCATAACAGTAGCAAAATTATAGTTATTGAAGTAACAACAAAATAATTTTATGGGTCACCACAACATGAGGGTCACGGCATTAGGAATGTCGAGAACCACTGCTTTAGACTAATTGTCTAGACTAATTTTATAGTTAGATAAACAACTTACAGAGCTAATCTACATATCTATGTATACACACACATACATATGTGTACATACATACATATATATAAAATGGATACTGCAAATGAAAAAAAATTGAGAATCTGTCTCTGAATTGAATGGAGAGAAGAAAGGGAGCTGGATTGTTTATGGGGAAATACAACACTTTTTCAATGACTCCAAGCTTCTTCCAGTAAAAATGTCCCCCCCCCTTTTTTTTTGCTTTTTGGAGGGGGGAAAGCAGGGCAATTGGGGTTAAGTGACTTGCCCAAGGTCACACAGCTAGTAAGGGTTAAGTGTCTGAGGTCAGATTTGAACTCAGGTCCTCCTGACTACAGGGCCAGTGCTCTATTCACTCTTATACCTAGCTGTCCCAGCCCCACCTTTTTTGACACCCAGTATTCTTCTGGTGATATTGTATGGCTATGAATTACGGAATATTGCAGTCTCTGTAAAACTATAGTTGAAGATAACTCCCAAATAAAATGGAGTTGTACATAGTGGATGTGACCAGACTGTAACACATTACAAATAACAAATTATACAGAAGTATTAAATAGATATTATCATCTGCATGACCAGAAACAAATAAAGGTCCAGTAAAATAGAAATAGCAAAAGACAACTAATAGTCAGCCAGTGTGCTTCACTGGTATCCATACAGTGTGAGGAAGGCTCTTAACATATTGGTTGGATTCTCTGTGCTGAATTTATGGGAAAATATGGGTGAGAGTTAAAATAGAACAGAAAGCTAGACATTGCTTGCAATCTGCATCATTAGATGGAATCCCCAAATCAAAGAATTTACAGATCTTTTGGAGTATTTGTATGTAACCTCAAATGCTTTTTTTTTTCAATTTTAAATCAATGACTTTATTTTGAGTAAAAAGAACTGAGGCCATTTTCAATTCACTGTATTTGAGAAGGTAGTGATGTGTTTAATGCACATTTCCAGATTCTTCACTCTTCTGGACTTGTCAATGTCCTTTAAAATGGACCTACTAGAATGAAACACAATATTCTTGATATTGTCTAACTCCCAATGACTATTGTCCACTACTGGCTGGTGTATTCTATTAAAGTACAGCTGCCAAATTCTGGTTAACAACATATTAACCAGGTCATCGGGTCCCCTACCCAGGATGTTTTTCCAATTTACCTTTGATGATTAATCCAATTATTCCTAGGAACCTGTGGATCCTATTTCAATAGCCATATTGGAGAAAACCAAAACTGGTTCTTCAAAATCATCTCTATCAAAAAACTTCAGCAAACATTTATTGTGCTCCTATTGCTCCTAAAGCAATATTGAACTAGAAAAATGTAAAAATCAATAAGACAGTCTCAGTCCTCATGGAGCTCACAGTCTAGTAGTAGGGCATACCATATCACAAATGAATATAATACAAAATGATATGTGATAAATGTCACATTTCATATTAGAAATATGAATCGATACCATGGGAGACCTGAGAAGGAATCATTACTAGCTAGGGAGACATGGAGCTGGAAGAATCAGCACAGTGCTGTGGAAGAGGCAACATTGGATAGCCTAATAGATTCAGAATTGCATAGGCTAATAGATTTAGAGTTATAGGAGATTATAGAAACTATCTATTTTGACCTTTTTTTATTTTAAAGATAAAGAAAGTGATATACAGCAGGAGAGATTAAGTGTCTTATCAATGATTCCACAGGGATCAGTAGAATATGTAGACTTAAATCCAGGTGCTCTTATGTTAGAGCTATTTCTCTTGTTGCTATTCTACATTGTTCCAATTACTTTTCTCTTAGTACATTTTTCTTCTAATGCTTCTAAATGAAAGAAGAGATACCAGTTGCCTTGCTCTTTTCTTTAGGTTTTTTTTTTACCTAGAACTTTAAAGTCACTAGAAATATATTATTAAATTTCTTCTGATGATATCATTTTTCTTATACAAATTATCAGAGATACATAGTGAAGAATAAATTTTATTGACCTCAGCAGGCTCATCATCATATATTGGACATATGTACCAGGAAGAGAGAATATTTCATGTCAGATCATATATACCTCCAACCATATCTTCCAACAGGGATTCACCAAACACAACCATGGATCTCTTCTTCCTAGTGGCATGTATCATTATTCAGACATGTCTTTAGGTTAATGAGATATGGTCTCAGAATAAGAGCCATATTGCAAATGCTTCTATCACTGTCTCTAGAAGGACTGATTTTCACTAATTCAGTGTCTGAAAAATGATCAAAACAGGAAACTGACCATTGAGGGATAGTTCCAATATGTGCCAATGTATACCACATGTGGGGGTGAAAGATGAGTATCTGAGTTAACAATGATTCAAAATGGCCTTCTTACTATTCCTTACATAAGAAACTCCATCTCCTACCTCTGTTTATGTACTAGAAATAATTGGATTCCCCCCTTTCCCCCTCTTATTTACCTCTTGGAATTTTTGATTTTCTTCAAGACTCAGTTCACGTGCCATATCCTACATGAGGCTTTTCTTCTCCATTTAATTACTAAGACCTTTCCAATCAAAATTACCTTGCCTTATATGGGTAAATGTTGGTTCTCCCACTAAAATGTGTGCTTATTGAGGGCAGAGGCTATTGCATTTTTTACTTTGTATCCCCAGCACCTAGCAGAATGCTTGGTACTACTTGGAACATAGTCAGACATTAACGAATATTATTGATTAATTACCTGTAGTCAGTTGTGCAACTGAAAATACCTGTTTCCTTCTTATATTTTCATCAATATGAGACTTAAGCCATTCTCAGAAAGCTTTATAGAATTGATATAGGAAATATAAAAGTCAGTAGTTGCTAATGTCTTCTTGGTCATCTTTTATTTTTTTTTTAATTTTTATTTTTTGGTAATGATATCAGCTGTAATTTTTTTTCCCATTAGCTTAGTTATTTAAATGCTTCCAAACTTGCGTTGCCTCTAGGATAGATCTCTCCCATGGTTACATAAGCTCAGGTTTCTCAGCTCTTTCCAATTTCACCTTCAGGGCCATTTCTATTTATCCATTAAGTACACTGGCTACTGAGTGTTTAGCATCTAAATCATAGCACCACTATTATTAATATGAAGAGATCCAGGTAGAAATGTTGTGAAGTCTGTTCCACTTTGTGTCTGTTTTACTTGTAGGTTCATCTTGTCCTCCTTCTTCTATCCACTCACACGATTACTGCCCAGTTCAAGCATTAGTTACCTCTTGTATAGATTATTGTAATAGCTTTCTAACTGTTCTTCTTGATTCTAGTTGTTCCTTTCTTCAACGAATACTTCATATTTCTTTCTCAAATTATTTTCCTACAAGTGTTACTGCTTAAAGATTTTTACTGGCTTCCTGATAATTCTAGGATAATAAATAATCCTAAAAGTAATCATCAGCATGGACTTTAAAGGCTTCTGCAATCTGAATTTAACCCAGCTTTCCAGTATTTCACATTGCTCCACATTTCAGTCAAATTGATCTCCTAATTCTAATTTTCTGAAGTCAGTATTCTATTTTCTGATCCTGTGCCTTCAGATAGACCCTGTATCTGGAACACCCTCTATCCTTAACTCTATATAATTGCTCTCATCAGGGTTCATTGCAGATTCCACTTAATCCTTGAAATGTTTTCTGATGCCTGCTATCTACTACACCACCCCATCCTCCTAGTTCAAAATAAACCTGAGTAGAAACTGCCTTTGTTTTTTGTTTTTTCATATTCGTAGTGCCCCTTGTAAGATTTATGCAGGCTTACTTTCTTCCCTCTTGATTTTCACCATTTTAGCAAGCAAGAATTAGTCGGACTTAGTGCTGAAAGGTTCATCTGAAAGAGGTACAGAAGCAGAACAAGGCATTATTTTACATATGAGGCAAGCAAGACACAGAGAGTTTAAGAGATTTTCCAAATGTCTCCTCAGGCAGTAGAACCAGTATATAAAACTTATTTCTCTTACTCCAAATCCTGATACTTTAACTATGTTGTAATTCTGGTTGTAATCTATTCTCCCCCTCACATGTTTTATAAATGGACTCATTCACAAAATCCACATGACCCTTGTCTACTATAGTCTCTTCATTTGGTAAGGAGTTGAATTTTTTTTGCAGACTAAGGTAATTTCCGTATTCTTTTTTGTTATCTTTAAGCTGATTAGACTTTCCCAGGAAATGGGAGTTTGAATCAGTGTTTTTACTGATATCCATTGCCTTTTTTCTCCAGTCATTAGCTTTTAAAAATATATTATATTATACCTATGATAATTGAACATGCCAGTTTATTCTCACGTTTATGCTTTGAAATTGTTCTTGATTTTGACCTTTCCTCCAGTTAGAGGAGGCTCTGATTATGCTTAAACTGTTCCTGAAATGAAATTAGTAATTTCCTGAATATTAAGATTGAAAAAAAAACTTTCATTTTTGGTGACATCATCAGATGTTTACTGTGTACAGTACCTTCTAAATCTTTAAAAGTAGTTATGCTAAAAAGAAATTATGCTCATGAATGGTCTACCAGTCTTTAACTTCTTTCATTTCTTGATCCCATAGCTTGAAACCATATTTTCCAATGTATTTTTTTGCTATCCTCCTCTGCAACTAACTTCAAACCAAAGTCATAGAATATTGAGATATATTTTGCTTATTTGGATCTTGTCAATTTAATTTTAGAACTTACATTCCATCTGCTCCAACATGTCACATAAGCTGTAATTATTTTTTATGATGGTATTTTTACTTATAGGAATCATGTGTAATATGAGGCAAGATGACCAGTCATTCTATTAAATGTTTCTTATTGCTTTTGGTGCAGAAGAATCTAATTCCATCAACTCCTTTATTCACATCTTCAACTAGAACCCTAAAATGTCTTTCCTTTTAGTTGCAATATTTAAAAATTTTCTTCGGACTTTGTTTGTAAAAGGGGTATTTAGGACAGGCTTTGTTTATAATCTTGGATCTGTAAACCCTCAAGCAATATATGTATATATTTTATGGTGTCCATGAACCTGGATTGCAAAAAGAATTGCATCTTTGTTTTCACCCAATCTCTAACTGAAATTTATTATATCCTTTGTTTTTGAGTTTCAGAAACAATCATTATTCCAAGGAGGTATACACAGGCTTAATTAGACTGCCAAACGGGTTCTTGACACAAAACAGGTTGAGAAAGAATCTCAGATTTGTAGTGAAAATAATCTGTATTGATATAGTTCAGTTTCTACAGAGGTACATCAACTGTCTGACTACTAAACAGTTATCTCATAGAATATCAACCGTTCACTTATGGTTCATGGATGACCTAAAAATTGTGTGATTCTCAGCATCTTCTACCACTTTTTTCCACCTCTCTTCCATTATCACAGTGGAAGCAAATGAAAGAATGGTGTCAGTTTTCTATTTTTCTTCATTTCTGCCTGTGACTGAAGAATGCATCATTCAGCAGTAAGTCTACTGGTGACATACCTCTCCAAACTTGGGTAAGCTGGTTTAGGAAAGGAGATAGAGTCAATCCCTCAAACTATGCTTAAAGCCTTTTCAGGTTGGTTGAATCCTCTAAATTTTATATTCTCCTGACAAAACTTTCAAAAATCCAGTCTTACTTTCACCCTAAAATGGAGTGTCAAGGTAAAACTTTTGTGGAGATGAATCTACCATTACCTTTCTTAAACACATCCCTTTTGATAATATAAGCAAATCAAAGACTGAATGGGAAGGAGTAAATTCCCAACCTATTTAAGTGTCAGAACCTAGACATTTAAGCCTTTTTTTTTTCTTTTCAGGCATGCTGTTGTGGAGTCCCAGCTTAGAGGGGCCATTTTATACATGCCTTATAGAAGATGCTTTCTGTCTCATTACTGGTGTGGCCAGGGATTGCATGTGTATTCTCACTTTTCTTACTTTGAAGTGACAACCAACTCAATGTCTTTGTCTGTTTACTCTACTTGGAATTACTGGTTTTAAATTTAGTTTTAACATCTGGCTCCTTGAATTCTATTTTGCCCCAAAATTTAAATTTCTCTATGGGATCATAGATTTAGAGCTAGAAGGGACATTCAAGGTCCTCTAGTCCAACCCTCTTATTTTTCAGATGAGAAACAGGCTTAGAAAGTTTAGGTGACTTGCCCAGGATCACACAGATTAGAAATGGTAGAGTATTTCATAATGCTCTTTTTTAATTTCCTGAGACATTTGGAGAATTGGATCACTTATGATCTTGCTAGTTAGGTAATAGCTCAATTCTGAATTGCATTCAGATGGGTATATTGGGAAGGGGTCAAGGAAGGGATATTAATATGTGTTGCCATCTAATGGAAGAATAAGATCATGATGCACTTGCTCTAAATTATAAAAAAAATCCATAATTTTTTTTTCTAGCAACATACTCATTAAGGACTTTTAACATGTTTAAAGATAATAGCAAGTACTAGGGACGAAAGAGTAAGTACGTCTCCCCCCACCCCCAGCCTAATAACCTTTTCCTTATTATAACATTGATGTTACCATTCTTATAACCTCTTGGTCTAGAAACTTGGGTTTATCTTTGACTCTCTATATCCAATATGTCACTGTTATTGTTTCTTCAAATGGTTTCTCAGAATTTTCCCTTCCTCTTTATTCCCTCTGGTATCAACCTTGTTTATGCTCTCATCACCTCATGTTTGGCTTATTGAAAAATCTTGTCTTTCAGACTCTAGTCTCTCCAATCTATCCTGTATGCCATTTCCCTTCCTCAAACTTCCCTCCTCCAGTTAATTTTCTTTGTCCTACTCTGCCATTCAAAATCCCACAATGGATCCTAACTGTCAACCAATTGAAGACTAAACTTATTTGCCTACTTTCAAGGCCCATTCCACCACCATCACCAAAAAATTCTTCTATCTACTTAATTGACCTAATTTCCTGGGTCTCCCCAGCAAGTTTTAGAGAGCTTTCCTGTTTAGATGAGACTCATTTATGCTTGTGCATTTGTTTTCCTCTTCCCGCCCTCAACTCTTTGAATTTCCTTTATTTCTATCATTATTCTACTCATTCTTAAAGGTTGTTAAAGCCTCCATTCCTCCATTGTTTTCCTCTCTTACTCCTGTCCCTATTGAATTCTTATATCCCTTGTAGAACTTAGAATCTATATCAGACAGTTCCTCTCTTAACTCTATACTCTTTTATTGTTTATAAATTCATTTATGAAAGTTAATCTTTCCCCCCAACTAGATAAGAAGCTCTTATAGTGCTCATGCATGATGTATATTTCTAACATATTCTCCATAGCAAAATCTGGAGCCTTAGGCATCAATGTCCAATAAATATGTTCATTGATTTGGAGACTCATGTTGTCATAATGGTCTCTCTATGTATGTGTCCCTCTACATAAAATAAAGTTTGTTGATATGTATGCAGTACTTTAATATTTCCAAAGTGCTTTGTATAGGATCATAAATTTAGAGGTGGTAGAGATCTGAGGCCATCTAGTCTATGTCCTCATTTTATAGATGAAGATAAGTAGAACTAGGGAGGTTAAAAGAATATCCAGAGTCACTAAGGTAGCAAAAACCAGATCCTGACTCCAGACTTTATGCTCCTTGCATGGTATCATTCTGCCTTTCTTTCAGTCCTGTGAGATTAGTGCTAACTATACTTCCCTTCCTCCCATATATAATATGGTGATATATAATCACCATATTTTGGCTAACTCTTGTTTTCTTGTTCTTCATAAACATCTAGGTACTCAATAATTACTAGATAAATACGAATCAAGGGCATCAGTGGGAAAATTGGTTAAATGTGGATTTCTCCAAGAAAAAAAATCTGCTTTTGAACTTGGTTATTTGGACTCTGAACAGGTGATAATTTAATGTATTTTTAATAAGCCAATATACTATCTTTTTGGCTTTGGTAAAGCCTTTCTTACCAGGATTGCAAGTTGACAGAAATGATCACTAGTTATAAAGGTCAGAATTGGAGCTGTCTTTCTGAGGTATATTGTGTACCGTGAGGAATTAAGAAGGCAAAATTTAGCAAGTTGCCTAAGGATCAGAGATCAAGTGATTTGCTCATGGTCACATAGCTGGTTAATGTCAGATAGGGAATTTGAACCCAGGTCTTCTTGACTTCAAGTCCAACATGCTGTCTCTTGTGCCAAGTTACCTCTTAGTCATTATTTTAAAAATTGAAGAAAACAAAAAATACAGGGAATAGAGCACTAGACATGGAATTAGGAAAACATGAGTTCAAATCCTGTTTCAGACACATACTAGTTGTGTGGCCCTGGCAAGTCAATTCACTGCTGTCTTCCTTAGTTTCCTGTGATATGTGAAATGTGTATAATAATAGCACCTACCTCTCAAAGTCGTTGTCAGTATAGAATGAGATAAGGTTTGTAAAGTGTATTGTAAATCTTAAAGCTCTATATACTTTATACTCTGAAAAGTGGCAAAAATGACAAAAAATGGCAAGAGTGTTGGAAGGGTTATAGGAATATAGGCACACTCATAGATTATTGGTGAAATCATGAAATGGTACATAAATTTTGGAAAGTCATTTGTAATTACCCAAAGTCAGTAATATGTCCATACCCTTTGATCCAGAGCTTCCACTGCTAGGTTTATACCCTAAGGAAGCCATCCATAGGAAAAAATCCCCCTAAGCTCCAAAAATTTTATATCAACACTTTTTGTGATAGCTAAGAATTGGAAACAAACTAGATCCTCAACAATTGGGTAACAGCTAAATGAATTGTGGTACATGAATGTAATGGACTGCTATGACATAATTTATGTGATGAATACAAAAAAGTATGGAAATACCTATATGAATTGATGCAGAGTAAAGAAAGCAGAACCAAGAAAACAACACACACAGTGACCTTTACAGCAATGTAAATGGAAAGAATGACATGCCAAAAAAAATTAAATTACAAAATTATAAAGATCGAATGGGATTTCATTGAACGGATATGAGAAGATACCCCCAGCTACCATGTTTGTGGAGGTTGAAGGTCTAAAGGTGCTACACATTGCACATGTTTTAGAACTTTGTCAATGTAGAATTATGCTGACTTTTTTTCTCTGTAAAAAATACTATTTGCCATATGGAATGGTTTTCTGGGAGGGGGAGGGGAGGAACACCTGGAATACTATGGTGATATAAGAGAAAACATCAATAATATTAATTTTACAAGAGCTTTATATAAGTGCTTGTTATTATTATTATTGCAATAATTCCTAAATTGAATAACAAACACCTCTTGTGAATTTTTTTTCTTATTTGTCTGATGACCAACACATCCTCAACTAATGTCTGATAGGGTGATTAGTTATACACACACCAAACAAAAGGAAGAATCAGTCAACAAGCATTTTTAAGGATCCATTATGTGCCAAGCACAATATTAAGTACTGGGAATACAAAGAAAGGTATAAACATAGTGCCTGAATTCAAGGAGCTCATATTCTAATGAAGACAACACACACACACACACACACACACACACACACACACACACACGCCATGAAAGACAGAGGCATTCTTAAAGGAAAGACACCAGCCATTGGGAGACAGGGATAAGGAAAGGCTTCATAGTGAAAATAAGATTTGAGTCTTCTCTTGAAGGAGGCTAGGGAGCAGAGGTATCTAGTTTAAGCAGTAGATAGAGCATAGGACGTGAACTCTGAGTTCAAATTGTGTCTCAGAAACTTTATAGCTTATTGGTCCAGGGCAAATCAATTACTCTTTATTGCCTTAATTTTCTCATCTGTAAAATGGGGATATTAATTAAATGAGGAATCTCTCTTCATACTAATTTGCCTCCCTTTCTACATTAATTTATCAACTCTTTGTGATATTTATCTCCTTTCTTTCCACTCATTTATGTTTCATTCTCCCATTACTCCCTGTTGATTTCTTACCTTTCAGCTCTCTCTCTCTCTCCCTCTCGCTCTCTCTCTCACTCTCTCTCTCACTCTCCCTCTTGCTCTCTCTCTCACTCTCCCTCTCTCTCTCTCTCTCTCTCTCTCTCTCTCTCTCTCTCTCTCTCTCTCTCTGTTTCTCTCATTCTCTCATTACTGTGAAATAAGTGTTGAGGTCATTCTTTCTATTTGTATCCCCAGAACCTGGCACAGTGCCTAGTACATAGTGGACACTTAGAATATTCTTCTTGGTTGATTAATCATTTGCACATCTGTACCTTATCTCCATACATTCCCAGACATCCACTTACGCCATAGCAGAGAAAGAGAGAGACAGAGACAGAGGGCAAAGACAGAGATAGAGAAGGACAAAGAGAAACAGAGAGAGAAAGAGAGCATCCAACTGCCCTATGAGATATTATTTTGGAGTATGCACTGATTGGTTGACAGATATGTGACTAAAAAGCAGAAAATCTGACTAGAGGGCTTGGTTATTGTATTGAGGAACGGTAACAAAATCAACTTCATTCCCCCCTTTCCCCCCCCCCCCCAACTTCTAAAATCATTGTGCGGCAGCTTGGTATAGTGTAGAGTGTTCTGGCAGACATAGAGTCAGGTAGTACTGAGTTCAAGTTCTAGCTTTGAGATTGACTTGTTATGTCCCCATGATCAAATTATTTCATCTCTGAGACTTCAGGCAACTCTATAAGGTTATCTACTGAATTTCATATGTTATGTAATTTATCTCAGTGGTGGGAGTCTCCCCTTCCTTTTCCCACTGACCCTTGCTGTTGCTCAATGTAAATAGTGATTGCTTATTCCAACCTACAAGTCTGGTAAGAGAGGCTTTAATAAAGGTAAAGGGGCAATACTGTGTGTTCTAAGATATATTACATTCCCATGTATCTTATATGCAAATGTAACCAGTGCCTCAAAAGCCTATTTGCATGGAGCTCTTATTATTGGTGGAGATTGATTTCTCACTGTACTGAGACTATGTGAGAGAAGGAAAGCTCAAGTGATTAGATTTATTTTTCATGGAATTATCCAAAGATAATCAATTTTCATATTGATGACCTTGATTTGTGTTCAGTTAATATTTTTGAGTATCTACTAACTCATAATATTATTGTGAAGATCAAAAGACGATTGTACAGGTCTTTTGTTAAATATACAGCACTCTCTATATTGGTTATTAATATTATAATTTGTACTATGTAAACAACATCACTATGGATGCTGTGGGGGATAAAGAAGTATCAGACATGGTTTCTGCACTTAAGAAACTCACAGATTAGGCAGACAAATGTAACACACCTGAAACCATTATTTGAATCAAGACAGCAGTAAGTGCTAAAAGCAGGCAAATGGTTACACAGTCTGAGAGATATATAGAAGTTCAGAGAAGGAGGAAATCACAACAGGGGTAGTAGAGTCAAATAAAAACAGTTGATGTTTATTGTTATGCATAGTCTTTTTGCATTCCAACCCTTAGAAAATTGATGGTCCATATGTAACACACACGAGAAGTATCTTTTAATTCAAGAATTGGAAGAATTAAATAAAAATTAAATTATTTTAAAAAATAAATGCTTGGGGTGAGTAGATGGTACAGTGAATAGAGCACTGCCTCTGGAGTCAGGAGGACCTGAGTTCAAATTTGGCCTCAGACACTTAACATACACACACCAAAAAAATAGCCATGTGACCTTGGGCAGGTCATTTAACCCCAATTGCCCTACCTTTCTCCCTGCAAAAAGGAAAAACAAAAAACAAACAAAAAAATTGCTCCTTTCCTCACTGTCCCTAAACATGTTCACTATTACACTAAACATTAAACCACTATACTGGGAATAAAAGCTGACCAGTGCATGTTAGAATACTACTAAAAACATCAGCAAAATATGCAGACAGAACTTGAGTAGAAATTCTTCCCAAGCAGTCCCTGACATTTGGGAAAGGGATGCTGAAGTCACAGGAAAGGTTTTGCAATTTGAATAAAGAGGGATCTTTTCTGAGCTTTATTTTTAAGGGCAGGCTCCAGAATTTATGTTTATGCTTTAAGGATCTGAAGAGAGGAATCTTTGAAAAACATATGCATTACCATGGACCAACAGTTATTTGAGGGAGGTTATCTATCACCACAACTTGGATCCCAGAGGTTCTTGAACACAAATCAATGCTGTGCAGCAGGGAGGATTATTTCACTGCAGGCTATGTCATCCATTGGAAAAATGCCAAGCCTGTGTATAAATATGGAAACCTGAAAAGGGAAAGAATTATGGATGTAATTATGATTAAATGCAGCCAGGGAGAAGTTTTCACAAGCCCTCATTTTAAGCACTGCCTTATTGCTTTATTTTCTGAGATACTAGATTCACAGTATGTTTGAACTGGAAGGGACCTTGGAGAGTGTCTTTTTGAAAGCCCTTATTTTGCTGATGAGGAAGCTAAGGCAGAGAGAGGTGAAAGTGTTTTGCTAAAGGGCACACAGCTAGTTAGTGGAAGAATCAGGAAAAGAACCCAGAGTCTCCTGACTCCTAGCCTCATGCTCTTTTCATTACATCAAGCTCTTCCTTCATTAGATAGAATCCAGATATAATAACTAATTAAGCAAAGTTTGTATTGGTTAAAAACTAATATTCCTGATAAAAGATTTGGTGATTTTTTTCAGTGACAAAAAGCTGTAGGCCATTCCAAACCAAAAAGGCAGAAATTTAGGGAAATAGTACAAACAATATTCTTTTGATGTCATATACTCTCACTGACTCAGCTGCAAAGGAATTTGATGGGAAGATTCAGTCTCCCTAAAACCTCTCTTAGCTTAGCTTCAAGGTGCTAATCTGGAATCTTGACTGGAAAAAAAGAATTATGATTCATAGAGAATACCTCATGCCTTAGCTTTTTGCAGATGAGTATTTTGTTGGCAAGTACTGTCCCTGATCTCTAAGAAAAGCTGTAGTAGTTGTAGAGGATATCAGAACTGGTTGGTTCACAAAAGCCCTGAACAAAACAAAGCAGACATAAAATGAATAGTACATCAGTGGCTGGTGGGGGGGGGGGACATTAATTATTCAGATTTTATAGTAACATAGGCCAAAGAGAGAGAAGTTTGGGGGCATTTTCTGGGGAGGCACTGGGAATGCCACTATCATAGAGATTGAAATTAGATCTTAAAGGCAAGCTTCCTTGGTAGAAGATTACTATTAGTACAAAAGTAGCCAACCCTTTTGTAATGGCAAGATATACAAGTTGGAGCAGGTTACCTGTAAGATGCCACCCAGCTCAGATTCTGTCATTTTGATTTGGTAAGTGTGGTACAATACAATGTTGATACAGGTGAGAACTACGAAGATGTCTTCAATGAAATAAGTCAGTGACTGGTCTTAAAACAGCATGACTTCCCTTCTTTGTATCAGAGTTGTCAGTTGCTACTTGCAATATCTGTCCAAGAAAATACTCAGGGCATATACCATGTGTTTTATATTCTCTAGGGGAAGATGACACCATTTGGGATCTTGTCTCCCTGAAGTTATGAAAGTAAACTGCATAGAGACCAGGCAGCCCAATTGGTTACATAAGGGAAGCTTATAGCTTCAGCATGTACATCTAATTTAATCCCACTTTTTTCTGATGACTGCTCTAAAGATCTTAACAGCTGAAAACATCATAAGCAATGAGAAGTCTCTTCATCACTATAAAACCAGGCTAATGTAAACAGTTCCCTTTCTTTCTTTCTTTCTTTCTTTCTTTCTTTCTTTCTTTCTTTCTTTTCATTATGTTCTCTGATCTTTCTTCATGTTTTATTTAATGAAGGGCATTGGGCTATAAGTTGAAAGAGTGTGGAAACTTTTACTTTCTCTTTTATAGTTCATTTCAGCCTTTGGATTTTAAGATTGCATACAGGAAAATCAAGGGATTTGGGTTAAGAATCTTAGGCAACATTGCTTTGAAGACGTGATTTTAACTTTTATCACTAGTTATGTAGATTTATTAGATTATATAAAATCCTCTCTGTTGCTTCTGTGATACAAAGATCAAGATATATTCCTTTAAAATATACATGTACATATGTATATGTAATATATGTACACACATATATAAATATATGTGCATATATCTGGATATATTCTATACCAAAGATGATAGTGGGATAATCCGTTTATGAATTTGGGGGAGGTTATCTAGGTAGTTTTATAATTAGACTCCTCTGGGTACATGCCTTCTCATTTAACAGCTGTGTTCCCAGCTGGACCTATTTGTTATAAATGAAACTACTTCTTAAATATATATTCTCTGCATGACCAAGCTTGGCATCAGATGCTGCTTCTGGACATTGCCCAACATAAATAGCAAGAGATGTCAATCTGAAATACTGGATCACAGTGATTTATATGGCACCATAGTCCATGATAACATTTCTAATCAAGCTATCTAATGAGACTATTGAATCTCTGGGAGTAGAATCACTTCTCGTACAATGAGTTGAGTTATAATATGACTGAGATGAATCCCACATGATATGCTGATATATAATAATACATTTTGAAATGAATTTAGGGAATGGCAGCAGTGGCAAACCTGTGACACTTGATGACCTGCATGATCAGATTATTTTGCTTCAGGTCATAGGCTTCCAAAATAAGTATAACATTTGCTCAAACAGGCTTCATTAAACAAATTGGAACAGAAGTTTATCCTTTTTGTTCTTTTCCTTAGTGCTTTTTTATTCCTTAGCATCACAATTTTTGATCCTCCTATATTGAATTGACTGATTGGTTGATTCATTCAAGAGACATTTGTTAAATATCTAGTGTACTCAGAAAGCTTTGTTAGATGTTGGAAGGAGATACAGTAGTAACAATTCAGTTTTATAGAAAATTTTAATATTTGCAAAATGCTTTCTTAATAGCAACACTATAAAGTAGTCAGGACAAGCATTATTCATATGAGTAAATTGAGGCTCAGGGAATTTTGGTGCCTTGTTAATGGTTCCATAGCCAATGGTTGATGTGGGATTTATACCCAGAACTCCTGTTACTATGTCAAGCACTCTTTCCATGACAATATGCTGCTTCTACAAAATTTAGAGAAAGATACAGTTCCTGTCCTGATAGAGATCCAAGTCTTCTAGGGAAATAAGACACAAAGACAGAGAACTTTAATGAACAATATGGCATAATAAATGCATCTGAAAAGTAGAAAACAAAGTTCTTGATTAAGCCAAAAGAAGGTGTTGGGAAATCAGGGAAAAGTTAACATTACAACTGGTTTTTAAAGGATGGGTAGGGTATTTAACAAGGAGAGAGAGAGAAAAAGAGAGAGAGAGAAGGAGGTCATTTTAGTTATTAGAAGCCAAGAAAGTGTAGAATATATTTGGGAACTGTTTGGGTAGGTCACAACATATGTGGAGAGGAATATTAGGTATGACAGGTAAAGCAGGAAGTTGTGGAGGGCCTAAAATGCTAAGCAGAAGAGTTTCAAGTATTCTCTAGACAAGAGGGAGCTATTACTACTGAAGTTCTGCTCAGAGGAGTAACATGACTGCATTTATGAATAGAAAAATTATTCTTGCAGTGGTATAAAGGATAACTTAGAGAAGGGATACTGAAGAGGTGGGGAGACACATTAGGACGATATTAAAATAATCTTATGAAATAATTTGCAAAGAGGGTGCCCCTTATCCCCAGTAGGAAACGGCATGACCCTAAAGGGAAACAAATATTAGAAGACAGGTAATGTAACACCCATCCATTCCCCCTTTTTACCCCAAACTACCCTAACCTAGGTTCGTACCCTCTCTTAACCTCCACTCATCTGCTCTAGATGTAGGGTCTTCAGGGCAGCTAGGACTAGCATCTCCACAGGCAAAATTCTCCCCCAATATAATCACCATGCCTTATATATTAGATTGTGGCTACTGCAAACACCCCTTGACAGGTTCTCCTAGGCAGTACCCAGTGTACAATTTTCCTCCCCTACCTTTTTATATTTTGGTGAGACAGAGTGAGTTGAGTCTCATAGAATGAGCAGGCATTGCTATGTTAAGCCTGGCATCATAGATTTCATTAAATTTTCCTCCCTAACACCCATGCCTCTTCCAAACTTCCTTGTTTTGTTGTTGTTTGTTGTTGAAGGTGCCACAGGATTTCCATTCAACCAGAGTTTATATCTTGGTGTCATTCTTAAGTCCTCATTCTCTCATTCAAAATATCTAATCAGTTGTCAGGTCCTGTAGTTTCTTTTCCCCCTATTTCTTACATCCATCCTCTTTTCTCTTCTCATAGTTATTTTCTCTCCCCCACCCTATCACCTCTCACCTGGACTATTATAATGAATTCTCAATTAGTCCTCAAGTCTCTTCTACACTCCAATCCATCTTTCATACAG
>CM053583.1:94314735-94332916 GCA_028627135.1 Pseudochirops cupreus | reverse complement strand
CACACACTCACACACACTCACACACACATACTCACATACACACACACTCACACAGATGCTCAAAATTTTGGCTTATGGGGTGCATGATCAAAGATGTTTGGAGACTGTAAGTCAGTTCAATGGTATTAGAAAGGATCAAATAGATGCAAAAGATATTGCTAAGGTGGAATTAACCATATGTAGTAAGTGATCAGATACAGGAGATAAGAAAGAGGGAAGGCTGAAAGATATCCCTAGGGTTTCCAACCTGGAGGTTATTAGATGACAGCAACAGTATGTGGAGAGTCAATATAAAAGGATTAGATGAATCAGACAAAATGTATACTCTCCACTGGGAACTTCTCTGCATGATATACATTCATTTTTTGTTGCCATTCTGTCAATCCATATGCATACTATGAGTCGAATGAGGTAATAAATGAGGGTTGCCAGTCATGACTAGTTGTCCTTTCTGAAAGCACAGTCTTTCTCAATAAAAAGATAAAAAGGAGGAGATCATTGTAACAGAAATATGAAAATGGACATTTTCTTGTTTTAAACCACAAGATTGTTATTTTTTAAAGCAGATAAAGAGAACATTTAATTACTTTAAGAGTTACGGACTAGTAGTAACTCTGGTGGAAAAAATGATCAAAGTTTTTTAAAAATATCTTTTAAAAGTGACTTCCTCCCAATTCTCTAGAGCATATTTTTATATAATTCAAATTTTAGTGATTTTTAAAAAAATTGAATGAGCTGTGTTCAGCCAAAGATTCCTTTTCCATATCATTTCTGCTATGTTAATTCACCCTCTGCCTGACAGCCTATAATCACAGGCATGGTTATAAGGAAAAACTTCCTACTCATTCACTCTTTCCTTGTGCCCCTGTGTTTTCAGGATTGCTTCTTTTTGCATGACTTGGAGATTAAATATTTCAGAGAAACAGATTTAAGTCAACTTCATCTAAAACTCCATATCTATATAGCAGGCATTGCTACTATAAGAAGGCAATCTTATCAGATCCATAACATCCATAAGACTATAACCTACAGTATCATTGACAATTTCTTCTTTCAGAATACCCTAGATGGTACCTTTGAAAATAAAGGATTGTTTGAAAAGGACCTATGGTAGTTAAAAAAAACTCTGTTTTGGGGGACCCAGAGTATCTTAAGGTGCTTCTTTTCTAAAGACTCTATCCTGGCTACCCCTGCTTTGCCCTTTTATGGAAATTCTCAGAGCCCACACCTGTACTGATCACAGTCAATCCCTAGAATTCTCTTGTCTATGATATCAGAGACGGTGAATCAATCAGATGTACCTGTGTGAGAGCCTGCCTTTTCCTCTACAAGTCAGGGTCCTATTCAGTATCATGAGCTGCCTCCATGTGGAGGTGACAAAGGAACTAGTTATCTCATACATTGGCTATGAAAATAGTGTTGTGACTTTCATTAAGCCCCTCCAGGTAGTAACTTGAAGATCATTGTAGCTGGAGTTCATGCTCTATATTAGAGGTGTCATTTACTATCATAATCTTGGATGTGTGGGTCATTGCCCTTGTTGTATCTGTCCTTTCTTGTCCTTTAATACCAAATGCATCTTTTAACATTGTGTCTTCTCTTTTATGAGTGAAACCACATCATAATAAAAGCCAACTGCTTTAACAACATATTGGCTGTCATGATTCACATGTGAAATTCTCCATAAGTCCCAATATTGCAATAGAATGTAAGAATACAATTCTAAGATTTTCACAGAAAAACTAATGTTTTATTTCAAATAAAATTAGTTATTGTCTATGACAGAGAAAGTATTTTAAGTCATACTGCCTCTCAGTCTAAACATTTCTGTATCTGAAATGTTGGTATACTATTCTACAGTGAGATCAGATGCATGATACCAGCACATTTATCTTGGTTTAACTTAGTCAAAGTGAATGGATGAAACCATTTCAATGCTCCTTTCTATTTGCCATCTTGAAGACTAAAATAGCTTCTTTCTATATGGTTTAGTACCTGCAAATACCTTCATGTATATCCTTTCCCTCTCCACATTTGTTTTAGGATAATCCATCTGATAAAAACCCTCCACCAATTTTGGCATGTCACTATTGCTGAGAGGCAGTGTTGCATAGAAACTAGAGATCCAGCCTCAAAAGCAAGAAGACCTGGCTTCCATCTCCACCTCTGATACATGTAGGCCATGTGATACTAGGCAAGTCACCTGACCTCTCAGTGCTCTAGGCAATTCTCAAGACTAGAAGTTGGAAAAGAATGTGATGATCTGTATTGGTAAGTGTTTCCTTGCCTGGAAGTTCCCCCTATCAATTAAATTACAAGTCTAGCCCCTCACTCTTTCCACTATAGATAGCTTACCAGTATGTATGCTATAAGAGGAACAAAACAACAAAATCTTGGTCATCTAAGGAGCTCAGAGGCTGGAAGAATGGAGTTAATTCAGAGGTAACTTCTACTGGTAGCAGTGTGGCATCATGTCTTGTCCCTGGAATATATTGACTACATAACTCTGGATGAGTCAGTACCCTAGCCAATGCTTTAAGACTATCTACGTGTGGCAGAGAAGATACAGACCTACATTAGTAATGGGAGATTCCTCATTCAAGATTTCCCTATACAAAAGAAATCACATAACTAGTCTCTATCCCTATTCCTAGAGTATTTCAGCTCAGAGTATAAAGTGTATCTGAGAGGAATAAAAGATGAGTCTGTAAAGGTATAGTGTCACTAGTTGTGAAGTGCCTTTAATTGTAGGAAGAACAATTTGAACTTTATGATTAATACATGAAAAGCTTATTCTAGCAGAATTATGAAGCATGGCTTAAAATGGAGGGAGAGGAAAGGTAGAAAGACCTATTAAGAATCTGTCATACTATTCTAACTTTTAGGTAATGATGGTCGGTACTAGAGAAGAGGCAATGGAAAAAGGAAGAAAGAAATTCAAAATGTGGTGTGGAGAAGGAAATACAGCACATGGAAATGAGTTGCAAGGAAAAGGGAAAGGTCAAAGGTGATGCTAAGTTTTTAAATGCAGGCATCTAAGTGAATATTGGTGCCATAGACAGAGTCAATATGAGGAAAGATAATGAGCTTTATGTTGGACATATTTAACTTGAAGTGCAAATGGGATGCCCAGGAAGAGAGGTGGCCATGAAACTCAGAGAAGAGCTTTGTTCACCTAGCTTCCTCATGGCAGACATTTTTCATCTTCCTTATTGCTGTCCCTCTTTTGGCAATTGGAAAAGCATCTTCTAGACTAGAGCTAGGAAGTTAACCTACTCAGCTTTGAAACTTAGTCCTAGTTCTGAGCTGACCTCATGGATGAGTCAGTGAAAACTCACCTAACCCATTGTATCTAGCCTGCCACAGACCATGCTTCTTGTCTCTCCACCCAGGATATCTTGCCTTTCACCTATATCCACCCCACCCCTCCTGAAATGTTACACTTCTTGCTCTGGAAATGAGTCAAATTACTACTACCATGACTGGAAAGGGTCTTAACAATCACCTGCCCTATGACTCTACCAAAACTCCATACTCAGACCAATACTCACACTTCTATATGCTTCTTGAGAGCAGAGATTGTGTAACTTTTTGTTTTTTTACCCTGAAACTATCATAATCCCTGGAAGATAGTAGACATTTGATAATTTTTTTATTTGTTTATCCATTCAATCAATCATTCATTCAAGAGAAGTCAGGAATGGAAATATAAATGGGAGAATCATATACGTAGAGACAATAGTCAAAGTTGCATGATTGAATGAGATTGACAGAGGGGAGAATATAGAAGATCAGAGAATTGAAGACAGATCCATTGAGGAACATTGACATTAAGGGGTTGGGAAGAGGTTAGGGATCTAATGAAAGTTAGGGAGTATGGTTTAGAGAAATAAGAGAACCAGTAGAGTATGATGTCTCTGAGGCTAAGAGAGGAGAGAACATCTGGGGGAATAATATTAAAACTTCAGAGTGGAAAAGAATGATAAGGCCTAGGAAAAATAGCACTGTTTTTGACAATTAAAGGAATAGTTTTAGTATAATGGTTGAAATAGAAACTTACAAGAGGCTGAGGAGGGTGAGTAGTGAGGAAGTAGAGGCATTGTGGATAGAAAACACTTTCAAGAAGTTTAACAGTAAAAGGGAAGAGACAGAATAAGTGCTGAATGGGCTAGAATTTTTTAAAAAATCAAAATTTATTTTTGTTATTGAGTTTTTTCAGTCCTGTCTGACTCTTTATGACTCCATTTTGGGGTTTTCTTGGCAAAGACACTGGAGTGGTTTGTCATTTCAGTCTCCAGTTCATTTTACAGATGAGACACAGGGTTAAATGACTTGCCCAGCATCAAACAGCTAGTAAAGTCTGAGACTGGATTTGAACTTAGATCCTCCTGACTCCAGGGTTGACTGACACTTTATCCACTGCACCACCTGCTGGTTCCAAAATTTATTTAGTGCCTTTTAATAATAATAAATAATAATAATAGCATTTATATAGCACCTACTATGTGCTAGACACTGTGCTACATGCTTTACAAATATCTCATTTGATCTTTACAACAACTCTAGGAGGTACGCGCTGTTATGTCCATTTCACAGTTGAGGAATTTGAGGTAAACACAGATCAAGTACCATGTCCAGGTCACACAGCTAATAAATGTCTGAGAGTGAATTTGAGCTCAGGTTGTCTAGACTCTAGGTCCAATGCTCTATCTGTTAGCTCCATTGATCCTCATAACCATGGGGTGAGGGAGGAAGAGGAAATAATTATTTTCTATGTTTTAACAAATGAGGAACTTAAGGTCAAATTATTTATCCCTGGTCAGAGCCAGCAAGAGACAGAGCTGAGGCCTGTTATAGCTCTCTGTCTATCAATAATGAAGACAAAGAAAAGCTTGAAAATTCTTCTATTTTAATCCATGTTATAACCAACACCTATGTCTAATTTCACCATTATATTTTTTAACTATTAAAAGTTTTGGATTCATGAAACACAACGAGGCTTCTACTTTACATTATAGCCTATCTGTAATTTATATCTTTTATTATTAATAGGCTAGATATTGTACTTGTCCAGCTATGCTGAAGTTATATCCACAGTTTAGCATTTTCTTTAGTATGAATAATCCTCTCATTTTGGCTAGGTCTTAACAGCCTCCCATTACTGAGCTTACTTTCCCTTATATTAATATCTATAAATTCCAAATTAATTTGTTTTATAAGATATTTTCATAGGAGATTTCCTTTTAGCCATTGTCTTTGTCTCCTTATTCACAATCATCCTTCCTCCAAAGTGCACTGCTTTCTAAAATGCCAAATAAACGTTCCTTCTCTCCAAAAATGGATTTTCCTTGAACAATGAAATACCTTTTTATCCTCATGTATTATCTGATTTATCATGACAGAATAGTGTTCTCATACCCTTCAAAAAAAGACCCAGTAGGCCAGAAAATGTGTTGTTTATGTTCTGAAGCTGTTTTTTTTTTCAATTTATAAAGGTGTATTCTGGAATGTTGGTTGTAATGGATATCTATTTTCAAATTATCTTCACTATGTGCTATACATTTTATTTTGGGAAGTGAAAACATTTCTAATACATACTAGCACTATTCAAATAGGTTCCTTTAAGTATGTCAGAGGTTGAATTGTGATCCAGGTTAACCTTGTTCATTTGTGCTTATAAAGCATAGCTGAAGTTAAAAGTATCCCCACACAGAATGTTATTTTTCTCATTTGTCAAGCAATTAATCAACACGAATTTATTAATTGCCCACTATGTTCTAGGCACTGTGCATACCAATACAAAGAATGAAAGAATTCTTCCTCTCAGGGAGCTTATATTCTATCAGGGGAGACACTGTGTAGAGCTATATAATTTCATTTGAAGGTCGAAATTTATTATCTAGTGGATTTGCTCATTTCATCCTAATAGAAAAATCACTTGATTTTTCTGTTTCATTCGATATTCTTAAACTGGGAAGAGATGATTTTCCTCACTTCTACCAGTGTAGTCTTCAGGCCTTTCCCTTTCTCTATCATTATTAATTAGGGAAGAACTAGGATATTTAGGCAGAAACAGCCTAAATGGGCCTAATGAGCCCCTACCTCAAATCTTTGGACTCTAATATTTATCCTTTTGGTGTACTCTGAACCACATAGGCTCCAGTTACCCTGCATAGGTGCTTTTGTAAAAGGTATTAACTCCCTTTGTCTCCCTCAGCATAAACCCTTCCTGTTTCTCCCTCCAGAGACTCTAATGTCATCAGGCCATTCAAAACCAGACTCTAAAGTTCTGGTAGGAGCTAGTTTCCCTACGTTTTTTATTTGTCAAAAACCTTCTGTTGCACCACTGACTGCTGCCATTACCTCCAGAAGCCATGACTAGATGGAGCTAAATCACTTGGCTGGGAACTTCTACAGAGATTCTTAACTTGTGGTCTCTGAATTAGTATTATGTTTTTTTGTAACAGTTGAAAACTCTATTTAAATACAATTTATTTCCTTTGTAATCCTATGCATTTTATTTTAGATATTTAAAAACATTCTGAGAAGTGGTCCATAGATTTCACCAGATTGCTCAAGGAATCTGTGACACAGGTTAAGAAGCCTTGTCCTAGGACCATGCAACCTCCTTTTCACCTTGCCCTTGTCCACTCTGTTGCTACTCAAATTTCCTGTTCAACTTCTGCTACTAACTAGCTGTGGGACCTTGAGGGGGAAAAAAAAATCTAAATATTAGAAATTAAAAGCTGAGTATCTTGGAGAAGATTAAGGAATTAGTCAATGACAGAGCTGGAACTTCAACCTGAGTCTTCTGGTTTCAAGTTCAATGTTGTCCTCTTCTGTAAAACAAGAGGGTTGGAACAGATGATATTAATTCCCTTGAATTTTTAAAGTTCTGTGTTTATAGAATTGAAATTAAGTTAGGCAAATTATCTAAGAGCTCAGATGTCAAGAATCTATTCTGCTCTTTCCGAGTCTATGTCCAATTCCATTACTATCATGTGAAACCCTCAAGTTTGTCTCTAGTTTTTAAAGAATTTCATTTAGAGATAAAGATTCCATCCTGTGATTTCCTTATAGTTTTGGATTGCATCTTACCTTTGAGAATGTTCAAGATCTACTACGATTTAGTCTAAACACCTTTTCAGCTTTATGTCCCACTATTCTTATAGATAAACCTTTTGCTGCAACCAAATTAGTTTACTTACCATCCTCTGAACTGTCCCACTTTTCTCTGGGAGTTTGCTCTCTCATCTTTTCCTTCTTTGGATGTCTTTCCCATTCTCCTCCATCTACCTCAATCTTTCAAAATACAATACAAATCCCATTAGCTCAATGAATCCCTTCCTCACCAGCCAAGACCAAAATGATTACTAACTCTTAGAACTTGCCTCTGCTACTCTTTTGGGAATTAGTTAATCATATACACTTCTCTGTGGTATCAAACATATTATTTAACTTATATTATTAGCTAATTTTCACATATGTATGCCTTATCTTTCTTGAAATCTCTTGGTAAGTATGGGTCACATCTTCTACTTCTTTGCTTTGCCCAAATATTTAGCACATTGCCTTTTATATAGTAGGTACTCAATAAATATTTGTTCATTGCTTGATCATTGCTCTTTTAGCTTTTTCCTTTGATTAGACATTGAAATAATTCCTCTGGGAATTTTAGCTCCATTCTCTTTAGAAGTCTCTTTTTATCTTGCATCAGTTTAGTGACACGGGGAAGAGAAAAAAATATCAAGATTGTCCCATGTTCTTGTATATTTGCAGGAATACACATTTACTTTTTTTTTTCCAATTTGAGTATAGAAAAATGTACACTTCTCTGAGTAAAACAATTCTGCTTTTGAATCAGCTATCTCATTGTTGGGAATCAAGTAGTTACTGCATTAATAATTATCTTACTTACATAATAATTATTACTTACACAATAATTATATTATGTACACAATAATATTACTTACACAATAATTATATTACTTACCTTTGTTCCTTTAGCAATAGCTTTAGCAGGATCATACCCTATAGCATTATTTTTAAAATACAGTATTTCTTCAATATAAACATTTAGAAAGGACGTTTTCTTCTCCTTAATTTTTTTCTGGACATATTTTACTAGTTTCCCTTTTAAAAATTCACTTTTCATAAACAAAATATTTTCAAATTCTCATGGAAAATCCACTTCTATTAATTTTACTCCCATTCCATTCCTTGATTTTTATTAACAGTATTTGACTTTATTTACAACATTCATGGGCAGCTAAATTAGTGCAGTGTATAGAGTGACCAGCCCGAAGTCAAACTCACCTTCTTCAGTTCAAATCTGGCCTCATATTTGACATACTTACTAGTTGTGTGACCCTGGGCAAATCACTTAAGCTTGTTTGCCTCAGTTCCTCATCTGAACTGGAGAAGGAATGGCAAACTACTTTAGTATTTTTGCCAAGAAAACTCCACATGGAGTCACCAAGAGTTTAACATAACTGAAATGCCTGAATACGCATACCAACAACATACATAACTATGGAAAATAGCATTTACATTATTTTCCATTTATGCCATTAAATTTTGAACCTGTGTTCACTTGTTTAATAGCCTACTCTTTGCAACTTGTCAGTTTTGACATCAGTATTGCACTCAGAATTTATTAATTTATTACTTTAATGCAAGTTCCTTTCTTTACATAGATCTTACTAAGCAATTTTAGTTATGTGCCCTTCTTCTATTCCTCTGATAATAAGATATAGACAAGAAAAAAAGACTCATAATTTTGTTCTTATATAAACATGCTCTTATTAAACTGTATCCTTTTCATGTTCAAATTTTGATTCTGTTTTACATGGAAAGTATATTTTTTGTGCTTATTCAGATAATATATTTTATTTTCTTTATATATTTACTGTATAGGGATCTCTTTGTATCTCTGTCTTTATCTATCTAATCTATCTACCTGTCTGTCTATCTATCTATTAATATATTATAGAATCAAGGGGAAGGAACCTCAGAGACCATCTCATCCAACTCCTTTCTTAACAACCCCCCTGCCCAAATACTTATAAGGGGTCATCTAAACTTTGTTTGGAGATCTCTAGAAAGGGGAAATACACTACTGTTCAAGGCAGTCCATTTCATTTGTGGAAACCTCTACTTGTTAGTAAATTTTTGCCCCTTACAATAAAACTAAATTTATTTCTTTTTAACTTTTACTCATTGGTTCCTAGTTTTGCCTTCTGCAGTTAGCTGAACAAGGCAAATTCTCTTTCTACATGAAAAGCCTTAAAATATGCCAGGTTCACTAATATGTAAATTCATTTCATTTCAATGAATTCAATTTGACAAGTATGTATTATATGCCAATTATGTGCCAGGTACTTTTCTAGTTTCTGTGAAGCATAAAAAAAAATGTCTTTTTTTTTTAATGCCAAACATCCCTAGTGCTTTCAATGATCACTTCTTTTCAGAAGATTTACAAATCCATACCTTGAGCTCTGACCTTCCTCTTGATTCTCATTTTCACATTTTTGACTATTAGCTGGACACCTACATCTGGTCTCAGTGTCTCAAACTCAAAATATTCAAAACAGATCTTATTCTCTCCCTTCCAAAACTTAACTTCTCCACCTCTGTTAATGGCTTAAAACCTTGGAATTAGTCTTTCTCCATCCATCTGTCTCCTTCCCTCCCCCCACATTAAATTCTGTCATTTTTAACTTGAAATATCTGCCTTTCAGCACAGATATTCCTTATCTCACTCTTGGAAAATTTTGACAATCTTCTAACCTGTTTTCATTTCTTTAGTCTCTCTCTTTTCTTTCACAATTCTGGCAAAAAATTTTCCAAATGCATAGTTTCTACGTTTGTCCTCTTTAGTGCCATTTCTACCTCCTGTGTTAGCACATCTGGCATTATGCTTTTAGGGTCCAAGTATGGAAGTTTCATTGTCTTTTATGGACAGTTTGTCATCATGATTTTTGTAAATATTTTTCATTTTTTATTTCCAGTTTATAGGCCTTGCCTTTTTCATCCTTATATGCCCTTGAGATGACTTTTCTTAGTTGGACATCATGCCAAACTTTCTTTAAACTGGTTTTACTCTCCATTGATTCCCTCTTCTTTATGAGATGATATTGCCCATAATCACCCATCATTCTTCTTGGTAAGATTTTAGAAATAACTTTATAGACTTAACCTGGTATTGTCTTTTGGAACCCATCTATCTCTGGCAAGTAAGTCAGATGTTTGCTGATTAAAGTGTTTGTCAAAGTCTTTTGTTCCTGTCATAGCAATTAATTTATATGTTAAACTTAAGGATAAGAATATTATAATTGGTATCAATGTCATTTCTGTGGTTCATTTCCAATTTCTGATTTTTTTGGGATTTGTTTAAATAGTTCAGAATTAAGGTATTTGTTATACATACATACATATATATATATATATATATATATATATATACCACATATTTTCTAATAATTCTTCTTCTTTCTTCTTTTTTTATTATTTCTGATTATATCTCTGATGAGTCAATGGTCTCACTATACACAGTCAGCTGAACCAGGGATAACTCCTACATCAATGAGAAGTCTTTTACTGTTTGTTAAAATATAATTGATTTAATTTTTAATTTTAATGGTGTTATTTGGTAGTACTCAGTACATCCATTGCCTACCAATTCTTTTTTAAAAGAAAGTATTCATTGTATAATGGAGTGAAACTTCCATGTAACGTATCAATTTGTGGTCTCTCTTAATTCTTTCCCTTGAACTAAATCTTCCTATATATTTCTACCTACCTTTCCCCTTCCCCTCCTTCACATTGAATTAGCCAATGATCAGAGTGCATGTTGATTTAATTTGATAGGTCTTATTAAATTCTTCATAGAATTTCTCTGTCATTTCATTCTCATCAACTGATGCTTGTGCTTAACCTGTAATTATTTTCATGGTGGTCATTTATAAATGCTTTTCCTTGGTACTACAATATATGATGATCAAATACCTCATGACATTGTATTTCTTGCTTCCTTTGGCCAAATGATAAAACCCATTCTGTTAACTTCAAGTATTATCTGTGAACCATTCTTTATTTAACTGCAATGTCCTTCTCTCTTTTGTTTTCATTCATAGTAAGATTGTAAAAATTTTTAACAATTCAGCTCCTACTGCAATATGCCTACTTTTTACTCATTGGAGCAATGGAGAGACAAACACATTGGGTATGAGCAGGCTGTGACATACATACAATAAAGAAGTCAGAAAAAGACCAAGAGTAAAAAATATGGAGGACTTGTATGATAGGAAAAGAAGATAGACTGGTCATGTGGCAAGAGTAAGTGATGACAGGTGGACTGCCAGAGAGCTTCAATGGTGCCTTTCCAATATCTCCAAGGGATATAGTTCTCAAATTTTCCTTTCACATATATTTCCAGAGAACCTCTATAAATAGAGACACAAGATATGAATTCATTCATCTATGTTTTACGTATGTATGGTAGAGGGATTAGTAAGGTTTGTGATAAGGGCCTTTGAAGAGTTTGTCAATGTGTAATACAAGGTTTGAAATGAGGTTCCTATTAATCAATCATATAATGCTTTGAAAAGAGTCACTTATGTAATAAAAAAGATCCATATGTATCTATCTGTGCATATGTATTTGTGAGTATATGTATGTGTGGCAATATAGTATATGTTGTGTAGACATATTCTCTCTATATATGCACATATATACACACATACATATATGTATATATATACATATATATATGTATATATATATGCATCTACATACACACAAATATTAGGGTGACTTTTAAATACAAAATACAAAAAGTTCAAAAAAGAGCAGTTAAATAGAAAGAATGACTCAGTGTCTTAAAAAGGAAGTGTTCCAACTATATCAAACAGCATTAATTATCTATTCATAAATGTTTCAAGGTTCAAGGATAAAAGGGAATAGAACAGTGTTTTCTTTTTATAGTATTTTATTTCTCCACTTACATGTAAAGATAGTTTTTAACATTCATTTTTTAAAAGATTTTGAGTTCTAAATTTTTCTGCCTCCCTTTTTCCCTAGATGGCAAGCAATCTGACATACATACATACATACACATACACACATACACAATCATGTTAAAATATTTCCATACGAGTCATGTTGTAAAAGAAAAAAGGCAGAACAAAAGGGGAACAAAACCACCAAAACCAAAAACAAGTGAGAATAGTATGTATTGATTTACATTCAGACTGCATAGTTCTTTCTCTGGATGTGGACATCATTTTCCATCTTGAGTCTTTTGAAATTGTTTTGAATCAGTCTATCATAGCTGATCATCACATAATGTTCCTATTATTGTGTATACTGTTCTCCTAGTTCTGCTCACTTCACTCAGCATCAGTTCATAAAAGTTTTTCTGAAATTTGCCTCCTCATCATTTCTTATAGCACAATAATATTCTATTATATTAATATACCATGACTTGTTTAGCCATTTCCCAGTGATAGGCATTCCCTCAGTTTCCAATTCTTTGCCACCACAGAGAGCTGCTATAAATATTTTTATATGTGTAGGTTCTTCCCCTCTTTTTGATCTCTTTGGGATGCAGACCTAATAGTGGCACTGCTGGATCAAGGGTGTGCACAGTTTGATTGCCCTTTGGGCATAGTTCCAAATTGCTCTACAGAATGGTTGGATCAGTTCACAACTCCACCAACAATATATTAGTGTTCCAATTTTCCCACATCTTCTCCAACATTTATCATTTTTCTTTTCTGTCATATTAGCTAACCTGATAGGTATGAGGTGATATCTCAGAACTGCTTTAATTTGTATTTCTCTATTCAATAGAGGATATAATGTTTTCAACTCAACTTGAGAAAAGACTTAGTGGTACTAACTATAGAAACACATATATTAAAAATCAAGAAAATGGGTAGAGGCTTTTGAAGGTTCACACCAATTTTCAATGATAGCAATAGGCAAATATATAGAAACCTAAGATTCAAGAGGTTTAACAGACATAATTAATGCACACAGATCCAGGTCTAGCGGATATTGGGAACTGAAGCAATAAAAAATGTATAAAATAAGAGGATTTAGTTCTAGGAATCTCTAGAGCAATCTTTTTTTTTTTTTAGTCAATGAACCCTAGCAATTATTATATACAATACACATAATAGAATGTATTTCATTTGTATACAGTTTCAATCTAGAAAGATCTTCAGGACCATTATCTCACTGTGTCATCATCATGATAAAATGGGAAAAAAAAAACTCACTGTATTTGGACTTGATGGCATTTGGATTTGAATCCTAGCTCTGCCCCTTAAAACCTGTGTGACCTTGGGATTGTCAATGAATGTCTCTGGCCTCAATTTTACTCATCTGAAAACAAGGGGATTGGGTTAGATGGCTTCTAAGATCCCATCTAGCTCCAAATTTATGATCTTAAGAAAAATACAGAGGAAGATAGGACAGGTATCTAGGAGTGTGCTGAAGCTAGCTGGTAATCAGAAAATGATTCATAAAAAGAACAGAATTTGAGCTGGTTCCGAAGAGGGAATATGATTTCAACAGTTATAGAGTGAAGTAACATGAATGACTATGAGGTTACCCCAGTCCCCTGATCCCAAAGACTTATTTTACCTCATCCAAACTCTGGAGTTAACTTGAATTTGCTGATAAGAGTCAATTGTAAATTTTCAGTGTGGGCATTTACACCTTGGAAAATCAGAAAATGCAACAAATCAAGGCTTCCTTTATTTTTTGTTGATTATCTAGCCTTAAGAAGGTGATGGAGGAAATGCTAATAACACAGATTAAATTTAAAAGTGTATCCTGTGTACATTTATTTTTGAGAGCTGGTAAACATTTACCCACATACTCATAACAAGTGTCTTTAGAAATAGAGACTCTGCAGTTCAAAAAATTTAAATGATTGGCCCAGGATGACAGTTAGTCAACATTAGAGTCAAGACTGAGACCCAGATCTTTGGTTTCTAAATGTAGCTATCTTTTAGATTCTTACTATTCTGAAATGTTCATTAAAAATGAAACAAAATAGGGGAAAATCCATCTATATCATCCACTGACCAATACTGTCTCACTCTAGCTAGAGAAAATCATAAAAAGAGTGAAGAAAATAGAGCAGACATAGCCTCAGCTCAGCTTTGACCTTTATTATCTGGCATTTCTGTAGTCACTGTTAGTTTAAATTGTTAAAATGCTCATTTTTTGTATTTTGTTGTAGAGATGAAAAAAGCTACATTGAAGAATTCACTACTTCCTATAATAGGAATCGTTCCCTCTGTGTTTACTTGTAATTCTTACAGATAGGATTGCAATTGGCAGAAACAATGAAAACAATAGTTTAACACAATGGCTAACTCCAGAGTAGGGGTTCCCAGTCCTCATTTTGTGATACCCTAGAGTGTTTCCAGTTATTTCCAAGACTGTTGCAGCTTGCACGTAATACAGAAATAAAATTAAAATATTTAATAATCTTCACATTTACCTATCATCTTATAATTCAAGGCAATTTACACATCCACACATGTATGTGTATATCACAGCAACACTGAGGTAGGTATAAAGGTAAACCAGACTTTATATCTGAGGCAATTGAGCCTCAGAGAGGTGAGGTGCTTTATCAAAGATCATATGGGTAATAATGAACAGAGTTGGGGGTTGAAGCCCTTTCCAGTTTATTCTGTATCTTGTTTGACTATGTCAGAGTACTTTTAGAAGACTGATGGCTCTCATTGAATTTTTTAAAAAGGAAGAGGATTTGCAATTCACCAGAGGTTGGGATTCAATGCATCAAAATGCTGGAAATACTTAAATAAGACAAGAAGCAATAAGAATACTCTGCAATCAAGTAATCTGAGAGGAGAGAAAGATGAATTATAAGTGACAAAAAGTAACTCATTAACCAACTGGAGCTTAAGAGCGAGAACAAGTTGAAAGCCAACTGAGAGTCAAAGTATTTCAGATGAGGGATATTCAGAGCAGAGACAGAAAAAGGAATTAAAGATAAAACGGAAGACAGGAGTTAAGGTTTTTTTAATACAATAATTTACAGCTTCCATTTAAACACAATGAAGACAGATCTACAAAAATGAAGTGGTTTTCAAAACAAGTAGAAATGAGGAATGTTTGGGTTCATAGAAGAAATCAATTACAACTTCAGTGAAGTCAATAAAGTGGAAGAGAGAGGTAGAGACTTCTGGAGATAGATCAAGGTAGAATGAGTCTTCTTGAGCCAGGGAAATAATGATTTATATTTTCTGAAGAACCTATTAAATTTTCAGTACTTTGGAATTATGACCTAGCTAGATGGTTTAGATATTTAGGAGCATGATGTTAATGATGCCAAGGTCAGGGGTTTGATTCCTATATGGCAATGAAGAATGACTGACAAAAGCCTATGGTGGTTAAACGCAGGTAGCTGTCAGGCTCATAATTGCAAACTTTCCGTTACAAGGGCAATTAGTTGAACCAATGATACACAACTCTGCACAGACCCATTACTAATAGAAAGTACACCTTCAATGGACAGTGATTACCTATATTCAAGAAAGACAACATAAGATACTATCCTCTGTTGAATTAGTGGGAGGACTTCCTGTTTCAGGCATGAACATAATAGGGAGTCACTCATTCAGAACAGGTCTTGTGAACATCAGTATCACCATCCCCCCAATATCCTTAACTAATAATAGGAGGTCTAATAGTAGATTGTGGCTAGGAACCTGGCTTCAGAGTAAGGAAGTTCTAGGTTTAAACACTGCCTCTGACATATAATGGCTCTGTGACCCTGAACAATTCACTTAACTTCTCATGGCCCCCTGTCAACTCTCTAAGACTATGAATTACAACAAAAGTGCCTTTGTATTGGGTAGAAGTTCCTCTCTGGGAACACCTTAAGTTAGGTTGAAAAAAAAGAAAAAATCTTTACTTTTTCCTGGTGTAGTTATTGCGTTTTCTTCCTTTGAAGTGGTTAAAGTGCCTCATCTCTATCATCCACCCATTGATTTATCAAACATTTATTAAGCATGTATTATGTACGAATCACTGTGCTAGTGTCTGGGGAGATACTTCTGTAGGCAGGAAAGTGACTTTATTACTGGCAAGGAATTAAGACAAAGGTTGCTAGTACTATTCAGCCCCTTTCAGTCTTGTTCCTGGGATGATTTGTATTGGCCCACAACTGGCATCATGGGAGTGGAGAGAAGTTGAAAGGAATTTTCTCAATTCAAGTCAAATGCTAGGCACCCAGGGAATAGCAGCAGTAGATAGAATCAAGGGAGTCAAAGATATACACTGTATTGGAAAGAACACTGACTTTAAATTTAGAGAACAGGGATTTAAATACCTGTTTGTCTTTTTTTTTTTTTACCTTGGTCAAGTCACTTAATCTCTCTGGGCCTTATTTTCTTCAATTTTACAATGAAGGGATTGGATGAGATGGTCTATAATCAGGTCCTTCCTTCTCCAATCTATGATCAGATAGGTTGAAATGATAGACTTAAGCTAAGTCTGAAGTCTTCTTTTGTCTGACTATGACTTGGGGTTCAAATAAAATAGGGGTTATTTGGCCAGTAAGTTTATATGCTGAAAGAACTCCCTTCCCCCTTTACAAGTACATCAAAATGCCACAATTTGCAATTTATGGGAATACCAGCAGATGGAAACAGAGAGCAGGTTTTTGCCAAAGTATCTCAACCAAGGGCATACCAGCAGATGGCAACAGAAAGCAGTCAAGCTGAAAAGGAAGAATAGGTAGCAGAGCAATGAAGGAACATTTAATAAAAACTAATTGACATAGTATAATAACCAAACATAGCATCCTGCTACTCTATGAGGTCATCTGATAAGTCTGATGACATTGAGAGCTTTGTGAAGGAGGCAACAAGGAACATTTACAGAGGCAGGTGCCAGTTGGAATGCAGCCTAGGAGTATTTGTTTCCTTGGCTGCATGCATTCCCTAAATCTGTACCCTCTCCTATACATATTCCTCAGAAACCTTGGTGTTATCCATACGTATTCCCTCTCCCACTAATGTTGTGGAACTCAGTAAGAGTCCTCTGTGCATATGGGTGGGAGTGTGAGGGCATTTTCCTAGACAATTTGTTTTGGTGTCGTTTAACTAAGCATCTTTTATTTTGAGAAAAAATTGATGATTTGCAACAGAAGTTGACCAAAAATGGTCCTTGAACCTGTTATCTTTTTTTAGGGAACCCCAGGGATTCATTTCAATAGTACATGGTTTCAATCATGTGTATTCATCTGTCACTCTACTAGCACTCACTTTTTTTTCTTCTGGAGACTTTTATTTTACTTGAAAGTCCAGCTCAAGTGCCCCTACCTACATAAAGGACCTTTTCTGATTCCCTTAGTTATCAGTTCTCTGGGTATTTATATTTACCCACCAAAATTACCCTAACCCTAACCCTAAGTGCATGCCTTGGACTCTATCTATACTACATATACAATATATTGGTATATATAAACACAAATAAACATACACATAAGCATATATACATACTATCATATCTATATATAGTGTGTGTATGTATATATACATGAATCTATGCATATATCTATGTATATATGTATGTATATATACATATATGCAAAATACATACATGCACATGTATATATGTGTATGTGTTTTTGTGTGTAGATATATGTATATACAGAATTTTGCTCCAGTGTAGTGTAATCTCTTTGGAGACAGGCACCGTCTTTGTATCCAAAAATGTAGCATTAATATTTGGCACATAATGTGCTGATTGAATTCTAAACTTAGAAAAGAGTCTTTTTGACTTGCTGTGGTTGAAAGAAATTATCACTAGCAGTTACCCTTCTGGTGGTAAGTCTCTTGGAATTTAACTAATGTGGTCTTCAGAAAATAGACTTTTATTTCAGAAAACAGACCTATACTCCATTGACAGAACCACACTTGAGGCCCAACTTGGTAGGGTTTACTAGAGTATGCCCTTAGCTGAGAAATCAGGGTCAAGTATGAGGCATGAAATTAAGACTCCATCAAATGACTTGGAGGTATGTAAAAATATATACCACCTCCCATTACCATCCTCAAACACATTATTAGTATCTAGTAGAGGAGTTAAGCTATCCACATAAATAAATGTCAATCAATGAGCAGTGTAA
>CM053583.1:94261997-94314235 GCA_028627135.1 Pseudochirops cupreus | reverse complement strand
TTTCTGGTTTTGGAACTCAGTTTTCTGGTATTTAAATGAATGCACTATCTATATTTCTTATGTAGAGAGCCTGTTCCATTTTGTGATTAATAACTATATCAGCATATTTATAGTTACTGTAGGCATTGTGAATACTGCATTACTGATACAAGCAGTGATTATGTATTCACTTAGGCACATTGCTAGGTGCTAGGGATATAATCACAAACATGGATCAGTTTAAATATGGATAAGCTTAAGAAGCTTACATTGTATAACGGGAGACAGCAAGCATGTACATAGTTAAATAGCAAATAAATACAAAGCGATTTGGGTAGGGAGGGCACTAGAACATAATAACTATAATATTAAAAGAGAACACAAGTGCATTAGCAAGGTCTGACTCGAAGGCAGAATTAATGGAGTGGGCAAAGTTGTGGACGTGGAGTCAGGTGCCCTTGCTTAGAATCCTTGCTTGGGCAGAACAACTTCTGTGAATCTCAGTTTCCTCACCTTTTAAATCAAATGAATAATAATTGTGCTATTTATTTCAGGGGATTATTGTAAAGTAAATACTTTGTCATACTTAAAGTAGTATAAAGTGTACATTATTATAATAGTTTATAATCGGTAGAGATCCCCTCAGAGGTCAGGAAAGGGCTCCTAAAACAAAACAAACTCCAGAATCTGAGCGGGGTCCAAAGGGGAAATATGATTTCAACCGTTAAAGAGTGAAATATAGTGAATGACTATCTAAGGTCAACCTATTCCACTGATTCCTGAAGTCACTGATTTTGACTTTACCCAAACTCTGGAACAAATTTGAAAGGACAATCGTAAAATTTTCAATGTGAACAATTAGATCTTGGAAATCAGCAAACACTACAAATCAGGGCTTGATTTGTGGTTTTGTTAAGAAAATGATAGGTGAAATGTTAATAATGAGGATTAAAATGAGAAGTTTTTCATGGGTACATTCAGCCTCTCTAGTTGTTAAACATTCATTAGCATAGTCCTAATAAGGAGGTAGGTTTGAGAGGGATTAGACTAAGTTATTACTTATTCAAAATTTATGATTCTATAATTTTTGATCCTTCCAAACTTGGAAGCACAGCCAAAAGATTGAAGTTGCCTCTGGGTACTTGTCATTCAAAGCATACAAAGAAAACATCATTTCAGGAATACTTTGAATGCTTCCAATCGCCCTAAAAACAGTCTATAGTGACCTTGGTTTTCTGAAGCCAACTGCTCCTTCCTCAAAGCATACCGAAATGATAAGTTTGATCCCAGAATTTACCATCTTCCTTGAGGGATTTGGTTTGTGATAACCAATGAATGTGGCAGGTTGGATCTGCTTCCATAACACCAGCCTGGAATTCTCCCAGCAGCTGGTGATCATTCTGATGAATTGCTATATACCTACCTATATAATCTATTCCCTTTTTCCCCAAGCTTCCAATAAATGTCTAATGACATAGGCCTTGAAATGAGCTAATACTACTGCAAAGTACAGCAGGTACTTTGGAATTCAGAATCAGGGCTAGTAAAGTGGAGTTATAAAATCAGATTAGAGGAAATTTGTCAAAAAACTAAGCAAAGTGTAGTTTTGTAAGTGTTAACAGATGGATTTGTGTTTACTAGGTCAGCAACTGAAAGATGAAAAGGGATGATTCACTGAGGGAGAATGAAGACATGCAGATGTTTTAGGGGATGCTGAAAGAATGAGACAGAGGGGAGTTCTGGATTAACTGGAGCAAAGGAAAATTGGCTGAGGCAATTTATTAGAGCAGAATGAGTTATAAAGGTTAAAAAAAAGAGTAGATTCACATTAAAAATAAAGGAAGCACCTGATTGTCCCCTCCTGCCATCAAATTGTATGTCAGGATTTAGACAACATGACTGATTTGATAACTGCCGCTATACATCACAATTAGGTCTGAAAAAGTCTTGAAAGGAGGTTCTGTAGAACAACACGACAGTCCAATGTCCATGGCATTTTGCATGTAGGCATCTTCAAGGACTTAAGGAATGTTTAGCTCTTGCTCCATTTCCTGAATATACTGGGATATGTCCCTCTGACAAGGGAGGAAACTGAGCCGTGAAGAGACTTGCTCTAGGTCATTTAGCAAATCAGTCTCATTGTCAAGGCAGGGATTAGAAATCAAGAATTCCCGTCAACATGTCTCTTTTTCAGACCTCCAGACCATACTACTTTCGACTGACAAAATCGCCCTTCTCTGACAGGGAATTTGGATAACACTCAATTTACTTGAATAGTTAACTTTAAAAAGGTAGTCTATTGAACCTGAGTAACAAAACAGATTATAATGTTTGCTGATTGGCTGAAATTCTACTTTGTCCAAGAAAGCTTTCACTAATTAAATCCTTTGTGGCCTGATGGTGTGTTTTTCAGTTGGATTTGAACAAGATATGTTTTAATATAGAAGCTAGAGGTGTGCAAATATCACCGCTATCTATCCCTTGTGTCTGTGGGTTGTTTTGAAGATAGTCACACTCTACCTACGTGAGAATTTGCCAGTCAACAGTAGCTATTGAATGCCTACTGGGTGCAAAACAAAATGGGGGATATTTGGATATTCAAATCAATTTGTGGTAAAAATGATGTGATTATTTTTTCCAAAGATACAGATCATAGGTCATCTGTACCTGCCCATCCTGTGTTACTCTTGTCCATGCCTTCCTATTAGTTTGCCAAAGGGGGTCTAACCAACCTTCTGGGAATTTCCTAAATTTTTCTGGACATTGTAAGGACAAAAAATGAAACATAGGGATGTCCATTATCTCGTTTTTGCTCTTGGTATGTGATCAGCTCATCTTTTCCTCTTGTTCATTTCTTTGATAATCTTTCATTCTACTTTATAATTCCTTGCCGTAAATGTGTTACAGCCTACTCCTTCCCATCACTCCCCTTTCCATTGTCCTCTTAAAAGAAATGACTGGAAGGTGGTCACTTCTCTGTCCATACTGAGTTTAAGTCTGGGTGGAAAGGCAGAGTATATTTAGGTGAATTAAAACAAAGGATATATGGTACTACACATACAAGCACAGAATACTACTGTATTAGACAGGAATGACCTAGTGTATAAATAGGTAATCTTGGAGTCAAGAAGACCTGGGTTCAAGTTTGACCTTGCTGCATCTATGACCCTGGCCAAGGTACTTAACCTCTCAGTGCCTTAAGCAACCTCCTGAGATGGAAAACACCTGTGAATCTGCATTAGCAGTGGGAGCTTATTCAGGGTGAGTTCTTTAGTGAAATCACTTGGCCAACCAAATATTTCCTCCTTCCCCTACTAAAACAAAACCAAAACCTCTGTATAACTGATGAAATAACCCAAAGTAAAGAAAGGAGCAGTCAATTAGGGAAAGTTTCTTGAGACACATCACATTTGGAGTCAGAATACCTGGATTCATAATCAAGATCTGTAGCTTACTTACCTGTAGATATTTTGGAAACATGATTTCATCTTTCTGGGTCTCAGTTTCTTCATTTGTAAAATGAGGAGTTAGACTCAGTAATCACCAAAGTCCTGCTCTAAATTCTAAGAATGTAAAATTCTTTATAAAATGCTTCATATATTATATACAAATATTTGTACATGTTTTATATGCACAATATGTATGTATATAAATATTTGTATCTTTACATGTTTTAAAATTTGGATTCCTGTAGTCATCAGTTAACTAGCAAGTATTTATTAAGCACCTGCTATGTACTAGATACTATACTTGGTGCTATAAATTGTATCCATGAGATGCCCACTCCCAAAGTTTTTCCTCCATGATTACATAATCTTTTTGGAGCATACCCAACTATAAGAAAGAACAATTTTATCTCCCTTCTTCCTCCTTTCTTCCCCTCCCTTTTTTTCTTTCTTAAAAAATAACAGTATGGGGCTGGCTAGGTGGCACAGTGAATAGAGCATGGGCCCTGGAGTCAGGAGGACCTGAGTTCAAATCCAGCCTCAGACACTTAACACACTTACTAGCCCTGTGACTTTGGGCAAGTCACTTAACCCCAAATGCCCTCCAAAAAGCAAAAAAATAAATTAAAAGAAAAAAGAATAGATTAAAAAAAAATAACAGTATGGAAGGAAGTCACTCCCAGATCTTGTTTTTGTCTTTCTTTACTCCTTCTGTGACCCTTGAAACAAGTGGAATTTTAAAGACACCCCTGTTTATTCTCTTCTTATTGGAATACAAGTACTTCATCTTTTATTTAGCTTCTTACCATAGCTCAAATCTATTTACCTACATGGGTTACCTTTTTCTTCTGTGTTTGCATTTGAAAGTTTATATATAGCTCTGGTCTTTTGATCAACTATTCTTCAAAGTGTTCTATTCTGTTAAAGGTCGAATTTTTTTTTTTTTACCTTGTAGGATTATACATGGTTTTGCAGAATGCTGTTTTTAGTTATAAACCCTTATGTTTTACATTCTGGTATATTGTATTCCAAGTTTTTATCTCCTTTATAGTAGTTGCAATATGGTACTTGAACTTTTTCTTTATGGCTTCTTGCAGTGTTTTTTTTTTTCCTTCTTTGATCTAGAACCACTGGTTATAAGCTATGACATTTCTGTATCCTTTCAATTTGGGTTTTCTTTCAGAAAGTTACTGATGGGTTCTTAATGTTTTTATTTTGCCTTCTAATTTTAGTAGATCTAGGAAATTTATTTTATAATTTCTTGAATTAAAAATCCAAACATTTTGTGCTTTAAAAGCTTAAAATTGAATTAAGACTTTTGGGACACCCTGTATTATGTGCATGTTCCTTTGCTTTGTCATGCTTTGGGGGGAATCCAATGATTCTTAGGGCAGCTAGGTGACACAGTGGCTGGAGTACTCAGCTGGAAGTCAGGAATACTTCCTGAGTTCAAATCCAGCCTCAGACATTAGCTATGTGTCCCTAGGCAAGTCTTTTAACTCTGCTTTAATTTCCTTGTCTATAAAATGAGTTGGAGAAAGAAATGACAAATCTCTACAGTATATTTGTCAAGAAAACCCCAAAATGGTATCACAAAGACTCAGACATGACTGAAAAGATTGAACAACAACAATGATTTTTAAATTATCTTTTTTCAACATGTCTTCCAGGTCAGGTTTTTTTTTTTCCCTCTTTGGAAAGGGGAAGGCAGGGCAGTTGGGGTTAAATAACTTGCCCAAGGTCACATGGCTAGTTAAGTGTTAAGTGTCTGAGGTTGGATTTGAACTCAGATCCTCCTGACTCCAGGGCTGGTGCTCTATTCACTGCACCACCTAGCCATCCCCAGGTCAGTTTTTAAATAGTAGATTGTTAAATTTTATTTTTCCCCCAGTTTTTGACTTTGCTTTAATATTTCTTATGGTCTCATGGAGTTACTGGGCTTTGATTACTCTATTTTATTTTATTTTTTTCGAGAAATGTACTAATTGAACAAAATTTTCCATTTCTGTTCTAAGTTACTTATTTTCCTTCCGTTTCTTTTTCCTTCAGAGCTCTCATTTTACCAATAATTTCTTTTTTATCTCTTGCTTCATTTCTTTCCTTTCTTTCTTTCTTCATTTCCAGGTATGCTGAGAGCCCTTGTAGCCAAGTTATTTTTTCCTCTTAGAATCTATTTGAGTATTTTTATGGAGTTATTATTTTCTGGGCTTTTATATATATATATATATATATATATATATATATATATATATGTATGTATATACACATACACACACACACAGTTTTCATTTATTTGCTCAAATCTTTAGCTTTAGTTTCTAGATTGGGACTTTGTGATTGTATCAGATCTTGTTTTTTAATTTCCCCCCCACTTTTGGATGGGGTAGACATGCCTTGTATGGTTCTGTCCTCTCTTTAGTCTGGGCGCTCCTGAATCTGTTCTCCCAGATGTAATGACTTTGAATATGCCCTGCCAACTAAAAGAATACTTCGCTTCTGGCTCAGTTTTCAGTTAGCTCAACCTTAGACCCTTCTCTTTCTCCTCCTTGCACAGTCCCCAAAAAGTGACTTGGCTCTGTCCCTTGCCATGGTCTAGGCTCACCCCAAGCAGATATCATAGTTTGTGTAATTATCAGATCTCTTCTAAGAACCTTAATGCTTTATTTTAAATTTCCATCTTAAATCCATCAGATAGTCAAAGATGACAAAAGAATAAAATGACAGTTGTTGGAGGCGCTACAGAAAAACACATAAACTAATACACTGTTGATGAAGCTATGAATTGGGTGATCTGTTTTGGAAAGCAATTGGAAATATGCTTCAAACTCACTATCCATACCCTTTGACTCAGTGATATTAACCACTAACCCAAAGAGATCAAAGAAAGAAGAATAGGACATAAGTCCAAAAATATTGCCCCAAGTGGAAAATAATATTACCCCAAACATTCCCCAAAATGGATACTAAGGAAGTACCTACTTACTGAAGAATGGCAATAAGAATTATGGTTATGAATGTAATAGAATAAAATTGTACTGCAGGAATTATTCAATGATCATATTATGAAAACAATAACTTCGAAAGACTTTAAAACTCTGATCAATCCAATGGTTAACCACCATGACAGAAAGATGAAGATAAAGTACGCTACCTACCTACTGGGTGATGGAAGCACCTGAAGGAGGTGTTGCACCTGAAGTACAGAATGAAAGACTTTTGGATATAACTCTTGTGGAAATCTGTTTTGTAAGACTATGCATATTTATTATTAGGGTTTTATTTATATTTTTCTTGAGGGAGTGAAAATGAGAGGGACAGTTAATAAATGTATATAAAAATAAAGTGGAAAAAATAATTTCTACATTGTAGTTCAGGTGCTATATTGTTCTTGCTCTGGCTCCAGCACAGGCTGCTTAAGTCCTTTACTATCTGGGTGCTATATTAGCCCCATTTTCTTTGACTCTGGAGTAGGTTATTGGGTGCTATACGTTTAGCCTTGTTTGGCTTGTGTCCAAAAGTCTCTGACAGCCTTCTTGGGAAGTCCTGGATAAGATGAAGGAGTTTATAGAACTCAAACTCATTCTCATTCGCTCTTTTGCCCTTCCTCCCCCTCCTGCCCCCCCCATCCTCATCCTATCTCCCCACCTCCTCCTCCTCCTCCAACACAAATTTTTATAGAACTTTTCTAGAGCATTTCTGGGGGAGTTGGCCTCATCTGGGACCTTTCATGTGGCCTTGTAATTAGAAATGACTTCTTTCATTTTGAAATCAGAAGGGACATGGTGCAGAACATGTAGTATATATTATTTTACATTGTATATAAAACACGTCCTAATCTAGAAGAGTTGTCATTAAGGGTTTGGTAAAGCCTGTATATCCAACAGTGGCAGCTCTTATAGGATTTAAGTGATTGAAATGATTATGCAGAAACTTAGCTGAAACAAACCAATTATTTCAGTGATTTTGACTATCCATGTAGATAACTGTATGATGGATTGGATCATGGTATTTGTAACTGATTAATTAGATGACTAAAATGACTGGTTCCCTTTCTGTTTTAATGGAATTAACTTCTTTCTTGACTTTCCTTGGTCACACGTGTGCTTACTTTCCCTATTTTTAATGATAAAAATACAACAGCTGATTGCAATTAAACTATTGCATCATATTTATATTGTTATCTGTTTAAAGTAAGAATTATTAGGCCATATCCTGATAAGATTGGAGACTGTGAAAGGTTATATGGATTCATTTAATTATAATGCTGGGGTCTATGACAGACATCATTTGGGACTTCGTGATGAATGGTCTTCATTAACAGAGGTTTTAAGCTTATTATTTATTTATCTATGAAGGCTATGAAGTTTCTATTAATTTGAATTTCCCCGGGAACTGTTATTTTAAATCCTTAATACGTTTTTATTCTTCAACTAAGTTATGAATCCTAAAAGCACATCTTTCCTCCCTCCCCCATGTGCTTTTAATTGATCTGATTTTAAACAAAAAGGGCTAATGGTGATTTTAAAAATTTGATGTATCATAGTATATAATCACAGAATAAGTATAAGCAGCCCTAGCTTGAGGTAGTAAGTTTTCATGAGTGGATACTGGGCAAGGATACCTGGTCTCAGATCCTGTTATGAATTGGCTGAGTCCCTGCCCTTGTAATTTGTGGCTCAGCAGTATTTTTGTTGTTACTAATTCATCATCATCATCTCTACTTATAATATGCTCTGAGGATTAAAAAGTGCTTTCTCAACCTGTGAAGTAGGTAATGTAAATATTATGTTCATTTTACAGATGAGAAAAATTGAAGTTTAGAATTACTTGTCCCTGACTTTGAAGTGAGTAAATGTGACATTACCTGAAATATAACTTATGGGAAGCAATGAGATAAATAAATTGCTTTTAATATGTTATAATGTTTTGGGAAGACATAAATGATGTAAATAATTTACTTGAGCTTAAATGATCCTGGTTAACTTGGCCATGTCACTTGACATTTCTAGACTTCACCTCCTCTTCTGTCAAATGAAAGGGGTTGCATTAGATGACCCCTGAGTATCTTGTCAGTTCTAAATTTATGATCTTATGATCTCAAATCTGAAGTTTCCTTTGGTTGACTCAAGGAGATGACATTGGAAAATGCATCTCTGATAGGCTTGGAAGTAAAAAAGACATAGTGATTAAAAAAAACAAACAAACAATTTACCACATTGTATAATATTTTGTTCTTTTTAAACTATCAATGAGTATGTATAATATTGCTATCAACATTTTTGTAGCATTAATAATAGCTGAAAGCATAGTTTACACAGGATCATAATTACTTTTCATTCAAGAATTAATTCAACAAACATTAAGCGTTCTATAAGTCCTGTGCCTCCTTATCTTCACAAGCCTCCAAGTGTGCCCATGGTGAATAAATATGTAAGCTTCTGACATTTACAGAAGAGACTCTTCTCATCTGTAATTCCATCCCTCTTCACAAAGGTGTGCTGATGCTGCAGGCTACACCTCGGATAGGTACTAGTAGAAAATAGGGTGAGATAAAATCAATATAATTTTCACTTGTGACCTTACTCTAAGGTTAAGAGGCAAATACAGCGTAAGATGGTGCTTTTTGTCTTAGAACTGAAAGAACAGAGAGATTAAGGTGAGGAAGGATTGTACTGGAGAATTAGGTGAAAGGGCAAAGGTAGAGTCTGTCTTCTTGAAAGAAGAAAAAAATAACATTCAGACAATCTTTTAGTAAATCGAGACCAAATGTAGTTTTAAAATTTCCCAACGTATACACATGAGATGTAGGCATGAGTTTTCCTTTAAATGCCGGCATTTTACACGTCTCCACTGACTACGTGCAATTACCACCTGCTAGCAACCAGGTTCTCTTAATTTGGTAATGGATTAAGATAGCTAGCTACTCTACTTCCATCCCAAAATTTGAAGTGGCTTCATCTTGGGAAGCACATGCATTTTTCCACTTCTCAATAATCATCACAGGGCAGAAAAATAGTTCTTCCTCTCTCCGTCCTTCCCCTAGGGGACTAGTGACCCCCTTTCCTTCACCTCACTGTCCTTGCTTTAGTTCTTAGAAGGCTGCCCCTCTGAACTCCCGCCCCCTGGCGACGGCGCAGGCGGGCAGCGTCTAGCGGCTATCTCTTTAAGTGACAGCTGTGGCTAGAGTCCCAATCCAGGGCTTGACGTCAGTGCAGCTTCCCGGGGCAGCGAGGAACTGGTACTGCTGCCGTCTGTGCCTGTGGCTTGCCTCGCGCGCTTGCTCGCTCGCTCTCCTCACTGCCGGGGAGGCGAGTTACTGTTTGCTCCAGTTCCTCCTCCCTCCTCCTGGCTGAGAGCGGAGCAGCAGCCCAAGTCTCTCACACTTACCCCTCGAGCCGGAAAGGAGCAGCTGTTACTATATTGCTGCTGCTACAGCTCTGGCACTACCATACCTTCCTGCCCTACCCGCCCCGATGGGGACCGAGGGCCACCGCCGCCGGCGCTCCAAGCACTGAACCGGCTGCCCCAGCTGGACAAGGGGAAAGCGTAGCCAGGCGGAAGGCGTCGGGGCACTTGGGGGCAAGAAGAGGGCAACAGGGCGTGACGGTGGCGGGAGGGGTGATAGGGTGTGGGTGGTAAAGAGGACGAGAAGAGATAAAGTGGGGTACTTCCAGGGGTCGCTTGGCTGGCAGGGGTAATGACCATGGCTCTGAAGGACACGGGCAGCGGAGGCAGCACGATACTGCCCATCAGCGAAATGATCTCTTCCACCTCTCCGGCGGCTGCCACCGCCACATCTTTCACTGGTCCCTGCGCCCCCTCTCCCTTCCCCGAAGTGGTGGAGCTGAATGTGGGGGGTCAGGTCTATGTGACCAAGCACTCCACGCTGCTCAGTGTCCCGGACAGCACTTTGGCTAGCATGTTCTCGCCGCCTAGTCCCCGGGGCGGCGCCCGGCGCCGCGGGGAACTACCTAGGGATAGCCGAGCGCGCTTCTTCATTGACCGGGATGGCTTCCTCTTCAGGTATGTGCTGGATTACCTGAGGGACAAGCAGCTCTCATTGCCCGAACATTTCCCAGAGAAGGAGCGGCTCTTACGGGAAGCCGAGTACTTCCAACTGGGTGACCTGGTCAAGCTGCTGTCGCCCAAGGTGACCAAGCAGAGCTCGCTCAACGACGAGGGCTGCCAAAGCGACCTGGAGGACAACCTGTCTCAGGGTAGCAGCGATCTACTTCTGCTCCGGGGCGCCGCCTCAGCCGCTACAGCCCCCGGCCCCGGAGGTATCAGCAACGGCTCCCTGCTGGATAAACGATCGGGCTTCCTCACGCTGGGCTACCGGGGCTCCTACACCACGGTGCGGGACAACCAGGCAGACGCCAAATTCCGCCGCGTGGCGCGGATCATGGTTTGCGGACGCATCGCTCTGGCCAAGGAGGTCTTTGGAGACACGCTGAACGAGAGCCGGGATCCCGACCGCCCCCCGGAAAAGTATACGTCCCGCTTCTATCTCAAATTCACCTACTTGGAACAGGCTTTCGACCGGCTGTCGGAGGCCGGCTTCCACATGGTGGCGTGTAACTCTACGGGCACCGCCGCCTTCATCAACCAGTACCGGGACGACAAGATCTGGAGCAGTTATACGGAGTACATCTTCTTCAGTAAGTTCTTGGGTTCTATGTCTTACCTCTTCTCCCCTCCTCCTATTCCCTAGTCCTGCGCCCGCATCCTCCCTCCCCCATCTTATCTCATTTTCCCTTGCTTTGATGGAGGAGGAAAAGAGCTGGGGTCTCTAGTTTGAAGAGTTTGTCCTTAGCCTTTTGCTGCTCTGTTGCCCTAGCCCATTCCCCTTGCTCTGCCTTTTGACGTAGGAAAGAGATGAAAATGATTTAACGTGTTTATCACTAGCACGGTGGGCCCCGTCGTTTATTCATGCCGGTTTCTAGGAATGGCATTTGATCCGTTTTATTTCTCTGAGTCTCCTTCTTTGATGACCTTTCAAGACACCGAGTTGTCTAACTTTTTGGACGCAGCCTCCTGTGGTGGAGAGCCTCTCAGCCTATAACTTCACCCAACTGCGTCCCGGGGCGTTAATGGTGGGGGAAGGGGGGAGGGTGTTGGCACGTCGGAATTCCTATTCTGGCTGCCGTGGAATTGTGGGGTTAGTTTACTCAAGTCAGACCTGATTTCCTCACAAGGACAAGCTGGCATGAACACACCTCCAGGGCAAAAAATCTTATTACTGCAATTAAATGCATCATGTTAGGTACAGAGACGCCTTTCTAGAGTAGTTCACGGACCAATGTGGGGCTAGACTTTTGACTATGGGCTGATCGCTAGGTATGGTTTCTGGGTCTGTAGCCTCTAGCTAGCTTGAAAGGGAAATTCAGGGGCCATTAAAATATGCTAACCATTTTGCAAACCTAGCAACCTGGATTCCTCGAGCCAAGCTCCAGTTCAAAGCTTCCCAAGCAGTTTTTTCCTGCTCTGCCTTCATGATTTTGTAGAGAGGGCAGAGGAGACAACCGAGGGAGGAGGACTTGAGCAGAGCATAGGTGGGACTACTGAGTTGAGTTTAATCTTAAAGATCGCCGAGGGCGATTGCCTGAAGAATGCAGCCTCAGTGCCTGAGTTAAGAAGATTCACGCTATTCTCCGCAGTTTCTTTTTGCTTTGATTAACAGCAAACAAATGATCTTCATCTGGGAGCTTTTCCAAGCATTTTAGAGCAGGTGATGAATCACCTTTACAAAGGAAATGGAAGGACCTCCTTCCTAAAGAGAGGGATCTAGTGAAGACTTAATGAAAGCATGTTAACTTGCTGTTGCTACTGTCCATTTTGTGGGCATGTTGTGGATTTCAGGTTGTCCCTAAAAACATTTAGGGCACAAACATGTACAAGTAATTTTCAAGTGTACAGTAAAGACTAAACAGCAATTTGGACTAATGAAAAGCCAACTGAGAAGATAGCAGGAGCATGGCTTGACAGAGCATTTCCTTTTATACAGATACCAGAGGCCTTAAAGCTTGGCAGTGGGGTTTTGAAGGGCTTGATTCTGAAACCTGCGGTGAACATGGTTAAGCATTTTGCCATTTACTATTCAGAAACTTGTATAGGTTCATGCTTGTGACATGCAAGCTTGTCTGAGAAAAGGCCCTGGACTTGGAGCCAGGCAATGTGTTACTTGCTCAGTTTCTAGTTTGTTAACTTGGGGGGAGTTAAAGGTCTGAAGTCTCATCTGTAAAATGGGTGTAAAAATGCTTGCCCTCCTCATGGGGTTGCTTTGAGGAAATAATTTTGTACCCACTAAAGAACTGTAGAAATTGGAGCTAATTGGTAAGGGTATAATTTTTAGTCAGAAGTTGCTCTAGTACAAGGTAGCTGGAATCTGTCCACTATAATGAAGGTAGTAGTCATTTTCAAGATTCAGGAGAAGACAAATGAACAGAGTAGATTTTTAAATAGAATTCTTGATGGGGATAAACACTGCTTTAAGGGAGCTAACATAAGAATTCAGTGTCATAGTGGCTCAAAAGTTCATTTTTTATTTTTATCAATTTATGTCAACTAATTTTTATTGTGTATTAAATATTGATGGTCAACAAAAATTATAGAATTTTTTTTTCTGTAACTGCCTCTCTGGCATGTCTTTGATTGTATATCACAGAAATTAAATATTGTTAGCAACATTTTTTTTCATATTCCTTTTTAGAGAGGATGACAAGTCTTTAAATCTTAATCATCTACAGTCACATGATTTTGAACATCTTAATGTGCTGGAGCAGAATTGGAGGAATTACATTTGGACCTTTTTTTTGGTTTGCAATTTTGGTTGAAGAAGAAATATGCATGGGAGCAAGTATGAGGTTCCAGATATTACTTGGAGATCTCTCTCTGTCTCTGTCTCTCTCTCAAATTTCTGTCTTTGAAACTGCACCTTTTAGTTATGAAGTTATGCCATGATCTGGCAACTATGACAGAGTACCCTGAGAAAAAAAATTCAAAGCTGGAAATCCAGAGAATCAAACTAATCTCACACCTTAATGCCCCCAAAGAAAGTTGTTTGTGGTGTGATGGAATGTTTATTTATATTAGTAAAGTACTTCTGAAGACAGAAGTGCTCATTTGAACTATAAATGACAATTCAGGGTTTTACTGTGCCCATAATTTAAAAATTAACATTCAAGGTATATCCAAAAGTAAAAGACTCTAATGATTCATTCATAAAAAGTTTAAACCTAAGGCAGTAATATACAATTAAATCCTCTTCTTTAATAATCTTAAACTTATACTTCAACACTTTAGTAAAATGTAAGCTCAATGGGGCAAGGAGGCTTTTGTGTTTATTTGTCCAATGCTTACCTAGCACAAAGTCTGGGACATAATAAGCAGTTAATAGGGGCTCATTGACTGGTTCAGTGGATCTGTGATCTCATTGTTTGAGTACTCCTTCCAATGGTCTAGATTGAAATCCAGCTGCATCTTTTTATCCTGTAAGAATCTTGCCCCTTCTTCTGATAAATCCTGCAGGACATATCAGACCAGCACACTGGAGTTCTTTTAATATTTCCTGGATGCCAGTGCAATACCTGGATTGTTTCTTATCCTTTTTGGTTACTACATGATTAGCAATGTCCTTTTCTGATTATATCCATGATGATATCATTTAATCAATAAATAAAAGTTGCTAACTACCTGCTATTTGCCTGGCAGCCCCTGAGCCCTTCACAACCACAGTTGCTGAAGACCTCAGAAAAGAAAGTTCATTCCACAAGAGTCCTTGGCACTATCAAATGGTCCAAAATCAAAAATTGATATTTTAAAAAAGCAATGGTGATAAAGCTAAAGATGTAGTGCCATTTGCCTCACTGCTGAGCCCTCCTACCGCAGGACCAATGGGCCTTTCCTTATGTCCTGAAGTGGAACCTCCTATATAGGTACTAATCCTTTATTGGAATATGAGCTCCTTGGAGGCAAGGGCTGTCTGTGTTCTACTAGAACCTCTAGCACTTGACACAGTGCTTTACTTAGAGTAAGCACTTAATGCCTGCTTTTTCATTCATCTAGGCACTATGCTAGGTATGGGGGATACAAAGACAAAATTGAAATAATTATTGTCATCAAGGAATTTGATTTTATTGGGGAGATAAAATGTGTGTGTGTACATGTGCAAAGAAATTAAAGTCCTTTAAACATTTAGTTTAGATGCGAATGTAGTTGTTTGAAGTAATTGCATTGAATTGAGAAATATAAGTAGACCTATTATATATATGTATATATGTTTAAAATAACTATAAGGTCTTTTTTGGGGGGAAGGGGAGTAAAGGTGCTAATGTCTAGGAGAGCAGATCATGAAAGGTCTGAGGTCACATAAGATAAGCTTATCTGAACTTCTAAGGAAACCTAGAATTCTAAGACCTAAGAAAGGTCTGAGAGAGTGCATTTGAGGTATAGGGAATGTCTTGTGTAAAGGCATGGAGATGTAAGATAGAGCATCATATATTTGGTCAGTTTTGTTATTTTATAGGGTTTGTGAAGGGAATTTATGTATGACAGGCTGTTAAGGTGGGTTAGAGACAGGTTCTGAAGGTCCTTTTAATGCCAAACAAAGGGGGTTTTTCTTTAGTCCTAGAGGTGATAGGGAGCCATTGGAGCTTATTGAGTAGGGGAGTGACATGATCATATCTGTGATTTAGGACTATCACTAGCCCCTGAATGGAAGATATAGTGGAGAGGAGAGATACACATGCAAGGAGAGCCTTTAGAAGACCATTGCAGTAGTTAGGCCAATTGAGAAGTATTGAGGAACTAAACAAGGGACTTAACTTGTGCATAGAGATAAGGTGAAGAGTTTAGGACATGTTATAGAGGTAGACTTGACAAGATATGAAACTGTTTCACATAATTTCTTGTTTTCAAACACATATTGTTAATATGCAGCCACCTACTTATTCCTTTTATGTGTTTTGTCATTGTCTTTTGGGTCACTTAAAATTTAATTTCTTCTCAGATTGTGATATACTTTTGCTTTGAATTTCTCCCATAATGCATAGCTGCCTCTGTATTACTGGAATACTTGCCCTCTTCACCTCTGCCTCTTAGCTTCTCTAGTTTCCTTCAAGACTTAGCTTATCCCTATCTTTTGAGCATTTCAGAACAAAATAATCCAACTAGTACATCCCCCCCCTTAAGTGTATATACTCTCTATATATACTATACTATTCATACTGTATATACTATATATAGTATACTAGTATATATTGTATACTAGTCTATACTATACAATATAGACTAGTATATATCCCAATATATAGTGTATATATACTAGTTTAAACACTATATATTAGATATGCTATACTATATATAATAGTATATATACTACAAATAGTATATATTAGTATATACATTATATATTAGGATATATACTAGTATATATGTACATGCACACATATATACTTGTATATAAATATATTTTTGTGCATAGAAGATTTTATGTCTATATCTGCACAAGAAAGGCTTGTTTTCCTTTTTCTATCTTGTTTGTACAGAGTTGTTTGCACTATCTTGTGTGTTTCTTTGTATTGCTAGTGCTTAGCATGGTGCCTACTATGTGGCAGATGTTTAATAAATGGTAGTTGACTTGACTGACTTCTTGATACCACAATCTTTCCCCACTCAAGTGCCAACCACATAAAAAATTAAACTCCTTTAAACATTTAGTTTAGGTAGTAATGTAGTAGTTTGAAGAAGTATCATTGAATTGAGAAACAGAAGGAAGTCTTTCATCTAGCCTTCCTCTCTCATTTTACAGATGAGAAAACTAAGATCTAGAGAGATTGTGAGTTGCCTAAGTTTGTCCTGATAGAAGACTCTGGATTTGAGCTCTGATTCTTGGATTTTAAATCTAAGGTTATTTCTACAATGCTAAAATATCATTTTTCCTTTTTTGCCTTTTCCTTCATTTTTTGGTGAGAAGAGAATGAAGATCAGTATTGAACAGCAACCCAAACCTTTTTGATGGGGAGAAAGTTTACATGTTTACATAATGTTTTAAGATTTACAATTTTTTTCTCCACAGAAGTCCTCAGAAGTAGGTAGGAAAAGAACTATCACCCATATTTTAAAAACTAAGAGACCTATGGTTGAGAGAGTTTAATTGTTTCACCCTCATCAGAATTGGGATTGTGAGCCAAGTATCCATCATTTTTTACACCTTTCTACATCTAAATGATGACTCTCAAAAGTGCCAAAGAATTTAATGGTTCAAAAATGATGACCATAATATAAGTATAGAATGAGCTTTTTCTTGTCTGTATTTTTTCCTTTGTGAAGTTTTTAATGACTTCAGTGGTGAAACTAAATTGTGAATTTTGCCATTTAATGACCACCTACTGTACTTTGGCCAGTTTGAAATAACTGATTAAAGAGCATGCTCTTCTTCTAGACCAGTGGTTCTCAATCTGTGGGTTATGTTCAATTTGTAACAATGAAAATACATCCTGCATATCAGACATTTAAATTATGATTCATAACAGTAGCAAAATTTACATTGTGATTCATAACAGTAGCAAAAATAACAGTTATGAAGTAGCAATGAAAATAGTTTTATGGTTGGGGGTCATCACAACATGAGGAACTGTATTAAAAGGTCGCGGCATTAGGAAGGTTGAGAACCACTGTTCTAGACCTTACATTTGAGGCCAAGTTCAATTCCTCCAGGTTTGTCAGTGGTGCTCCAGTTGGTTTCTGTAACTGGTCTTTCTGTAACAGAGCCTCATTCTGATGTTAGAGCCAGTAAGTCATTTAGTATTCTCCATTAGGAAACTGAACTTGGGCCTTTGGCAATCTTTCCTGATAAATGCCAAGCCAGATTAATTTCCCTTTAAGTGCCTGTATCCAAGTCATTGGATTCTAATGCTCAAGGTTGTATGCAGGCTATTAAACATTTAATGCCAGCTTCATTTGCCTACACGGTCACTTTGCTATCCATTCTTAAGCTTAACTCATTATTTTATTCAGTCCTTTTGGTACACTGTGGAGATAAAACATAAAACTAACTATTGGAGAGAATTTTTATATTGCTTATGTGGTACAGAAAATAGATTGTTACTTCCCAAGTGGAAAAACAGTGATTTATTTTAGAATACTGAGCTGAGCTCTGTTGCTTCACTTTGGAATGTCTATAGGGTAGTGAGGATTAGGGAAACACACACACACACACACACACACACACACCCCCTTGGAAAAGAATGTTTACTTACTGAGGTGGTTCTATGCAATGGGAAGAATCCTGGACTTGGGGTCAGAAGACCAGCTTCAAATCTTCCCCTTACTAGCTGTGTGTCATTAGATAAAGCACTTAATCTGATACTCAATTTCCTCCTTTGTAAAATGGGACTGTTATTACTCTCTGTGCACTTCGTGGCATTACATCATTTTTTGGACTCATACTTTGTGGAGGAGCTTTATCAATTGTAAAGCACTATAAAATATCCCTAGTGTATAGTATGAAGTTATGAGTTAGAGTGCAAATGTTCCTTCCTAATGGCTATTATAATATTTTTGACTTTGTATGATCCACGGTTTTAAAGAAAAGAGCAGCATTGGCTTCTGCCGGAAGCCTTTCACATTCCTTCCTAATTTAGCAACTTCTTTGTGTTGATTATTTCTCATTATTTGGTACATTGCTTATTTGTTAATAGTTGTTTGTATGATGTCTTCACCAATAGACTGTGAGCAAAGGCCATCTCTTACCTTTCTTTATATCCCTAGCACATGGGCCCTGACTTGGCATATGGTGTGTGATTAATAAATATTTATTCACTAGTAGTGTGGACGGAATATAGAACCCAAATTAGAATCTTAACCTTGAACCATGTAGTCATGTTTCCTGATCTGTAAAATGGGAATAATAATATACAACCTGCCCCATGGGTCTGTTGTAAGGAAAATCGGAGCAGCTTTCATCAACTGATTCAGGGTCCAGATTCACTTTCTTATGATTAGGAAACTTATTCCCTCCATATCAATGATATAGAATCAATGGATGCTGAAGAGTAAATCATCTTCCTCATGTCCGTTGTCTATTTTCTCATCCCCCATCTATCTCAAATGTCCCACTCCAGATATGCCAATCCAGAATTCTCACTCCACAATCCACAAACTCCCCTTAATTTTGGAAGGCTTCCTCTCACATTTATTTCTTCCATTTTCTGGTGTTCCCAGAGACCTGGGTCCTTCAGAATAATACGATGTCCCTGGCTATCCATTCTAATTCTGGTTACACCTTTTCTTCCTCTTATGTCCCACAGTACACTGGTCCTGGAAGTGGATCTTCTTTGTTCCCCATTGCCATTTCTAGACTCTGTCCCCTGTCACTCAGCAAATTCTCCTTCTTTGAGATTCACTGTACTTGAAACACTCAATCCATATTCTGGTGGCAATTATTTACTAGCTCTCAAAACATTCTCTTTTCTTTCTCTATGAGTTTTGTACCTTGTCCATAGTTGTCCTATCCACACCAACCCCTACCTGTCTACTAGGAGATTTCAACATGTACATTGCTCTACAAACACCCCCTAATCTTCTAATTCTTTAGTCTACTCAATATTCTTGAGCACACATATCCAATTTGTTGTCAAATCTTGTAATTTCTTTTGTATAAACATGTCCCCCAAATCTTGATACAGTTTTAAGCTTTGGCAAGTTTTAAATGCTACGAATCGAGAAAAAAAAATCATTTGAAAGTTTAAATTTCTCATATATATTACTTTAGTTTTGTTAATTTTTTATAGTAAATTTAATTTTTTGGGGGGGGAAGGCAGGGAAATTGGGGTTAAGTGACTTGTCCAAGGCCACAGGGCTAGTGTTAAGTGTCTGAGGCTGGATTTGAACTCAGGTCCTCCTGACTCCAGGGCCAGTGCCCTGTTCACTGTACCACCTAGCTGCCCCAAATTTAAATTTTTAAAAAATTTGTATTTTTTTTGGAGGGGGGAAGGCAAAGCAGTTGAGGTTAGGTGACTTGCCCAGGGTCACACAGCTGGTAAGTGTATCAAGTGTCTGAGGTCAGATTTGAACTCGGGTTGTCCTGACTCCAGGATTGGTGCTGTATTCACTGAGTCACATAACTGCCATATAAATTTATTTTTTAATAAGGCAGGACTCCTTGTTATGCATGGAATGTGTGAAAGTTTCTTGATGACACTTTCTCAGACCAGTGGATTGGTATCATAGGACTTGTTTCGCTACCTTTACCACCTGATCTGTCTCCATTAGACCTTTTCCTGTACAGTCATGTCGAAACCACATTGCATGCTTCAGAACACATTCTTTGGATGTCTTAAGGCTAGGAATACAAATATGATCCTTTCAATCATTGAACAGTAAATTTTTATAAATTTCAAAAATTGAGCAGCGTGCTGTGTAGCACAAGATGGTGGTTATGTAGAATTTTTATAAGAACTGTATCAATATTTTAAAAACTTAAATAATTAATCTTTCAATTTTTTTTGGTAAAGTTATAGCAGTTATACTTCTGAAGTCCTTAAAGCTGCACTAAAATGTTTGGCGCACCCTAGAGCCTCTTCTTCACTCAGACGAGCGCCACCCTAGTTTAGGCTCTTGCCACCTCTTACCTGAACTGTAATAATGGCCTCCTAGTTGGGCTCTCTGCCTCAGCCCTCCCTACCTCATTCTTCCACATAGCTTCCATAAAGTGATAAAGTATGGGTCTATCCATGTCCCTTCCCCCAACTCAATAAATGCCAGAGGCTCCTTATTATGTTTAGAATAAAATGTAAATTTTTATTTGGCATTTAAAGTTTTTTACAACCTGGCCCCATCCTACTTTTTCAGCCTCATCACACATTATTCTCCTCCATATATCTATTCTATGGACCTGCCATGTATATAGGTATTTTCTCTCCCCTTGTAGAATGCAAGCTTTTTAAGTGAAGGTTCTCTTTTGCTTTTGTTATCCTGTTCTCAGCACCTAGCACACTACTTGGCACAAAATTAGTCTTTAATAAATGCTTGCTCATGGATCCATTAATGTTTATCTGCCATCATTATTATTATACTATTGTTTTATTTTTCTGTCATTGTAAGACATTCAGAGGTAAGACCCCATCAGTTAATTGGATAACACATAGGCTAATGTATAACATACCCTGATTTCTTCCTCTTCAGTTGAGTTGTAAATTTAGAATGACTTCTTCCCCTGCCTTACTGCCATGGTGATGCTTGGTATTGTTTGAACCAGAAATTTATGCTGTTACCAAACTAGCATACAAAATTTAATCTGTTTTAATCTGTTTTAGTGGGTGTATCCTCTGTTTCAAATTCACTCTGATTCATTTAATTAAATGTAGGCAAGATTTGGAATTAAAAGAGCTCAAATGATTGTTTACCATTAACATTTTTTAAATAATGAAAGCTACATGGATAATTTTGAAATGATGCCTTATTTGTTATGTTCTATTTAGATAGGAATACTAAAATCAGACTGAATTCTCCAATGCTTTCATAGAAAGGCAACATGGCATAGTGAATAGAGTGGGATTGACTTGGAGTCGTCCTGACTTATGTTCAAAATTGGCCTCTGACACTTGCCTTTAACCTTCAAACAATTCCCCAGAACTCATCTACTAAGGCAGAAAAATTGGAGGAGGGAGTTTCTGAGTGCCCCCACTCTTAACGTGATGAAATCATAGATCCTTTGGAGATATTTTTATGAATATACTTAAATAAAAACAGAATTTTTATTTTTAATCCTTTTTGTTAAGGTTCCTTTTTTACCTGAAATCATTTGTTAAATTATATTGTGACAATTTCTCTAGCAGCTAAATGGACATTTGCCTTAGCAGTCAGTAGGAGAATAAGCAGATCCGCAGATGAAACTTTAATACATAAAGATCCCATTTTCATGTAAATATCCCCAGTAATGAAGCCAACAGAAGATAAGACAAAATGTTTCTGAATGTAAAAACATTGGCGGATGTTGTGAACCACCTGCTGCTATTTAAGAAAATTGAACTTTAAAACTTCATGCTTTTAAAGACACCACCGTGTTTTATGTAGGAGTTCTGCTTTAGGGATTCTGCTCTTAAAGCTTTATTAAAGTCCCATTATACCTTTTCCCCCTGTCTCAGTTTTCAGGTAGACCTGGGCAAGCAAGAATAGAACTTAAAATCAAATTGAAAGAAGAGCTAGAACATCAAATCTTTACTGATGCTGGTCCCTTTTCCTTTGGGAATTCAAATGCTAGCACTTAATCCTCAGCTCTGGAGTTCTTTGTGATTAGTTGAACTCTTTTATTTGGTAAAATGAAAAGAACTAAGAAAAAATATGGTTTTTTTGCAGTAATGTTTTGCAATAATTTGCAAGACAAGAATTGAAATAAATTGTTGCCATGTTTTAGTAAATATTTAATTTACTTTAGATACACCATATACAATTTACTATCTTTGACAGATTTTATTTCTTGAAGAATAAATAAAATGCAATTATTTTGTCATTAGTAACAGTGTTTAGTACTGATTTTGTTTTTTTCTTTTTAGGACTAGAAAAAATAACTGTAAGATATAGGGGAATATATATTTACATATATTCACATAGCCAATATTTGGAACTTTGTCTAAAATGTCACTTAAAATCATTTGAACTAAAGTTTTCTAGGTTGGGCAAATTTCCAAATATTTGTAGACATGTATATTTGCAAAAACAATACAAAACGAAACCACATGCAATGAATTCATTAGTTCTGCACAGAGCATGGCATTTTAATGAAAGTTTAAAAAATAACAGTCTTGAACACTCCACTAGTTCAGCACTTTTTGGAAACCTGCAGTATTGACCAGTTTGATCAGATTAAAGTGAGGCTTAAATTTCAGCTCTTCTAATGCACTTACTTCTGTTTTGGGATAGATTTATTTTTACTGTTAAATAAAAGAATGGACAAAGAAAATATACAACTGCTCTTGGGATGTCATTCAGATAAAGAAAGACGTTTATAGATTGAAATCAATTTCTTGAATTATAAGTGGTGGCTAGTTTGACTTGAGTATTGGCTAATGCCAGCAAGATCTTCAATTAATAAGATAAATTTTAAAGGGGTACAAACTATTTAGTTTGTTTATGTTGGCTTGGTTTTGTTTATTTTAAAGCTCTGAAAGTTCAGTGTAGTTTGATATATAGAATTTGATTTATTTGGAAGATATGGATTTGTGGATTAAGGAAGTGTTCAATGATATTTTAAACTTGTTCATGACTCTGTTAGTGCTGGACATCTGCTATGTATCAGCCAAAATGGGCTACAATTGAACTAAGATGGTTAGTAACATTATGGGCAGATTGAGCCTGAGAGCTGGGAGTCAGGATTACTTGATCAACTAGATAATTTTACTTTTGTGAGGCTGAGCCACCATTCTTACTTCTCAATGAAACTGAGAATTCAAAATCTTGGTAGAAGATTAGAGATGATTCAAAATATAAACTGGTTTTTCCCCCCTTTTAATCCCCAACAAATACCACCATGCTGTTAACTCAGGTCTTGATAAACACCACCTCCTTCAGCCTTCTGTCTCTTTTGATTGGAAGGCTGTTGGGGCAGAGATGATCTCCTCCCAATACGCTCCATGTACCACCTGGTATCTCATCCTCTCCTCCCTGCCCCAGCACACACCCTTTCTTGCCTCCTTGTGTGTTGTCTCCTCCTTTAGAGTGCAAGCTCCTTTAGAGCAGGGACCATCTTCTTTTTTATTAATTGTATCCCCAGTCCTTAGCACAATGCCTGACACATAGTAGGCACTTAACAAATGTTTATTAGATTGGATTGAATAAATGATATCAAATGAATGAAAGGCATTTAAATATGTTAGCCTTTTATTGATTTTTTTTTATATTTGCTTTATCAAATTAGTTGTCTGACTGTTTATAATAGGTAATTCAGAAATCAAGCATTTATTAAACACATATTATATGCCAACTATTGTATTTTTGCACTGGAAATTCAAATACAAAAATGCCAGCTGCTATCTTGAAGTTGTTTGCATTCTAATAATGGGATAAATCACATGTAGAGGGAACTAATAGCCTCGTGGATTGACTATAACGCAGTGAAAGGGAGAGTGCAGGAACTCTGGGGATTTGAAGAATTATCAACTGGAAGAGGGATTATAATTTTTCTCTTTGTCTCCCAAAGACAAAACTAAGAGAAATGGGGTTTAACTTTCAAAAACTAAACTGGTGCTTAGTCTCAGGGGAAAAAAAAGAAAGTAGCAGAGGAGAGACTGTGAAAAACTTCCTAAAAATTTAAAATGACCCCAAAGTGTAATGGGCTATGTAGTGCCAGAGTAGTGTCTTCCTAACTGGAAATTGTCAGACAATAGATATGTGCCAATTTATAACCAAGAGAGCACCATTATTAGGTATGGACAAAATAGCTACTTAATGTGCCTTTCAAAACTTGAAACTCTGTGATTCTATGAGGTAGGAAAGGAATGAAAAGAATATGTGTATATGTATTTTTTATATATACATACATACATATGTCAAGAAATATATATGTTTTGTACATGTATTACATGAATATATTCCATATAAAATACAGTATAGTTAAATTTATGACATACTATATAAAATTTGTTTTAAATATGATATAATGCAATTACATAAATATATATAAACTGTCACACTAATTTGTCACCAGTCAGTACACAATACAGTTCTGTAAAATTATTACTTTTGTGGGTTTTGAGAACTATTCATATGTTCTATATATGTTTAAACATGAAAAAATACAAAGGCTAGTTTCTTCTTCTTTCCTGGTGATATCTTTCTTTTAATTGTCATATCCCTGCAGTAGGTTAGAGGTAAATACTGTAGTTTAAAGAGATTAAACCAGAAACACTTGAGGGACTTGGGGCAAGTCACTTAGTAATTCTGGGTCTGTTTCTACATCCATAAAAACGAAGGGGTTGGATTGTAGAATCTCACTGGTCCCTTCCAGTTTTCAGTCCTACGATCCTATTGTCCTTAGTTCTTAGTCATTCAAGAAAAAGTGGCAAAAAGAGAAGGAAGTGAATAAATAGTGTGGTAAGAGATTTGCCAGAAAGAAGGCCAGCCTCAGAGCAGGGCCAATAGTTCAGGCTATGAGGTGAACAAGACATTATTTTAGCCAGGAAATAGACTCAAGGTCGGCATATGAGGGATCTTCCAATAGAATTGGGGTAAGGAATAAAGAGATATGCTCTTAAATCAACAATATTTGCTCTCTGGAGATTAGACTCCTCTGGAAGCATCACCACAAATTTTCTGTGCCTGTATCATGGTAGGGAGGGTCAGCATGTGATGTGAAAGCTGAATGTTGCATATGAGCAGAGGCTGTGAAAAACATATCTATCTATATATCTAGCTAGCTAACTAGCTAACTATTTCCAGCAGGGATTCCATTTGACTGCTTCACTTTGACCAATCTTTGGGGCCACTGGCCCAAACCTAGGAGGTACCTATTAGATAATTCAACTCCCTGGTCATATTTGACTTAAGAGCCACTAGTAGAAGTTTCTTGACATATTTACCTTGTTTATGAGTCATTAGGAGATTGTTTTTGTTTTGCTTTGTTTTTATAAATTTCTCTTTTGGAAGAATTTTCTTAGATAAGGATTCTGTGAAGGTGAATTGCTCGTCTGTTAGTATGTGTATATATATATACATATATATAATGTGCATGTATATGTGTGCATACTCACATGTATACACATGTGGCTGTGTATACATACATATTTATATGTGTATATGTGTAGCTATACATACATAAATGTACATACTAACAGACTAGAAAGGTTCACATTCATAGAATTTTTACCTAAAAATCCTATAATAGAAATATTTTTAAATGTTGTTTCTATGAGAGAGGAATAAAAACTGTCTCATCATTCAACTTCCACCTCTACCTCCCCTGAGATTACATTGGTATTGGGAATGCCCAATGAGGAAAATTCCTCCAACAGCCATGCGCATCAACACTTGCTTTGAACCATGTAGTTATTTCCTATTTTGTTTTAAAACCTAGCCTTCCTAGATTTTACTGAAATCATCCACATCAACATTTCTTAGGGCACAATAGCATTCAATTACATTTCTAGACAATCATTTGTTCACCCATTCCCAAAATGATGGGTATTCCCTTCCTTCATTTCTTCTTCTTTGCCACTACAAAAAGAGCTGCTATAAATGTTTTTTTTTTCCTCTTTTGTATATATACTTAGAAGTTATATTGCTATGTCAAATGGTATACTAGTACTCTTTTTAAGGGAGATAACATGATGGAGTAGAAAGTTAATGCATTTTTAAAGGTCTGAGTTCTAGATTTCACTTTGCCACTGGCTAGCCATGTAATATTAGGCAAGTTACTTTACAACTGGAGGACCTCTGAATTTCCGTCTGTAAAATGAGGGGATTAGATCTGATAATTCTCTGAGATCACATCCGATACCAACTTTCTCTGAATTATTAACTCTAAGAACTAAGTACTTTGTTCCCCACTAAACACAGAAGATTCACTCCTTGGTACTCTGGAGGTGTTCTACCGTTACAGGTGCTACATGGGCAAAAGGACAAAAGGAGAATTCGAGGAAGGAGAAACACTCTGGAGTGATTGGATGTGCTTGTTGATACAGGAATGATTGAATAATTCAGAATGCATTATTTTAATTTCACTCACTGACTGCAGAATGAAAGATTGTAGAAATCAGTTTCTATTATAACTTAGGGCATGTTGTCTAATTATTAGAATCAGAGAACATTAGAGCTGAAAGGAACCTTGACAATTATCTTAACCTGGGTTTAAAAATATTTTTGAAAACTGTATTTCAATATATTTGACATGTTGTAAACCTATGTATCTTGTTTTATGCAATTAAAAATATGATTCTGGGAAAAGCTCCATAAACTTTGCCAAATTGCTGAAGGGATCAGGACACAATAAAAGTTTAAGGGCTCCCTTATCTTGTTTAACTCTTTAATTTTACTAATGAACAAATGAAGCTCAAAAGCCTAAGGTCACATGACCAATACATGATAGAACCAGGATTTTAACCTTTTAAATATAGTGCTCTTTCCAGCATATTTTCAGTGGTGTAAATAGATGAGGAGAAAGAGAATTAAGGGGTAATTTTGGCAAGAACATAATTTCATGTTCTCTTGGCCCTACCAGAAGGCAAATTGCTAAGTGGACAATTTAATACTGGTCCTTTTTAATCAGTCAATAGTCATAGAATCATAAAGCTGGAAGAGACCTTAGGGTCTGTGTTTCTCAGTTTACAGATGCTGCCTAGGAATTTTGCCAAATTTTGCCCAAGTTTGTCTCATACAGCAACTGGAAGCTTTTTATTGGGAAGGCCATTCAACCAAGGATACCAGAATAAATACTTTTTCTTCCTGTTATAATTACTCAGTCTTACTTTCCTTTTCTGAGGAAATCACTATCAGTTCCCCTCCCCTGCTATTCCATAAAGGTGGTTCAAGGACTTAATTAATGTGTGAAGTAGCCTGAGAAACTAAGGCAAAAGGCACTAATTATAAAATCACAAATATAATAAAGCAGATTTATTCTAATTGTGAATCAGTTAATGAGAATTTCCATAAAAAAAAAACCACCCTCAGGTACAGAGTCAATGTGGAACAGTGTGGGGAAAAAAAAATCTAAAACACTAAAGTCAGATTTAGAAGATTCAGTTTCGAGTCTTGATTCTGACACTAATCATATGACCTTGTTTGTCTATTTCTAGACCTCAGTTTTCTCATATTTAAAATGGGGATTAAAATATTTTACATTACCTATTTGACAGTGTAGTGAGGAGAAGGAAGGGAGAAGGGAGTAAGCATTTATATAGGACCACTAGGTGCCAGGCACTATATTAAGTATTTTACAAATATTACCTCATTTGACCCTCATAACAATCTTGTGAGATAGATGTTGCTTTATTCCTATTTTGTAGTAGAGGAAACTGAGGCAAATGAAGGTTAAGAGACTTGCCAGGGGTCACACAGCTAGTAAGTGTCTGAAGTTGGTTTTGGACCCCGTTATTCTGGACTCCAGGTACAGTAGGCTATCCATAGTACCTCCTAGCTGTCCCATTTTGTAAATCTAACAATGCTACTTAAATTCAGAGAAGTAATTATGGCTTAATATAGGGGTAGGCAGTCTTTTAACAGTAGTGTGCCAAGATTGTAGCCTTTTTTCCTTTGGATGCTCAAAGATACAGGGCCTGAGGGGAGAGGGTGGATGTTCCATGACAAAGTAGTGTTTTTCTGAAGAAAACTTCTTTTTTAGAATCTTAGATATACACATATATACGTACATATATATATACATATACATATACACATACTATATACTTAGCTATGTACTCTCACAAAGGGAGAATATTACTGCCTTGACTCTTAGGATGAGAAAAGTATGTAATGGAAATGACCTATATTTCTCTAAGTATCACTGGCATGAGTGCTGTTGATAGCCAAGTCCTTGGCGGGGAGAGGGAGGGAGAGACAGACAGACAGACAGGTAGTGACTTGACAACAACAGTCCCAGACATTTTGTCTTGTTTTCAGTATTGACCATGCAGTTCAATTTAATTTGGCCAGACTTGATTTAGCACCTACTATGTATAAGGCATCAAAAAGACAATAATGAAATGGCCCCCAAATTCAAGGAATTTAGTATTGCATTGGAGAGAAAATACCACAAGTTTTTAAGGTTCTTTTACTTTAGTATATAAGCAGCAAGCAAAATTTTCCTGGGCTAGAAATATACACACACACACACACGCACATACAAAATACGCACATATATACATATGTCCCATGGGTCAGATGTGTTGAGACTGAGGTTTTTATCCTAAAGAAAAAAAAATTTGTTTGGCCTTCATTAACTGGTTGTCCAATAGGGTTTAACCACTTGCCCATCCCAACCACTGCCACAAGATGTCATGCTAGCAGGCTTGGATCAATTAGCAAGTGTAACTCAAATTGAAACAATTAATTATTGCTAAATGCTTGCTATCTGCTCATGTATGGATTTCTAATCCTATAACCCACCTGGATGCTCCTACAAGAGAGATGTTTTATTTAATTTAAAGACTTTGTTCTGAACACAGAGGATCGCTGAAATTTGTCCCAACCTTGAACAGCTAATTTTGCGTCTTTTATAACTTGCTTCTACGATTTGCATAATGGAGAAAATATCTGTTCTTTCTCAAGTAATGTCGTAAGGGGAAATGAAGTGAAATGGCAATACTCTAAGGTCATAGTAGCTATTCTAATTCATGTGTTATATAGCTTTTTCTTGTCTGATTAGTTGGAGATGATTCTAGGTTTCTGTTCACAAAACACTATTTTTCACCCCAATACTCACATCCATCTGTTTTATGAAATGAAAAATAATCAGGAAGCAAAAACTGAAAACAAAATCATGATACAGATAACCTGTTTGTGCTTAGTATGTTGGAGATGTTTTAAGCCTGATTTATGCCTATATTTCACTGTATTTACAGTCACAAATTGACTGTAGATTGAACCCATCACTCTGATGTGCATGAGATACTGGGCAAGCATAAATTATTATTATTATTATTATTATTTTACTAAGTTCCACTATCTTTTCTGGGATGATTTCCTGCTAATCTGTACAGATGCTTTGACTTTCTCTATTTTCTAAATGAGAAGGTTTGCCTCTCTTTTGGCAGCCTGGTGGCACCTCCCTGATTCCAGTTCCCCACTTTTGTTTCAGACTTAGTGTAAACACCCTCTTGGCTTTAGTGCTACTGTAGCTCAGAACTCCTGAGCTCAAGGGATCTAGCAGGCTCAGCTTCCCTAGAAGAGGGATCATATGTATCTACCATTAACCCCAGAGAATCCATTATGGTTATTAGTAAAGCAGTGCAAAATGAATGCATTCCTAATAGTGATTCAGTAGTATCATCTCTGAAAGTAAATAACAGCACATTATATTTTATGTGCTTTTGAACTTGACCTTTAGCTAAAAATATCTACTTAGAGTGAACCTCAGTGCAGCAAAAACTGATGACCTTCCTGCTTCCCTAAATCATGCTTGACTCTATCCCTGAGGGGGCAAATGATACTGACCATAGTAGCAGGAATTTGGCAGTCTTCTGAAGAAATAAAAGGTAAACCATGAAATGGTGATAATTTTGCCTTCCTGATCACTCTGAGACATTACCTTGTCTTCAGGAAGCAGGTATCTTGAAGCCAAGTTAAAATTCACACTTCTGGCACCGTGGACCAAATCCTTCATAGGGAAGATTAAATTTAAATTTGAAATAGCCACAAGGATATTCTGGTCACTGCAACCAGGTGGATCTGGGATGATACCTCAGCTTGCAGTGTTTTGCTGTAAGTGATTTAAAATCAGGATTAGTTTGGAAACAAGGTGATTTACAACCTTGTCAAAATTCATTTATATTTCTTTTGGGTTCCCACCGCTAATAAATACTGTGAGCCTCAGATCAAGGCTACTATAGTGTAGTACAATCGCCTTCATTTGCATTTCTTTTGCTGGACTGATACGGTTTTTTTAAGCAACTAACAATCACTATACCATTTCAATTTTTGCTTTCTGTGTCAGCATGTCTAGATTATAAAATGAACTTATTTATTTCAATCTGTTTTATTATATAGCTGCCACTACTGAGCCAAGTTTATCATAATTATATTCTGGTATTTAGTATTCGTACTATGGTGCTCAGTAATATCTTGTATTTTGTAATACTGAAAAGGAGCTGTAAAACACATTTACTTACCTCTTGTGGTAGGACCATGAGAGCCCAGGGAAAAGTGGTAATGATTTGCTTCAGCTAAATCATATGCAGTAGTTTCAAACTCTGTTTTGCAACCAATCTGAGAAGTGTTTAAAAGGAAACACATTTCAAATGCATTCCTACCTTTGATTGGGGGAGACCATTTGAATGAAGGTAACTTTTATTTTTAACGTTGAGGATATTTGCAGGTTGTTCATGTCCGTACGCATCTCATTTCTGCAAAGATATTACATCCTACGATGTGTACTTTCTTTATTGCATTCATTTGTACTAATGAGGATTTTGTGTGCATAAGAGAAACGAGAAAGGTAATTATCAGTCTCCTCTTTTGTCAGTGCTTCTCTTTTCCAAGGTATCACTGAGAAGGCGGCAAAGGAATTAAGATACCAGATTAAGAAATAAAGATTATTGGGAACAATAAATGGTGTAAAAGAGCCTAGTTGGTAGTGGTAGGAATTTTATATATAAATACACACACATATATACACACATACATATATATATAATATAGATGTGTGTATGTATAATATAGATTGTATGCATATATTTTATGTGGGATGTGTGTGTGTGTGTGTGTGTGTGTAAACACACACATTTTTGTTAAAGGAATTCCTGCTACAATACAGATGCAGTTATAATGATGGTTACCTTAAAGAGGGGTGTGGAGTCTAGGGAAACTATCAGGAGATTGGAAGTGAGGGAGCATGGGTTTTCCTTTTCAGTTCAGTCATTTTTTTAGTTATTGTTTTCACCTAATTGCTCCAGTTTTTAAAAAATATTATTTCTCCATTTCCTATCTGAGAACCAATGAAATGATACTTGTCAGGTGCTTTTAGCCCCTTGGATGAAATGTGTTATGCAGTAGCAACATAACTTTCTTTGAGTAGGAAAACAAGAAAGTTGCTGGGGACATTGACATGCTCAATATAACAGGCAAGAATGTCTGGTGATATTGCCTGGACATTTTTGCACTAGTCAGTTTCCATACTACCAACAACTTTTTTTTTCCTCTGGAACTGGAATATTGTTTTAGGCTAGTGTTGTACTATTCAGTTAATATCATTCTGGCCTATTATGTGGGAAATGTGTACCCAAACATCAAAGCCTATATGTGATAATAAATGATGACAGTTCTGTCAGCAGTCACTAAGTGACTTGGGCTGCCTACCAAAATCCATTACTATTCCATAGCTGATGCTTTGGCCTGTTAAATTAAAGTGGGTGGCTTCTTATTCCCTTTTTCCATCACCTGAGAGTAAAGCGAAAGTATGTAATAGGTACATATTTTGTCATTCATTTAGGCAGTCATGCTTGAGAACACACAAGAACCATGGAAGCCACTGTTCTACCTGTATCATGTACTCTAGGATGGCTCTAAGCAGGGCCAGGGTTATGTGTAAGAAATACAAATGTGGCTTAATTTTAAGGTACTCTTACCCCTCTTTCTCCCAAATATCCATTGTACCTGCTAGTTAATGGCTCAGTTGCTTTAATGGAGTGAAATTTCCACAGTTAGAGATAAGGTTTAAAATGCTGATGCCCATGGAAGTCATAATGTATTAATGTATTGACCCAAATTATACCAATTTATCACTAACTGATTATTTCTAAGAGCTAGTTTTAAAAAGAGTAGTGGGAGGGGGGGCACAGGAGGGAAATGGGTATGTGAAAGTTAGAAAGGAGATATCCTAATTGGAGGGGAACCAAGCATAGGAAATAGAGACTAAAGGTACCAACGACCAACGTCATCTACGCCTTCATTTTGTCTAGGGCCATAGCAGGACTCATATTTGTCAGTGACTGCACAATGGAAAAGCACAGGACACATAGGAAAAGTGTGGACTGCTTTGCAGAATCTGCACCATGGTGTGGAGCCACAATGAGTCTGAAGGTCATCAACAGGGGAGACCCAGTAGGCCACCGATATTATGTTTTAAGAAGCAGCTGAAATCGGCCTTCTTTTCTGCTTGCTTAGAAGTACAAATGTCAAGAGATTTGCTGGTAGATCACAAAATGGAAAACAGGATCAAGACCATAGTATGCTTGATTACAGAGTTTTAATGGTACATTAGATCCTATGTGAAATTAATGATCTGTACAATAATGATCAGATCTAAACTGCTGAATTAAATGAATTAACTAGGTTTCTGTTATGTGTTGTACATTGAATTCAGATATGTAATTGTCATAAGGAATAACAATATGAAGACCCAATTCCTGCCTGCAAAGAAACTTACAGTTGAATTGAGAAAAAACAGACAGATGAAAAGGCAGCTAGGTGGCAGAGTAGATAGGAGTGCTGGATCTGAGATCAGAAAGGTTCATCTTCCTGAGTTCAAATCTGCCCTCAACACTTACTAGCTGTGTTGACCCCAGGCAAGTCACTTAACCCTGTTTGCCTCAGTTCCTCATCAGTAAATGAGTGGGAGAAGGAAATGACAAATTACCCCATTATCTTTACCATAAAAATCCCAAAATGGGGTCATGAAGAGTTAGACTCTGAAATGACCAAACAACAAATCCACATAGAAAGGAAAACAGTTGTACAAGGTCATGCATGTTAATAACCAATAGTGAATAATAATGACTGATCAGTGATACAGTTGTTATTAGAAAAGGGAGAAATTGCTGTGAACTAGAATGCTTTATGGTGTTTTAATGGTCCTAGACCTGGGTAGGGTTTGGATAGATGGAGAGGATTGAGTAAGTTTCATTTCAAATGTAGGATGATGGAGTAAGTATATGGGAATGTACAAACCATATTCATGGGATGGTGAGTAGAGTCTGGCTAGAACGGAAAGTTCATTTTGTTCATTGACAGGAAAAGTAGATTAGAACCTAATTATGTGGTCATCTTGAAAGCTGGGCTGATTTGTATTTTATCCTGACAACAGTAGGGAGGCATTCATTGGAAGTGTTAGGGCAGAGGAATGACATAAAAGCTATCTTTTAGAAGAGGAATCTGGTGGTGATACAAAATTTCATTCTGTCTCTATACATAACCTCTGTAACACCAGTTCCAATTGGCCATCCCAAAAAGACTATAGATAAAGCTACTGTTTTTTTAAACAGCGAACAGAATTTTTAGTAGTTTAACTGTCACTGTGAAGAGTTAGTGAGAAGATTGAGAGTTTAAATATCTTTCTATTGAGGCTCTTAACTGTTATGGCTGGAGAGAAATTGTTTGAGTATAGAGATAAAGGAGTAGGAGAACTTTCCGAAGTGGCTGAGTTATCTCCTATCTTGTGAAGAGATAATCTAAAGAGACTTATTGAGAATAAACTTTGACTGACATCCCGAGGAAATTGAGCTGTTGGACTACACCCTGTGGAGATGTCAGTAGCTACAGTCAACAGAGGTGACTCTGGTTGTGATCTTTCTCACTCCTAAATTTTTGTAAAATTTAAACATGTCTTTGAGTTGTTAATAAATTTTGTAGCCTATGATGTTGATGTTTATTTAAACCCATTAGACAAGAGGGTTTGATGTTTAAAAAGAAGGGTGAACAAAGATGTATGGAAAGAGGAATTATCTCTGGTTATTTTCATATTTTATAAGCTAGCAGAAGCTAACTGACTAGAGATTGGGAATCTCACTTAATTTATGGGGCAATACCAAAATGTATTCTTTTATTTATTTAAAATGTAGGATAAGAATTAATAAGGTAATAAGTCAAGTAGAAGAGATCATCCCATCTCAGGCCACCTATTGGGATAGTCATTTCTAATGTCTACTACATCTTTAAATGTATATGTTTATACCCCCTGATAGAATTTAAGGCCCTTCACTTATGTCTTTGTATTTCTAACATAGAGTATAGTACCTGGAACATAAGCATCATACTACTTGACTAACAATGTGGAAAATGCCTGGGTGGCTGTAGTGGGAGCAGAATGGAAGGGACAGAGGCTAGAAACATTATGAAGGATGAATTGGCAGTTTCAATGTCTATATAAGGGTCAAGGGAGAAGGGAGAGTCATTGCGAATTGCAAAATTTGAAATCTGGGACTTTTTCAGAAGGAACAAAAAATACTGTTGACAGAAATAGGAAAACCATCTAATGAAATACCATCATAGAAATAGATGAGGGGTAGAATGAGGTAGGTGGAGGGCAGAAGGGATATTTTTGGGAAGGAGTCATTTCTTTAAAGTTTTCTAAACTTTCACTAAAGACTTGAGTGTAATTGCTGTACAAAGTTAGATGCTTTGCTACCAGGAACTACACATACAGGACTTGTTTGCCCTAGAAGAGTCACATTGAAAATATCTACTAGACCTTAGGGTACCATTCAGCTGAAGTCATTCCAACTTGTTGTTATATGAGTTAAGAATTGGGGCCGAGGCCATGGGTACCATGACTAATCTCTCATAACATATTGAAGCACAACTTTGTTCAAGGAGACATAGCCTTTGGCATTTGCTAAGGAATACCATAATAACCTATCACCAGAAGTTTTACAACCTCTATGAAGATATTCATGATACTATGTTATATAATCTAATATATGTAAAGTACATTGCAAATCTCAAAGCACTTTATAAATGCTAGTTGTGATAATTATTTTTATTATTATTAATGACAAGCAAGCAAATACCAAAACCTTGAAAGATGGAATTAATGTTTTAGGGAAGGGGCACCCAGCATCACTACACTATATATTGGGTAGAGAAGTGATGGAGTGGGGCAAGGTTTGAGTATGGATGTTATTATTTTAGGTACTGGGGAATATGTAAAGAAGATTAATATATTTTCTGCTCCTAGGGAATTTGCAATTCAAAAACCTTGAAATATTGTACTAAGTAATAAGTTTACATATATAAAATGTTTGACAGTTTGTAAAGATTTTTCTTTATAACCTCACAAAAAATGTACAAGTGTTAGTTGCAATTTTTTATGCTATGAAAATATGGTTCAGACAAGTGAAGTGTCTTGCTGTAATCAATCATCTAGTGGTAGAGTCAAGATTCAAACCCAGGTCTTCTGTCTTCATGTTCATTGCTTTTCCTGCTACTTCATTTGATAAGTGTATAAGTCAAATTGAAAAAAAACAGGATTATCAGAATTCAGAGGACATGCTGATCACTGTTTACTGAGGGGATCAGGGAACTCCCTAGTTTTATGAAGAAGAGAGGAACAGTTGCAAGAAGTGGCACCATGTTTGCATATATCAGTACTAATGAGAGTCAGCATGGCTTCGTGGATAGGGAACTGGCATGACAATCAGGAAGACCAGGGGTCAACCCCCACCTATGATACCTACTGACTTTGTGATACAATGGAAATCATTTAATTTCCCATTCCCCCAGGCAGCTAAGACTATAAGTTATACAGCTGCATTGATAGAGGGAATTTTCTCATTCCCAGGTCTTCCCTATACCAGTGAAAACACAGGTCTAGGTAAAAAACAAACAAACAACCAAAAAGACTAGGCAAAACTAATATAATTAGCCTTCCTATGTTTCTGGGCTGAAAAGGACTATAAGGTATATAGAAGTAACAGTCCTATTTCTATAACCCTTGTGTCAAATGTCCATGGAATGAAGGACCCAAGTTAACTTGTAAGGGACTTGTAGGGACAATCAACATTTTTGTTGTTTGGAACTCTTAAGCTAAAACCTGGGAAAATCTCTGCATGCAATAGATAGCCTCCCTAGGGTAAGTCACCTCTTCAGCTGTCAAGTATCAAAAAGAAGAAATAGAAACAAAAGTCAAAATATCCATTGTTACACAAACATATCAATTATAATAGTCCAGACTTTCTCAGTATCACATCATCCCTTCGACTAGATGGGGATAATTTGGTACATACAAGAGTCTGGCACACATTCCTTCAGCTCAAGGAATTATGGTTGCTCTAGGGAAAAGGTAATAACAGTTCATTCTTCCCACATGAGTTCACTTATCTTCACTATAAACCTGTGAGGTAGGTACTATTATTAGCCCCATTTTATAGATGAGGAAACTGAGGGACAGTAAATTTAAGTGACTTGTTAGTGTTACCCAGCTAGTAAATATCTGAGGCAGGATTCAAACTCTAGTCTTTCCTCCAAATCCAGTTCTGTATCTACTATACCACCTAGCTGACATGAAGCCTGAACTTTATATTCTATGCAAACTTGAGAACTTGCTCTTCCCCCAGAGAACATTGCATTTCTTGCATTTTGCCTTTTTTGTAGGCTATTTCCTCAGCTTGGAATGCTTTTTCTCCTTGCCTCAATCTCTTGGAATTCTTAGTTCCCTTCAAAGCTCAAATCAGGTCCCTTCTATCTTCTATAGGAAACTTTTTTAATCTCCTCAGTTGTTGGGGATCTACCTGAAAAAAAAATCACTTTGTATTAATGTAACTGCATACATATTGTATTCTCCACACTTCCCTTAGTAGAAGGTAACTTCCTTAAAAATAGGTACTGTTTAACCTTTGAGCCTTGCACATTTTTTTAATAGATTTGGGATAGCCTTGCTATAGGATTAGGAAAAATCCCTCTATCCCTCAATATTAGCAATGTCATTGCAATATATAGTCTTAGACAATAACCCTGGGCTGGTGCAAGGATCCCAGAGGAATGTATGTCAGACTTAACTTTAAGCTGGATTTTCTTGACTTCAAGGTCATCTCTCTGTCCATTAGACCAAACTTATTGAATTGAATGTGAGTATGAGGAAGAGCAGTCAGTAATTAGAAGTATTTGTCCAATTAACTGGGTTTATCCTTATACCACATGACATATTGTGGCAGACATCATCTTCAACTCTGAAAAGCAATGATTGGATGAAGTTTTTATCTCTATGTATATTAATCTCTAGGGGAATTAACAGGGACCAGAACACCTCTGATTTACTTCTCTCTTACTTTATTTCTTAGGTCACTCAGTGTCCTTTCTTAGACCACAACCATCACTCTTGGGAGGCTGCAATGGGGGAGATAGCCTGGGAACTTTCCTGTGGAACAAGGGAGAGACAATTATGGCTAAGGACAAGCAGTCCTAGCTGGATGACTGTGACAGACAAAATTAGCTGAGATGCTTTGGAAATGGAAGAACCTAAAGTGAATAGCAGTGGCTGATTAAACTGTTGTTTTGTGTTATTCACGACATTAATGCAGATTACTGAGTTTGAATTTCGTATACAAGTTCACAGTGTTCTGTTATCCATGTTTCTTCTCCCCCAAAGGAACATAAGCCATTTAAAGAGATGAATTGCCACAAGTAAGTTTTTGGAAAGTATACCACAAGATAAGAAACCGGTTCATTAATTCAGGCAATAGTAATCATTAGTATTTCCATTTCTAACTGCATAGGCAGAAATTTTGAGTCCCCAAGCAGGAATGAAATATTCTCTTACTCTTAGTTAATTGCACGCTCCCTAAAGTACATGAGTACTGGGATGGTATTCTTCTGTGCAGAGAGATGATGAAGATTTTTAACTAGTTTGCTCTCCATCATTTTCCCTACTCTCCCACTGTAGATCAGAGATACGTGAATAATGAATTTTCAATTAGATATTTAATTGATCTGTAGCAAGTTGAAATTTTCTTCAAATTGAGAGAGTTTACCTGGAGTGTGAATTCTATGAAATGTCACATTTTTAGATATTGGTAGTGTCTGATTACATTCTATAAATATTACCTGTTCAGTTAGTTGGCAGACATTTTGAGATTTACTAGCTATGTGATCATCAGCAAATAACTTCCCTGGGCCTTAGTTTCAGCCACAGGGCCTCAATCAAGGACCTAGAGGGCCACATGTAGCCTCAAGGCCCCAGGTTCCCCACCCCTGCACTAGACTCACACGTTTTGCAAGGGCTACTTGCCAACATATCAATATCTATTCTGTAAGTACATGAGTGACAATGGACTGGCCTTTAATCGTAGACAGGAACAGAATTTTGATAACATTCTTGGTATTTGATTAACCATTGAACTCAATATATCACAATTTTCCAGCCACTGTTTTAGGATCTTTGACACATTATCACCAAACACACACTAGATTTCTTTTGTTCAGGAGATGGAGCTCAAGGTGGTGGTAAGCCTGATGGTGAAAGAAAAGCATGCCTGGTTATATTGTTTGTTTATTTATATCCCCATGTAGTCATAACTATGTGTGTGTATATATATATATATATATATATATATATATATATATATATATATATATATATAGTGAAAAGAACACTGGACCAGACACTTGGATTCCTTTCCACTAACGAAATCCAAGAAAGCAGTTTATTTCTATAGGTTCATTTCCTCGTTTTAAAAACGAAGTTATCTTTAAGGTTCCTTTTAGCTAAGAATCAGCATTCTAGATCCAGAAAATCATGTAGGGATATTCAGATGCTTAGATTAATGGATGACTGATGATGGTGGTATGGGAAAAGACTGCTGGTGTATCTTCCAGCAAATCAACAAGGATTTCATGGACTGAAGAAAGTCTAGAAGCAGAGATAGATACATGACAATCTTTCCCTGCATGGTAAGACTAGTAATTCACTGTATCTGATCAAAATAAAATCCATTCAGACAGAATAAAAGAACACAATACCAGATAAAAGCCTAAAAAAAAGATGTTACCTCTAACAAAGACTATTTTATCGGGTCAATATATAATTAATGAATTATCTGTGACCTAATTTAAATATTCCATTTGTTCTTATCATCTTCATCTGTTAATATTTAAGTTGTCTTGGAATGTACTACATTGTTATAAGCCAGGCACAAAGGATAGTTCAAAGGTCTCATTAAATACATGCTGAAGAAATAAACCTTCACCTTGGGGTTAGATGCTAGAACATACGGGATATGTATGCATGCTAATATAAATGCTCTTTGTTTTTATGCTTTCAGCAACTTGCCTTCTGTTCATGGCTCAATGGGGCTCTGAGAACCTACATTCTTTAATTATTGTTGATTCAAGTAAACCATATTCTTATGGTAGATTTGTTACTTTTTCAGTTTTCAACTTCGCTGGCTTCCTGTCCTCCAGTTGTCTTTAGAATTCTGGTTACTACTTCACATGGGGAAGAAGTTCAGGGTCTCTTGTCAGCCGTTGTCAAGAAAATTCTTACCACTTAAATTAACAATGGGATTAGTTCATATTTTATTAAACAGACATGCTCATAGACTCACAAGGACCACAGCTGTGTCAGTTAATGAACCCCACAGAAGATATTGTTTCACTGATGACATGACAATTTATAAGCTATTAAAAGTTTAGCTGTTCTAACCATGTCTTCAAAATGTTCTTGTTTTTTTTCTAGTGGTAACTGAAAACTAAGTCAGAGAAGGAAAAAGAGTGATGAATGCACACCCTTTTATATCAGGATAGTTTTTCAAAGGGACAGATTTTCTTAAAGGGTACCATTTGAGTTGGTTTACTAAGTTGCTCAGAATTTGATCATTAATTAATCAAGAAGCATTTTATTAAATATTTACCATGTTCCAGGCACTGTTAGGCATTGGGGATACAGGTACAAAGAATGGAACTCAGAAGGATGTACAAGTACAAAGAACGTACATATAAGGAGCTTGTGTTTTAATGGAGCAGACAGCAAGGAGATATGTAAATATATATGGAGTAAATATAAAATGAATAATTGGAAATATGTACAAAGTAACTAATTACAAGGTAGCTTGGGAAAGAGGACAGTAGCAGTTGGAGGATAGGGAAAAAAAAATTTATGAATAGGTGGTATTTGAGTTTGTATTCCAGGAAAGTGGGAAAGGCAGAGCAAAGAAAGGTGTGGGAATAAGAAATGAAGTGTCATCTACAAAGAACAGAAAGAAGGCTACTCTAGCTTCCTCCCATAAGACAAAAGGGGGAGTAATATCCAAAGAGACTGGAAAGATATGTTTGGGAGTAGGTTGTGAAGGGCTTTGAAAACTAAACAGAAGAGTTTGTATTTTATCACAGAAGCAATAGGAAGCCACTGGAGTTAAATAGGGGAGTTACATGGTCAGATTGCCCCTGGGAGAAAACTACTTTGACAATAGTAAGTAACATTGATTGGAGTGATGGGAGAAGATGCAGGGAGACCAATTAGGAGGTAGCTGCAATAATCTAGGTGAGATATTATTAGGACCTGAACTAAGGAGATAGCTGTGAAAATGGAAAAAAAAAAGTTTTGGATTCAAGAAATGTAGAAAACGAAACAGGCAATCTACCAGCTGAATGGGTTTGTAGGGTGAAAGAGAGTGAGAAATTGAGGATAACTTAAAGGTTATGAACCTGGGATGGTAGTATCTTCAACAGATATAGGGAAGTTATCTGTTATGGATATTTTTACTTTGAGGTTTCTCTGGTATACCCTGTTTGAAATGTGCAGTCTGCAATTGTTAATGTGGCATTTAAGCTCAGGGGAGGGAGTGGGATTGGAGATATCTACATCTATTTCTCCAATCTCTCTGTCTGCCTCTCTCTCTCTTTCTCAATATATCTATGTAGATAGCTATATTGGGAGAGAATGTGTGTGTATGTATATGATTAGTTCTGTGTTTTAGGAAGATAATTTGATGCAGAGAGCGGACAAGTCGACCTAGAAGAACTAGTAAGGCACTTGGAGGGAGAGACGAGACAGTATGTGCCAGGCATCTCCCCTCAAACCCTAGTTGAGATAGCTCAGGACCCTGAACAAAGGAGTCTTGGGAATAGCAATGCTTCTAGCCCAGTGTCCTCTGACATCATCCTGGGAAGCAAGCCTAGTGGAGATTCTGCAGTCTGGTAATTGCTCTTGCAGATGCCACAGCTATAGCTACTGAAGACTCAGAAAATAAAGTTCTTTCTACAGTCATCTTTGATATTGTCAAAAGGTTTAGTGTCATAAATCATATGATTTTACCAGCGGAAATGACATTAAAGAAGAGGCATTTGCATCTGCTTTGTCACTACACCCTAGGGACCCTGGGACTTTTCCTTCTGATTTGTAGTTGAAACTTTCTATATATGTTATCTCTACCATTAGAATGGAGCTCCTGGAAGGTAGGGACTGTCTTTTTTTTCTGTTTGTATCCCTAAAACTTTACACAATGCTTTGCATGTAGCAAATAATGTTTCATTTATTCATTTACTGCTAGTTTTGAGTCAAGGATAGACCGTATTAATTCAGTTCTTCATTTGCATTAAGTATGGACAATTAGATGTTACTGAGTAGTGAAAAATAAGAAGGAGAGGCATATATTTTTGGAATAGTTATTGAATAGTATGTATTCAGATGTGCTTTCTCAGGCAGAGAGTAAAGCAATAAACAGACCAATAGTTAAAATTAGAAACTGTAAGCACAAACTCCAGTGTGTCACTGTGAATGTCTTTTCCCCTTCTCCTATATCACAAACATTCTGGACTTTCTCCCGGTAATGACTAAGTTAAATATATTGGCAGAAAACAGGCTTAAAAAACTCTACTCAGATGTTGCAATTTCTCCTTCCCTAAATTATAAGCTTGTTTGTATCATGAGTTTATAAGTATAGCATTTCAAATTCTTATAGCTTACCTGTGAAACATGGAAGGAGATAGTACCTTAATTCTGCATGGACTATTTTGGAATAAATTTCTATACTTACCTCAAATCCTCATCTTATAAGTCTGCTTCATTCATCTCTCTCTTCCCCCTAGCTATGTGATGTCTAACTTCTCAGGTCTCTCACAATACCTCTCCTATGAAGTTACATTATAGTTTTTAAATTTTTAATTATGTAGGTATATGTGCTATTTCCCCTTATAAATCATAACTTCTTTAAAGTAAGAGACCATGTGTTTTGCACCTTTGTATTTCTAGTAGCTAGCACAGTCTATGACCATATATTATATGCTTAATGATTTTTTTTGAAATGTATACATTGCAGAATTAATAATGTACACTGCTTGCACACTTAGGAAGTTTTGTGGAATCAAATGGTTTGGAAGAACTTGGTGTAGTCAGTGGTCTTTTAATCATCTTTTTTGCCTTCAGCCCAGAAGCATGCTTAAAACATACTGATATTTTGCCCAGAGAAGAATGAATCCTTGATGAGATAACCTACAGAGAAGAGAATTCCATAAGTTCACTAACTAAAAAATTCTCATTTAAGAATCCAAGAGAGCTTCTCATACCACCACCCTAGTTCTGGTTCTCATTACCTCTCAATTGGATGGTCTTAATAATCTGTTAACTAGACCCTATGTAAAGCCAAGCATGAGCAGCTTTCCAGAGGACTGCTGCTGTGAACAACTTCAAGGCTCTGATTAAACCATATAGTGAACTCTATTTATTCAGCAGTAAATTAGAGCAAATCATTCACAGAAATCAAGGTACAGCATTCACAATGGCATAATAACTTATCACTAAAGTGGCCACATAGTTTTCACCAAAGTGGTCACATAGTTTTAACGAAAGTACATTCATTTAGTAACTCAATAATTTAGTAAGTCCTTAATTCAATCATCCTTAAGGATGCTTGGGCACAAAGTACAAAGGTCAAAGTTCTCTACCCCTAGGTTACAATAAATCATAATCTTCTCAGTTAGTACATAGTATCCAAGTCAAGTAAAGTCTTCTTTCATCTTGACTCAAGGCTGGCTCTCAGCTTCTATGGCTCCTCTTCCATGGTCCCAGCTCCAACTGTCACTTGGGTTCAAAGACAGGGAGCTCCCAGTTCCTCGTCCAGCTCTTTGTCCAGTTCTTCATCCAGTTCCCATTTCATATTGAAGCTCACAGTGTCCAGTCTACATCAAGTGCTTCACAGTTCCTGTTTCTGGGAAGACAAAGATTAACAGAGCCACAATAATATTCATACACATTGCTGGCACCATCATCAATTCACTATTAGCCTGTGAAATCAATTCAGATCCAGCAACAAAGTCTGAGAACTCAAGATAAATCATCAACATAGAAATCAACAAAGACCCACAAACAAGGTCCAAGAGGTCAATACAAATCATCAGTAAAGTCCCAGGACCTCCAAAACCCTCCTCTAGTACTTCTGTAAACAGACAACCAGAAAGTCCTCTTTCAGGGCTTCCAGTAAAGTTCCAGTGCTTCTGTACAAAGTATTACAAACAAACATCAACACAGACAGAACATACAGAGCGCTGGGATACCACAAGTTTTCTCCTTCTTGACTCTGTCACCACAAGAGTTCTCTTCTGAGTTCTTCTCAATTCTCAGTTCAGTCTTCAGTCCAGCAGTAGTAGCCTGGCCTCCAAATGCTTGCTGAGAGAAATTCTGACTCTCTAGCTTGTGTTTTTCTTTATATAAGGCATTGACTCCTCCTTGTTCCAGCTCCTTCCTGTTACATCAGCAATAGGGGTTTATACCTTCTGTTTCTTAACAGGGGCTTGATATAATTAACTCGAAGCTAAGTGCTAAGTACCTGTTAGCTTGCCAATACAAAGGGATCTTCAAATTGCATTACTATTACACCCTATCACTCCAGTTTCTTCCATAGCCAATCTCTTTTCACATGATTGTCAGTTTAATCTTCCCAAAAGCATAATATTGAGGGCATTGCTATTTTGGTCCAACATTTATCTGTGGTGCATCATTATCGAATAGCTGAAGTCCAGGTTCCTTGACAAAATATATATTGACTCTAGCATCAAATAGGAATTTCTTTGTTTGGCATGTAAAGTTCATAAGACCTGATTCCAACCTACCTTTCCAGGCTAATTATATGTTAGCTCCCCCTTTTCACTCTCTATGGCCCAGCAAGACTACTCTCTTTACTGTTCCCTCTTCAAATTCTTCACATCTTTTGTTAATCATTCAACATCCACCAGTGAACAGCTGGAATCATAGGATTATAGATTTAGATGTGGAAAGAAACATTGGTCATCTAATCCCGTCATTTTGCAGATCAGGAAATGGAAGGCAAGAAAAGTTAAATGAATTGCCCAAGTAAGTAGCAGAGCTGGAATTTGGATTTATGTCCTCTGACAACTAAGCAGTGGGTATTTTTTTTCTTGGACCACAATACTTCTATGTTTATTAAGTGCCTACTGTAATTAAACATTGCACTAAGCAATTGAGGAAACTTTTAAGTTTAAATAAGATTTTATTTTTACGTAGTTGGAGCTTTCTATCTCACAGGAAACAAGACACAAATAGTAGACAACATACATAAAATTACGTGATAAATGCCTTAGAGAGGGAGATAAAATAAAATGGTGAATTTAGAGGAAAAATATCATTAATGATGGAAAATCAGGGAAATGTTTTGTGGTGGCATTTGAAATGAACTTCAAAGTATGAAGAGGAATTCAATAAGTAAAGATAGAGAGGGAAGATAAGAAAAAAATCAGAGAGACAGGAAAAGTAAATGACACTACTGGGAGATGGAGAGTAGTATGGTTTGACCAGGGCACACAGTAGAAAAAGTATAAGGTAAGATTGTCAAAACAAGATGGTACCATATTTTAAATGCCATGATAATCAGAAAAATAGATAATTAGGAGCCAGAAATCTGAAGATAAAATTTTGAGTAGAGGAGTGACATGACTAGAACTATACATCAGAAAAATTATGATTTTTAGCAGGATGAAGGATCAATTGAACAGAAGAAAACACAGATAGGAAGTCTTGTGAGGAAGCTATTTTCAATAATTCAGACAAATATTCAGATAATTATGATGACTTGCTCTATGGTACTGACAGAAAAAATATAGAAGATGGGATAGATGTGAAAGTTCTTGCTAACATGGAAGTCATAGACCTTGGTAAATGATTATGATAATTTAAGGAAAGAGAAGATTCAAAGATAGTCCTCAGGTTTTGAATGTGGGAAATAAGGTCAGAATGTGTCACAGAAAAAAATGAAGGTTCATTCTTTGTACTTGTATGAACAGCATCTTGACCAGTGTCTGATGCATAACATAGAACATGCTTAATAACAGCTTGTTGATAGTTTGTTTGGAGTTGGTAGGAGGGGATAGGCAAAATATAATGTTTTATTTTGTCCATGTTGCTTCTGATGTACAAGTTCTGATATTCATGCATAGATTTCCAATGAGCAGTTGGAAATTGGGGATTTATAAAATATATTAGTGAAGTAGATGAGATTTGGGATTTATTTGCATAGAGGTAGTAATTGAAAACATAGCAATGAGTGACATTGACAATACAGAAAGCCTATAAAAAGAAGAGAAAATGGAAAAAGGTCCTTGAGGAACACTCAGGTTTAAGGGGTTGGGATAAGAATGTATTCAGTGAAAGAAATAGAACAGGGACAGGCAGAAAGAGGGGAACTAGAAAAAAAAATATGATGTTTCTGGATCCAGAGGAGGAATATTTAGTAACAGAGGGTAAACTGTGTCAAATGCATCTAAGGGGTGAAGGAGGAAGAGGATTAGGAGAATGTTATTGTAGATGGCAAATAGAAAATTATCGGTGACCTTAGGAGAGAGCTATTCCAGTTGAACTTTTTGGAAACCATATTAACAAGGGATTGAATAAAGAAAGTGAAAAACAAGGAAGAGGAAGTATGATTTATAGATAGCCTTTCCAAGAAATTTACCAAGAAAGCAATAAGATATTAGGTAAGTGGGTTAGAAGGGTCAGGGAAGAAATTGTTTTCTTTTTTCAGAATTAGGGAGAGTAGGATGTGTTTTTAGGCAGATGAGAAGGAATAAGGAGGGGAAAAGGGAGGGAAGGAGGACGAAAGAGAGAGGGAGAGAGGGAGAGGGAGAGGGAGAATGAAAATCAATGAGAGTGTGAATGTTAGAGATGGAAGGTCATTAAAACAAGGTTTGAAGGAGTTAAGGAAATGAGTTTGAGGATATTAGTAGATGAACTACCCTTATTGAGCAATAGGCCTACTTCTGGAGTGTGTGACTAAATGTAATACAGAACTAAACCTTGAAATAAAATAATAAAAGCCCATTTTATCCTGAATGGGGGGGGGGGGGCTCTCATGGCTCCTATATTTTGTGATTCAACTTATTCCTCAAGCACTATTTTCACTTAACAAAGTACCAGATCTGTACCTTTTGGATTTTGTCCTTGTATTGGGCCATATTCTATACTGCATTGGTAATATTGACAAATCTGTTTAATTTAAAAAGTATCTAAGTGGCCAAATTTTATGGTGAAAGTGAAGTGTAGAGAAGAAATCTGGGCAATTCAAGTATACACCAATAAAGCAACCTACTTTTACCTGAATTTTATTGCTTAAAGTAATCTGATTAAAGTATGTTATTATTATTGGGGTTTTTCCCAAGTAAATAAGATAGTTTAATTTCCTTTATTACTCTAGCTTGAATATAGGCATTTGAAATGTTTTATTCTTAATATGTGCTGGTTAAAATAGATCATTTTTACTGGACTAAAATTATTTTTGCTATTAATGAATTATACTTTGTCAAGAAGTGAATGAAATTATAATTTGTTTAGTGTATTGAAAAATAACATGTCCTGTTATTTGAATTAAAGCATTCTGGTTAAATATGTTGCCACATGTGCCATTAAATAGCTCTATTTTTCTAAGAATTAGAATGCAGTAAAATGCCATGTGTTTTCATTATACTGATTATAATTTGATATCTGATGATTGAGAAGGAACTTCAGCATCTTGAAGTCCATTATTTATGACTTTACTGTACTTTAGGAGCAGAAGATGCAGGGGAATGGACTAGCTCTGTACTCTTAGGATTTTGCAGTTGATTATTGTACAAGTCTAAGGAAATATTCATACAAATAAAATCACACATCCTTGAAGTAATAAAGTAAGAAATCCTTTAAGCATAGGGTGCCGGAAATTATGGTTATTTGAGTGTACTGGTTGATTGTATTCCAATGAATGTTTACTGTATTAAGTTGTGAACTGGAGCAAAATGTTTTATTATATGTAAGTAATAATCATCACAATTCTACATCCTTGTTCTGCACAATCACATACCTGGACCACATTAATGACTATTTTATGTGTTCAAACATAAGACATTAGTAAAAAAGAAAGTGGCATTTCCAAATACCAATGAGACTGTATTATACCTAGAAGACCACTTAACAGTGCCCTTTTGTGGTAGGGTCTAAGCCAATTATTTGTTTATTTGGTCTAGAAATGTAGTTTCACCTACATACCAATGCAGATGTGCATCTGCCTTTAAATGACTCATAACAATCATATGTCATCTATGACTTAGATGCAAGTCATAGAGATTATACATACTTTGTGCTTCATTATGCTATCTCTTCTGTAGGAAGCTCTTGTCATCATTTTTCAAGTAAGCTTTTTGTCTGTTCTAAATGGCACTTGAAATAACTAAGGCTAAATAAGAAAACAAAACATCACTTCCTTCTTTTCACAATATTAACCTTTTATCTAACATAGCAGTTTTCTGAAAATTAGCTGTGTATAAATGGTATTTCTGTGTACAACTTGTCCTGCCTAGAAAAGTTAAATATTTCTAATTAACTATTTAAATCAGTTTCTCAGTTCTCAGGTCCAGTGGTTTATATTCATTTAAACAAATGGAATTTTAAAGAGAAACTAAACACTGCAGTGATAAAGCAACCACAGATTGATTATTCCCTCTCCCCTTTGCCTTCATCAGTAGCTAGAAGGGATAAATTAAGACATCATGTCTTGGTTCTATTAGCAAACATTTGTGGGTCAGTAAAATGGATGAAGTAAAATACAGTCTTCACACTGTATAATCAATAGCTGGGAAAATGCTGATGACTGCATCACCGCAGCTGAATTGTCACTATTACAATTTTTCTTCCACAGATATCAGGTTACTTAAGTTATTTAGATACTATCAAGAGAAGCTTGTACAATATTCTGGTTAGAAAGAGCAGAATGGATGACCTCATACTACAATTCTGTAAGAAAGTGAGCAACATAGTTTACAACAACTGACACAATTGGTGACTGATTACCACTCTATCATTATGCACACATACACACACACACACACACACACACACACACACACACACACACACACACACAGCAGCAGCAGCAGCAGCAGCCTTCCATACAGAACATACATAGTTGATTTCAACTCTAACCTCTGCCATATATTATCTGTAGGACCTTGGGCAAAGCACTTAGCATCTCAGTAGCCCAAATAATTCTTGAAGAATTTAAATTAAATAACTTATTGTCTGTTCTGTTTTGCTGCTTTAGTAGAGGGTGTTTTCTCACTAGAAATTTACCAATATTTATGAATTCAAAGGTCTGGACCTATACACATGCATATTTATATAATATAAATCTAGATATATGCATGCATATACACAAATCCATGTTCATACACACATGTGCAAACAGTAATGAGTTTTTTACTTGGATGCATCATCATGGTTTGGTAGTGACTCCTAGGTCCAAGGATATGCCAGTAGAGTGCAAGATCAGGCAGGTTCTACCCAAGTGCAATGATGAATTCATTAGTCCTCTGTCTAAAGCAGTGGTTCTCAACCTTCGCAATGCCACAACCCTTTAATACTCGTATGTGGGTGTATCTGCATGTGAGTGGACCCACCTGGAGACAGAGGAGTGGTGTCTTGGTTCCTAAGACGATGGAAAATGTGTTTTTTGATGGTCTTAGGCAATCCCTGTGACTCCTGTGAAAGGGTCGTTTGACCCCCAAAGGGGCCTCAACCCACAGGTTGAGAACCACTGGTCTAAAGCATCATCTCGCTAAGTATAGAGAAGGCTATCCCTAGAAGACTGGCCAACAGGTGAATTTTTGAGTCATAGCAACCTGCCAAGTATACAAAATGGCCTATGGTCCTGTACTATTCCTGCAGATTCTAAAGGGATGATGGAAGGTTAATAGAAAATGGGGGGAAATGGCTCACCAATTACGTACAAAAATTAGCTTCACACTTGGTATTCTTGTGATCTTTTGTCTGTAGCTGGTCAGTTAACATACTAGTGGAGGAAGTGGCAGCTGATTATAACTGAAACCAGAAGACGTAAAGATTTTGTTGCTAATTAGGGGTCTTGTTGGAGAAGCAGATAATGAAGTTGGTAAAGTAGCTCTTGATTGTATGTGCACCAAAGAAAAAGAAGCATTACTTCTTGAGGCATTGATCATCTTGCCTTTCACTAAGCACAACGAACATGAGGAAATATACCAGTATAAAGATAACTATAGCATATGCATGTAAAGTATGAAAAAATAAGAGTTTTTTGGAAATATTTGATAAAATCTTCCAATTTGTTCTTCTGTGACTTAAGTATAAAAGCATGCATTGGAAAGGAGAATAGAAAATTATTAGGAACATGTTTCAGGATCAAGAAATGAAAGATCAAAGGCTTGTAAAGTAATTGTCACCCTATGCCTACATGTCGTGAATGCTTTCTTCAAAAATAGGTAGATGTGAAGGCACTGGCTATGGTGTATACTGAATACATGTATTATATTATACTGTGTCTGAACAGGCAGAAGGCAACTGGTTACAGTAATTTCAAAAACTGTTACCCCGGTGCAATAAGGCTATTGACTGGTTAAAGCACAAGTCAAGGCATGTACCAAATTGGAAGAAAGGTTTTTAAAAGTTCAAGTGCTTCTTATTAGTTATGGGGATATTGAAAGACTAGAGAGGCTGGTAGCCAGAAAAGGCCTCATAGTCTTCTAAATGAGAGCATTTACATTACATAAAAGTAACACTCATTTGCAAGTAAAACTCATTTGTAAATAATTATAAGGTTGACAGACTAATGAATAGTAACCTCATACAAAAGTAAAAAACAGTTGAGAAAACTAGCCTGCAGAAAACCATGTGATGAGATGAATTTCTATCATCCCCCAAACATTTGTAGATCAAAAAAATGAGGATAATAAACAGATGTAAAATATGACAGATCTGCCTGGAGTTCTTTTAGTTATCTAATCTCATCAGATGTGACAGTTAATCCTTGAATTGTATTATAAAGGAAACTCATAGTTGGAGGAGATCTCAGGGAGGCTATTTATCTTTGTTGTTTCTAACCAAGATTCCCTTATACAACATTGCTGGATAATAAATGGTCATTCAGCCTCTCTTTGCAGACGTCCAGTGAGGTGTAACCCACTATCTCCAGATACAACCCATTTCACTTGACTTCAAGCCTAAATCTGCCTTTTTACAACATTCTACCCTTGGTTCCTTGCTGTGTCCTCAGGGAACAAGGAAAACAATTTGAATTTCACTTTCAAATGGAAGTTCTTTAACACTGTCATTCTGTTCCATTCAAGTCTTGTCTTTAGCAGGTGAAACATATACAGTTCTTTCAACTAGTCCTCTTATGGCCTGGTATCCATCTCCTTAACATCCCAATCTCCTTCCACTAAATACACTTTAGCTTGTTTTTGTGTCCTTTCTAAAAAGTGATGCTAAGTATTGGATATAGTACTATAGATAGTCTGACAAAAGCAGACTAGAGCGCATTCTAACACCAGACACTATGCCTACCTTAATGCAACCAAGTACGACGTTAGCATCTTTGTCTGTCATGGCTTACCACTGACCCATGTTGAGCTTGTAATTCACTAAAATGCCTCTATCTTGTAAAAGCTATTTTTGAAGAACTTCCTATTTGTATTAAATTCCTCTTTATTCTTTTCTGAACTAAAAAAAGTATTCATAGAGAAAAGTTGTGATAGAGGTGATGATATCTTGAAAATATTGAGGATTCTATTTATCCTTTTTTTATCAGCAAGGGGAAAATAACAAAAGAATGGAGAAAATCATACCTATTCCTAGGTAATTATGATAACTAATCGCTATGAACAGATATGCCTGCTTTTAAACCTTTATCATATCTGAGAATAATTTATGTGTCTTTCATGCTCCTTGATAAAAATGAAATATGGGAACTAGCAGACTTTTGAAAGACCATAGCCTTGCAATCAAATGAAGGATAGATCGAAAGGTGTTTATTGTTTGTTGATTACAAAAAAGCATTGGACTCAGTATAGTGAATCTAAAGGTGATTCTTCAGCAAGGAATTTCTCAAGAATACTAAGATCATACAATATTCCTTTTTTTTAATTGATTTTTTTAAATTTTATTTTAGTTTACATCATTCATTTCCAAGAAATTTTGAGTTACAAATTTTCTCCCCATCTTTCCCCCACCCACTGCCCCAAAACAGCCATCCCAGTGTATCCCCCCACCCCCAGTCTACTCTCTCCTATGTCCTCCCCCCTCACCCTTCTGACCTTTCTGTAGGGCAGGATGGATCTCCCAACCACAGTGCCCGTGATCATACAATATTTCTTGATAAATGTAACTTTAATTCTATTCTGGTACCCTCTGATAATTAGCACCAGATGCAGCCAAGGAAATGGAAATAGTATCTAAGGTAAAGCAGGGAAAAGTGGCTGGACTAGTCTAAGTACAAACAGAAGATTCTGTGGCAAAAAGAAAGAAACAAAATGTTGTCATTGACCTCAGTGTGAAAATATGAATGGAAGAATGAAGAAAATGGGATAGATTTTTAAATATATTTCAGATGGGCAGATAACAAGTAATGAGTAAAAACTCAAATGCTATTACTGATAATAGGTAGTTGAAAGGGCATCAGCAATTACCAGAACCTCTTCCTAATTTCTAATCTCTCTAAAACCTTTATTAGAATGAGCCACATACATATTCTAAAGGTATCCATTATGAGAATTTGAAGAGTGAACAATTTTCTGCAGTAAAGTAGATGTTCATAGTAACACGCTTGACCAAAATGTATGGAATGAGAGACGAGCTGACTGTAATTAGGGATTACAAAACAGGATTTGACTCAGTCTTTCAAAATATAACCTTAAAGATTCCATTCTGACAAAAATTGTATCATATATACATTAAGTTCATTCTAGATTTCTTGATGAATGGATTATTGGATTATCAGCATCAAGCTAAGCTATAGAACACAAAACACCATATATATATATGTGCACACCTACACCCACACACCTACACACACCCCTACACCCACCCCCCCCATACATATATGTATATATGTATGAATGACAGAGATTGATTTGATTGACCAAAGATAATTTCTACTGTCTGTAATGTCAAGC
>CM053583.1:94248471-94261897 GCA_028627135.1 Pseudochirops cupreus | reverse complement strand
AGTAAGTTTTCAATTCAATCCAAGTACTACTCTGCCCCTGGACAGTACATTCATTTAGTCAGTCAAAGTCTCTTTTCTCAAATGGAGATTAGTTTCCAATCATAAACAAAGTAAATTCATTTGGTCAGTCAAAGAGCACAAAAAACGCAAAAGTTTCCCACCCCTGGATCACAACTGAATTACAATACCATCCATTAAAGTCAAGTACTTTCTCAAAAGGGACAGGAGAGCACAAAAGGCCATCTACCCTTAAGCTACAACAAGGTTAAGATATCATCACAGCATTGAAAACCCAAGGAAAGGTCTTTCCTTCATCTTGACCAGTTCTCAGCAATCTCTGTTTCTGGGGAAGCAAAGCCTAACAAAGCCACAATATACATTGCCAGTGTCCTCATCAATTCACTCTCTGCCTGCACAACAGTCCCAGAAACCCTGAAAACATCAGGAAGATCCTATTCCAAGATTTCTGTAAACACACAACAAAAAAATTCTCCTTCAGGGCTTCTGAACCAACAGCAAGCTACCAGGACCTCTGCAACAGCAGCACTGTCCTTCACCAGCAGACAAAACTGGCAAAACAACATCAAAACAGACAGACGAAATACTAGCATCACAGCCATGCCTCCTCAGCTCTTGGCAGCTCTGTGTGGCAGTTCTCAAAAGTCCTGGGCAGCTCCAACTGACCCTCAGCAGTCTTTCTCTCAGCAACTCTGGCCCCCGGCAATTATCTTCTTCCTCTTCCTCCATGATACTGCTCCACAAAAGTCCTTCTGGCTTCCTCTGTTTGGGCTTCTCTCTAAATTCACAGCACCAGCTCCTCCCAGTTCAGCCCTCTCTCTTCACATCAACAAGTCCATCCCACAAGTGGTATTCACAAGCTCTGGGTTTTAACACTCAACTTGAAAACCAAGCCAATACAGGGGGATCTTTAAATTCCATTACCATTACACTGTCTTGGATAATGTCTAGGTGGACCCCAAATGAAAGAGAAAATCCCTATAAGCAAACAAATCAATTTAAGAGGCATTTATTAGACACCTATGATTGCTAGGCACTGTGCTAAGTTCTAGAGATACAACGAAAAGCAAAAATAATCCTTGCCCTCCAGCTGCTCATTATCAAATGTGGGGAGAAAACATGCAACCAGCTATAAACAAATGGCATATATATATATATGGGATAATATGAGGGAATTGAGGCCCAGGGAAATTAAGTGAATCCCCTTGGATCATACAAGGAGCATATAGAAAAGTTGACATTTGAATCTAGGTCCTTTGACTCCAAATTTGGTGTCGTTTCCATTTTTAACATGCTGCCTAGAAATAGCTCCAGAATTAGGAACATTCTTTGTGGAGGACTCCTAAGAGGACCTGGAGAAGAACTATAGGTTTTGGAAGGCTTGTGATTTGAATATTAAGGTATCATAAATATGTATGCTTTTGATAGTCATTTGGAACATAGTTATGAAGCTATATATATATATTTTTTTAGCAATTATGGCAGTATTCTCAACTAATTTTTTCCCAAGTGTCATATCCAGGTTTCTCAAAGTGGAGAAGTAATTTTAATGTAACCTGCGAATTATTTACATTGGCTTAAATATCAATAATTAAATATCTATATCTATGGAGCCATTTGATTCTATAAACTCCCTTATATACCATGCATATGACCAGAGAATTTAAATATTGAAACTAGATGATAATGCCTCATTCATCTGTACTATTGCATAATATAGTAAATGTCATTTTTGTGATGATTTTTGTAATAAAGACAAACACTAAAGAGATGGAGCAGGGGGTAGAGCACATGGCCTATTTTCAAGAATATCTGAGTTTAAATCCACATACTAGATGTATCATCTTGGGTAATTCACTTAAGGTCTGGATACCTTGGTTTTTTCAGCTGTAAAATGGAAATTATAATAGCATGTACCTCCCATGGTTGTTTGTGACGCCCAAATGAGAAAATACTGTGCTTAGCACAATGCTTGGCACATAGCACTATATGAAAGTGATTGTTATTATGTGTGGATGTAAAGAAGACAATGAGTCAAAGATGATTTGAGTTTAGAAGCCGAATGACCAATAAAATGGTCCTGACAGTAATAGAAATAAAGAATTTGGAGAAGGGTCCTATTTTGGGATAGGAAAATGTTAAATTTAATTTGGAATATTTTTAGTTTGCAAAAAAGTACAGGATATTAAGGGGGTTATATCCAGAATGCTGTTAGAGAAATGGAACTGAACACTTGATGTTAGGCCAGTCCTGGAGATGCAAATTCCAATTCATCTTTATATATTATTAATCACTGTCTAGCTTTCTTATATTTATCTAGTTACAATTCAGTTCTATAAACATCCAACAAGAGCTCTTCAAATTAACCTGAGAACAGAAACATTTGTAAATACAATGTGTAAATTTTAAGTTTAAAAATAATGTGCAGAGAGGCACAGATGGCGTTTTCTTCATCGAAACTGAAAACTCTTGAAAAAACACCCTCTTTTTGGCAAGTCTTCCATCCCCATAGACACTTATGTTATTCAGTTTTTGGTGCCCTTTATGTTTAGTATAGAATCTCTGATCAGTTTATGAAATAGAACTGCTTTGGGAGGAACCTTACAGATTAGCCCAGGTGCCTGAATTGTGAATCCCCTCAACATCCTCAAATGATCATCCAGACTCACCTTTATAGTAAACTCAAATTTACTTTCCTGCCTGTAATTCCTATATTTTACTGACCTCAGTTCCACCCTCTGGAATGAAGCATAAGTAATCTAATCTTCTTCCACATGACAACCTTTTAAATATTTCAAGGTGAAAACCATGTTCTCCTTACACTCCAGCAAGTCTTCCCCAGTTTAAATATCCCCAGCTGCTTCATTTAGTTCTTACATAATAATGCTGTTATATTCCTTCTTAAAAGTCTAGTCACCCTTCAGGTTTTCACTATCCCATTTCAAATGTAGCACTTGTACTGAAAACAATACTCCAGGTATTGTCTGACTAAAACAGAAAACAGGGGCACTATTTTATACTTTGTTTTGGTCACTATGATTCTATTAAAAGAAATAATATGAGTAAAGTATTTTGCAAGCATTTAACTTGTATATAAATGTTGGTTATCATCATCATCATCACCATCAGCACCACGCTAGTGCCACTGCCTAAAGGCAACCAAGATTAAACCATGATTTTTGGCTGCTGTATCTGACTTTTGACTTACTTTGAACTTACAGTTCAATTTCAGTCAACTCTCACAACTTCATGTTATTTTTCTATGCATTTCTTTGAAGTGATTGAGAAAAATACTGGACAGAATAAGTCAAGTGTAGAGTCCTATAGCATACTGTCATAGCTCTCTCTTAAGGTTAGCAAGGATTCATTGATGAATGTGGAGTAAAGTTGAGTTTCAAGAAGACAAAAATGAAAAAGATCTATTTCCTACAGTACAGAGCTATGCTAGCCCATGGGTGCTTTGAGCTGTCCTCATGTCCACGTGAAGTACAGTGTGGTAATCAGTGATTAACACAGTATCTGGCACACATTAGGCACCTAATGTTTGCTGACTTGCATAACATTTTTGCTGTCAGATATTCATCCTTAATCCATCCCTGATACTCCCCTGTTTTTGAACACTGTCCTGGACATTGAGGAGAGCTCCTCATATTAAGAATGCCTAAGATCTAGTTACTGTTCTCAGACCTAGTCACCTCCCAAAGGATTATAGAGTCATAAGGGTTTCAGAAACCATGTAGTTTAACCCCCTTATTTACAAACAGGCTCAGAGGATTGCCAGTGTCACACAGATAAGTGAAAGGGCCTAGATTTAAGCCCACCTATCTCATTCCAGAGCCAGTGTTTTTCCAGTGTGTACCCCTGTCAATTTAACTTTTTTTTAACATGTAAATGTCAAGTGGTATTTCAGAAGGCACAAGTGCCACAGAAGCCTTATTGGCTGCCCTGTGGAGACATACCATTTTGTAAACACTTCCCCAGGTACACTGATGTATTTTCCTTCTTCACAAAATTATGTCATGTTCCTCAGTCTAATAACAAGAGCTCCCATTTAGTTAGCCCTTTGGAATCCTCAAAGACTGCATGAATATCATCATAGTTGATCTTTATAATAGCCTTCTGAAATAGGTATTATTATTTCCATTTTATAGATGAGGTAACTAAGGTTGTGAAAGGTCAAGGGATTTGTCCAGTGTCTGTCAGTAAGTGTTAGGGGCAGGATTTAAGCCCAAATTTCCCTGGCTTCTAGACCAACATTGCTTTACCTTTATGTTAAAATAGATATTAATGGGGATGGACTTAACTTAAGTTGGATTTGGTATACTCTAGGAAAGAAGAGCCCAGCTACTCCCTATTGTCTTCCTACCCCCTTCACCCACAACAGACAAACAATCTTTTAAGTAGAGATGGTATTATAGATTAAGATTGACCACTATGATGTCCCTCCTTTTGCTGAAAGTAAAAGAGAAAAAGTAAATTCCTTTTTCAATGTGCTCCCCCCTTTCAAAATGGCAGAAAAGCATGAGGCAGAGAGGTGTTAAGCAGAGATAGATAGAAATAGGGAAGAAAAGGCAGAACAGAAGATCAAGAATAAATGCATGGATGGACCCCCATCTTCTGCATCCCAGGAGCCCTGCTGCTTACCCTGTGACCCCTATTAGAAGGTTATATCTTAAAAGAGATGTCCTAGCTGAGAATTCTTATGAGCCCTTTTAAGTTACTTTCCCCTGGAAACAAGTAGGTGTTTGTTCAAGAATATAGGAGCCTAGAAGATAGAAATCCAGATCTAAATTAAGAAGCCTCATGACTTTCAAACTTAGAAAAAGAAAACTGTTCTTCTCCACTTTGAACTATAACTCCTTGAAGCTTTTGTGAAGCCTTTCCGGGTCCTGAAGCACAAGATATTACAGCCACTTCAAACAAAGTAGAGTGAAGGTGAACTGTCATTATTATAAGACAAGGGAGGCATTTAGACACTGAAAGAACATCCTCACCTGAATTTCTCTCCCTTTTTCAGAATATGTTTAAAGTAAGATTGCAAGGCAAGCTTCATTACTTTTATGTGACTTCAAACATGAAATTAAATACAGAGTGATGGTATACTTGAATGAGTTTGAGTTAAGGTGATTTCTGAGCATGCAGAAAAGAAAGACTGTATAAATTAGTTACCCAATTTTCTTGATCTTGGTGTTCCCCTCAGGTCTATTTCTCTAGGTCAGCTACTCGGACTGTCCAGTTAATTTCCCTTTTTGTTAAATAATTCTTTGGTCCTGAAGTAAAGCCTGAGTTTTATCCCAAAGACCTCATTGCTTTATATAAGGTTTACTTAGTTAATAAAACTGGACAATAATGTGTAGAACTTAATACAACAGTGTTATAAAAAAACTTATTGAGGCCAGTTATATATATGCCGAGGTAAAGTAGTGGTGTTACCTATGTTTTTTTTTTAATTTGCCTGAAGGAGGGGTGTGTGTGTGTGTGTGTGTGTGTGTGTGTGTGTGTGTGTGTGTGTGTTTTTTCTTATTTTTTGTAACCTATTCCAAAATAGTTAAATTTCTTAATTGTTTGGACTCTGGGTACTGGGAGCAAATAGGTTGGCATAACTGGATAGTTGAGGCAGGTGCCAAAGATGGGGGGAGTTAATAGAGGGACGATAAATCTAGGCCAACATTTTTTCTCTAGTGCTACCTCTACCTAAGGGTGTTTCTCAGAATTTCTGCTGATCACTGTAATTTATGTGTGAGGCCATGGACACGGAAGGTAGATAAAACAATTAGAACATGACAAAGAATGTAAGATACTTTTGCAGTTAGATTTAAGGGCATTTAAAGGCTAGAAACACTACATTTTTATGGGTTTGTGGGGAATTGGGGTGCAGATATTAAGTATATGTTTTCTTGGAGATTAGAATTTCTTACCAAACAACTACTTGGGCATGTCTTATATTGAAATGAGCTATATTGTGACTTGATGATCGTTATTAGTATTTTTCAAGGCCTTGTGAAGGGTTGAAGGTGTGAAATTTTAGAGTTAGAAGGGAGTTTAGAAATTTTATTTCATTTGTTTTTTTCTCATATATTTGTAGTTGGGCATATGGTCGACTTGCACCTACTTGCCTCCCTTAGCACTCCAGCATTCTTTTCATTGGTATCTTGTTTGTTTTTAACTGCTAGATTAAAATAGTTGGCATCCTTTTTACCAGAGTTAAATATTTAAATGTATGCTCCTTGAGGGCAGGGACTACTAAAATTTCTACTTCTGTATTCCCAATGATTAGCACTGTCTCAGGCAGATAATAAATGTTTGTCTAGCGAATGAATTGAATTAGTCTCACTTAAACATTTGGCTTTTGGTAATCACATTGCCATTGCCAATAGGAATTGGAGAAGTGAGGAAATTGGCAATCAGATTTGAAAATTTTTGGAAATAGATTTCCAAATTTAATAGATTTTTGGAAAACTACTTAGATTTCATGCATTTTAAAGAAAAAAAAATATCCCTGTAGATAAGGGGCTTACACTGAGAGACAACCAAACTTGTAATCACATTCATTTACAAGATTATAAAAAGCTGGCTTCCCAAACTGGGATAGGGAGAATTATCATTCCTGTATTGTACTTTATTGCCTCTGCCATTCTCTTATTACAGTAGTTTGCTCATCAGAATTCAATTTTGCTTCCTTTCTGCTAATCTACTTTGGGACTTTGTATACAGATTTGCTTTGTGTCATTTTCTGAGTTTTAATTTTAATGCAAGAGACTATGACTCATGACTGGGGGTTGTGTCATGCTCTAATTTAAGTTCATTTTGCTTTTATGTAAAATAGGGATTTGGCTATCGATGATTTAAAGAAGCTAGGGAGGCTGGGATTATAGAGTTATGAGGCATTGTAGAGATTACAAATCCCAGCCCTTCATTTTACTGATGAGAAAACTGAGGCCTAGGGAGGCTTCATGATATGCTTGAGGCCAAGCAGGGAGTGTCAGAGAGGAGGTGGGACTTCTGCCAAGCACCTGATTGCAACTCCCACCCACTTTCTTCCACTCCACATTTCTCCTTTTCTATGGGGTGGTTATTCAAGGCTATGATAACATTACAATTTCTGCAGGAAAGGATATGTTTATGTGTAGGAATGCTATAGTTTGGGAGAACATCAGGGGAGAATGGTGAACAAATACGGAAAATGAGTGGGCTTGATGACTTGGACTTTGAAGGTCCCTTTCTATTCTAAATCTGTGATCATATGCACAAGCAAAGAGTCTAACAAATAATATCTTTTGCCACTGATATAATAGAGTAATAATGCAATGAAAAAAACATATATACTCTGCAAAGCATAAAATTAGGTGATATTTTATCAGTCCAGAGGATTCTGTGAGATTAGCAATTTCTGTTATAGCTATCAGAGAAAATTAATCCATGAAGATTTAAGAATCTTTTTTTACATGTAGTGAGTATGCTCCTGTTTGTTATAGCGTCTACAATTGCCCCTCAGGGTACTAAGCAGGCTTTGAGGACCTGGAGATGCCTGTTCTATACTGTCTGGGCTCCCCGCAGTTGTTTTTCCTAAATGTTATGATCCAAGTGACTAGTTAGTACCTGCATTTCTTTTAAGTACTTAACATTAATTAGCTTTTACAACAGGATATTTACTTCAAACATATAATAAGAACAAAAGTACAATTTCTTACCATAATTCAGGGGCATGCTGTCTTCTATCCAGAAGTGTTAAACTCATGGCTCGAGCAATTGGCTAAGCTCTCTGGTGCACCTGAACCAAATTAGAATGTAATTGGAAAATGTTTAAGAAAATGAATAAAATACAACATAGATAATGTTAATTTGTGGTTTTCTAAGTTAATTTAAGTCACCTACAGGGATCCATTTCTATTTGAATTTGATTCTACTGTCCTATACCACCTTGGTCTCTGGGGAGATTGTACTCACTTTTAGCAGTTTCTACATAAAATAAGTCTCTCCAAGTTTATGTCCAAATATGGCTTTACTGCCAGCTTAGTCCTTGTTTTGGCTTCCACTGGTCTGAATTCTGAAATTTACTTTAAAAGGTCCCATTTTCCTCTTCAGAGATTGGTTCTGAGCTGGCTACAAAAGTCAACTTGGACTAAGATGCCCAGAATCTCAGAAACTCACTCTTCTGACCTTTTGAAATTCACTAGGTTAAAGCCTATGATTAATCTTCCTTTAAAAGAGAAGAACAAACACAAAGGCAAAAAACTGACCCTCATTTCACTGGACAACATGCTGACCTCAGTGGGGTAGGCCCTAGGCCTCATGTATCATGTATTATGATTATTACAGGGTCCCAAATGTCTTCCCTGTGGCAAATGGAATCAGAAATACTCTAATAACGTATTGGTTCCCCATTACAAAAAGGTTTATATCACTGGATTTTTAAAAGCTATGCCCTGTACCAAATTGCTTCTAATGAAAAATGTGACAAGAAACTTCACTAAAATGTCTTAATAAAAACCTTATACATTGAATTTTTATGATATTTACCTGGCAGATAAAAATGTAGCCAGTGAAGTCCCCCTTCAGCATGCTATACATACAGTGCTGGGTTTGGAATCAAGAAAACTTGAGGTTAATTGTTGCCCCTTTCACTTAGCTGTGTGACTCTAGGCAAGTCACCTAACTTATTTGGACCTCAATTTCCTAGTGTGTAAAATGAGAGCTTTGGACTTGATGATCTCTAAATTTCCTTCCAACTTCAGATCTATGACTCTATGGTCCCTCTTCTACTGATTGCCATATTCTACTGTGTATATGGCAGTAGGGCTCTTGAATAGGTGGAGTCTAAGAAATAAGTCTTAGTTTTGTAAATTTTGGTTCCGTTTCATGTGATTTATGCTATAGTTTGAGATTGTTGGATAGGAGATACAACACCATGTTACCAAACACGTTCAAATGTATTATGTTTGATTTAAAGGAAGAACTTTTGTGCAATGGGAGTATGTTTATTGTCTGTAGTTAACATATTCCATTAAGTGTAGAGTTTCTGCTATGTAGCAACATTACCAGTGAATAACTAGTACTGTGAAGAAATTTGAGTTACAATCTCCATAATATTTTAGTTTGGAAAGGGATTCAGAAATAAGCTTGTTCAACCATCTCATTTTATAGATGAGAAAATGGGTCCAGAGAGATAGAATTACTTTCCCAAGGTCACACAGCCAACAGAAGAGGGAGCTGGGAATGGGATCTATGTTCTCTGTCTTCTGGTCCAGTGATCTTTCCATCATGCTACATGGTCCTTCATCTAAAAAGAAAATTGAAGAATTGTCCATAGTTGTTTTTAAATTTAAATGTGTTTTTTTCCAAATTTTAAAATAACTTTTGTATTGCTGAGAAGGTGAAATATACCAATTTTCTAACCACTATTGAGGCACTTTTAGGTGGTATAAAAGATGATGTAAAAAATCTGAGAGACAAGTCATAAGTTGTTAGATCCTATGACAAAAATTGACATAACTACAGAGGTGCACAATGGTGATATAGCATATCAGAATGTGTGTTCAGCAAATATTATTGATTAACTCTTGGGGGAGGAAGAAAAAGCATCCTATTTAAGCAGGAGAAATCAGGAAATAGGGAGCTTTGCCATAGAAGACTTAGGTTACTACTCTATCTCATGAGCACAGTTTGATTTGGGAGTGAGAGATAAGTTGACATGTCATCCTGCTATTCTCTAAAGTAATGAAATCAGAAAATTTGAACACTATTTTATCAGTGATATATACAAATAAATTGTGTATATATTACACATATATTTATATATTCTTATTTTTCTAACCCTTCTTACAATGTTAGATAAATAGAGTTGGAGTAGGACTTGGCCATGATAGGAATTTTTTTAGCGGTGTAAACAGTACTGACCAATTTGAGGCTGAGACTGCCATTTTGCCAGAAGTTTTGGTAATGAATTCTTACAGACTGTAGATATAAATGACTTACATCACCTCTACTTGACAACTCTTCCCATCCCTAAAAAGTTCTTTAATAAAACTGACCACCTTATTTTGATGTTAACTCCTAGTTAATCAAGTCTAACACTATTTCTCTGGGCTATACCCAAACTAAATTCTTTTATTATACTCAGATTTACTTAGAACTCAACTCTGCCTAGTCAAGCTCTATAATTCTGGCCAGGTAGTTAAGCACATATGTGGACGTGTATTTAGGGTTTGACATTACTTAGTTACATTACTTAGAAGTCCAGATTCAGACCAGGAATTAGTTATTGTTTTTACAGTTAGCTGGAAATTACCATTACTTTGTTTTCACCTTCCCTGGCTTAGTCTTATCCTATGGCTGAATGTGTTAGAATTTTTGTTGATACCATTAATTATGTAAATTTTAAATAAATAAATTTACATAAATTAATTATGTAAAGATAGAATGTTTACCTGAATGTCATACAGTATTTTTTTTTTGTGATATGACACAACATAGAAACAATGTGGTGCAATTACAGAATACTGAAATAAGAATCACTATTAGGAAAGATGTCTTCTAGTCCTTCTTTCATCATTCCTCAGTATGACCTTAGATAAATAATTTTACCTATTTATAGTTCTATTTTGCCACTCTATGCATCATCTTATGACTTTGCCTTTCTGTCTCTCAGCAATAAATGGAATAATGAATCCAGTTCCCCCATACCCACATTAAGATGTCTTAAAGAGGGCATAGTAATTCACTTAGCCACCATTCAGTTACATGACTGAGGTAGGGCACCTAAGTAACCTTAACAACTTGGTTTGCTAAACTTACAATCAGAACCTAACTTAAATGTTAAAGAACATAGTTAACTCTGTGGTAAACCCACTTTCCAGAGCCCACCATGCCAGATGACCTATATTTATTTTTAAAAATAAAATTGGGTCAGATGAAAATTCTTTGAAAAAGAATTTTAAATTCCTCAAAAGACTTGCATAAATCAAAGATCTGTCAAAATTCAAAATCCATTTATCATGTTAGAAATTGTGCCATAGTTTTTCTATGATAGCTTTTTCTTTCTGAATTGCAGTTTCTGAACCAAAGAACAAATATTTCACTCCCTAGCAGTGATTTCCCTCAAGGAACATGGCTGTGAAATAGGGCTTTTGTGTCCAAACAAGAAAGAGACTACATATAATGAAGCAAGTTTTAATCTCTTCTTTTTTTTAATGCAGATTTAACTGTAATTCATTATGCTACAACTGCTATGCAACCACAAACAAATTAATTCCATTTGCTAGGTACTCTAATTGCAGTAAATCATGCTTGAAAGAGCTGTTCAAAAATCTTGTAACATTTTCCCACACATTAAGAAAATTTGTCAGTATTTTTTAGTTTAGTGCATTTGTGATAATAAGCCTTAACTTTATAAAGCATTTGCACACTAAGAGCAGAACTGCCATTGACTAAAGAGTGAGTATCATGCACATGTATAGATGGAAGATGGAGAACAGATGAATAGCATGAGTACTACATAGGCATTTACACATTATTGTGCACACAAAGGAGCATATATTAATGTAAAGCAGTTGATTGTAGGGGCATTCTTCCTATGCCCTGTGTTCTGCATTTTTAATTTACAGAACCAGTATTTTATTAAGTTACTTGAAGTCTTCATTTTCTAATTTTTGATAAAACCAGATAGCAATATCAAGATGATGAGAATGAAATAGAGAATGGATACTCTGTCCTATAATAATGCATGACTATTCTACTGATTGACAACCAGTTCATATTTGGTGATAAGAGGTTTGCTGCTAAATTTCACAAAAGTAATTCTTTGATTGGATAGGAGATGGATTTTTGTTTTGTTTTCAGGTAAGAGATAACATTAAGGACTAAAATGAGATCTGTGTTATAGTTGTCAGTTATCAAGAAATGTTTCCATAAAATATCAGCTGTTAGATTTTGGTACTTGATCTATAAGTTGATTTACATATAAGTAGAAAATCACATAAATGCCCAGAAAGATCATTTATTCCTATTTCAATTTAACAAATGTTTGTTAAGCACTTATGACATGAAGAATAATACTAGGTGGTAAGAGATGTAAAATTTAAGTCAGACTTTAATAGATAAGACAAACTGTCCCAAACCCCAGTGGGCTTACAGTTGTAATGCCAAGCAAAGGCAACTTCTAAGGTTCGGATTACCAGCATAGTAAACCCCATTTATTCAGCAACCATTCATGGAACAGAGAAAGTCAAAATACGGTGTATAACTTGTTCATTTAGGGAGTAAGTTCTCAATTCAACTGCAAAGTATCAAGATCCAAGTATCCCACCCCTGGCCAGTACATTAGTCAAAGTAGCCTACTCCTGGGCAGTACATTTAGTCAGTCAACAAAGTCTGTCCTCTCAAATGGAGATTAGTCTCCAATCATAAACAAAGTACATTAATTTGGTCAATCACAGAGCATAAAAAAACTCAAAGGCTTCCCACCCCTGAATCTCAAAAGGCACAGGAGAGCACAAAAGGGCATCCACCCTTAAGTTATAACAAGGTTAAGATATCATCATGAACAGCATGAAAAAATTAGTCATTGGAGCCTCTCTTTTCAGTTATTGCTCTGAGACTTGATCAGGAATAACTAATGGGGGAGAATTTAAAAAGTATTATTCTCCCTTCAAATATATCTAGTATAATGATATTCAGTATCAAGGGAGAAATAGTTGGATAGCTCTCTGAGTGGAATTTGTTATTGTGCTAATTGTTATAGCTTTTCCAGAATATCTATTTCAAAAATCTATAACATGTACATTTATTTCTTATTTTGAAGGAAGTTGCCAATAAGAAAATAAATTCCAACAAACTTCTATTTATCCAGAATGGGGAAGGGTGATCAGAAGAACTGACATTCTCATAGAAAGTAGTTTTATGTACCATGCAGGGATTACCAAATGCCAAAACATTTTGATGTTTTGATGGATGTTATCTCATTTCTAGCTCTTCTAGCTCTCTTTATTGGTATAGATCACAAGCTATTTGTACCTTCTCTTCCTGTATAATCCTTTTTTTCCCCTAATCTTTAAGGATCTACTCCTTATCTGAGGTCTTCTTTGGCTCTTCTGTGTTGATATCAGCAATCAGGGTGTTCATCCCCACACTTTTAAACTTGAACTGCCCCCCCCCCTACTATTTTAGTTTCCCCTATTTTCCATGCTGTATTTTATGCTCTGTTCCTCATGGTATCTTGTTAGCAGTATATTACATCTTACTGATATCTGCCATCTTCATTTCTGCTGCCCTAGGATACAGTAAAATAGAAAATATTTTTAAATAGAAATTAATTTAATTAAATTAATAATTAATTTAATTAAATTTTGATTATTAATTATTTTTTTAAATTTTAAATATGATGTAATATTTTTATATTTATTTTAAATGT
>CM053583.1:94193258-94247971 GCA_028627135.1 Pseudochirops cupreus | reverse complement strand
TGATTTCTCAGGATTAATATGGAGAATCTTGTTTTGAGAAATGTAAAAAAAAGCCCAACAGCAACTCCAATATTCTCATAACCAACAGATTGCAAGTCTTAATGGGATCTCTTGATACTTATTTTCTGTTGTCTCCAGCATTCGCAAAGTCATAGTTAGTGACTTGATTTGTCTCTATGATGAGTTTCTGATGTCTGAAAATAAATGTTTGAAAGTGTTGAAGCAGAGGTTTGATGACCTCTTATTGGAGATATTGTGGAAATACATAAGTAGAAAATCAGTATGTCATATATCTATGGGATTTATGCTTCAGATAGATGACCTCTAAGGTCCCTTCTATGATTCTATGAATATAATTTAATCTTTCTTAAATAATTCAGAAGTCACTTTAAGATCTTGTCATGCCTCAGAGCCATCATTATGAATATCAATTATCATTGTAAAATACTGTAGGAAAAAGTCTCAATTTCTTTCTGTTTAACCCTTGTAGAATAAAAGTTTGCATATTTGGTAATTGATTAAAATACTTTTGCATATATTTTTTCCTTTCACCATGATGACTTTAAAAAAATGTTCTAGCCTCTTGATATTACTTATTAAATTAATTATGTATCTTGAACTTTGTTTTATCTGATCAATTTGCATTATATATTTATGTGTGTGTGTGAGAGAGGGGTGTGTGTGTGTGTGTGTGTGTGTGTGTGTGTGTGTGTGTGTGTAATCAGATTTGTGATTTCCTGGTTCTAAGGAGCTTTCAGCAGAGATCTTCCTCTACTAAGGCAGATGGGCACTTATTCTACAATTTATAGTTTTGGAAAATAGCCTGGGGAAAGAGAGGTTAAGGGGCTTGCTCAGGGTGTTAAAGCTGGGACTTGAACTTAGATCTATCTTCCTTTCTTTGGGGTCAGTTCTTTACTATACCATGCTTTCTCTCCCTCTGTATACCATATTATTTAATTAAATTCTTGGTATTAATTTTAGAATTTTAGTGATTAATTTTTTCAGGTTCATTTTAATCTTGATTCCTAGGTCAGGTAGCAAATTCCTTTTGTAATTCCTTTTTAAAAAAAGAAATAATATTGTTATTTTAAGACAATGGTTTCTAATCTTTTTTTTTTTAATGTAAAAGCCTAATTTTGAACCTCAAAAATTGTGGAAGAATCCCACGTAACAGTGGAGGTACTAGTGTCCACTAATAGAGAAAGCACATAACAAAAAGCTACTATCTATGACAGTATTTTAGATTAATTTGCATTTTATTACTCCCAACAACAGCAGCCTACTTTTGAAAAATTGCATTGTGTTAATGTGTGACACAATATTTATTTAATGTGTTTATTTATTATACTGAGTAATGCTGCATATTTTATTGAAGCTAAATAAAGACCAAGATAGTTCTTGGTGTGCATATGGATTCATAGACCACTTGCATTAATTCTATAGCTCCCCAGGGGAACACAACCCATAGATAGGAATGACTGTTTTAAGGCCCTCACAAATGATTTCCTGTTCCTTTATAACTTTTAGAAATAATTTCAGTTAATTTTCTCTATCATCCTTTTGTTACACTGTTCTTTAGTTATCCTTGTGTTTGTAATTCCAGTAGTCATGATATGAAAGCACTAAAGTGCTTCCAAAATATGAGCTATCATTATTATTATATTGGACATTTCACCACCCTCAGCAAAACTGTAGTACAGACAAATTTTCCAGAGTGAAAAGAAGAATGCCTTCTTGTCTTAGCCATATGGCCGTCTCCTACACATTTTATTATGGGAACATTGCCAGACAGAGTAGGAATTCATTTTACTGTATTTTTTTGTCAACATGGCTTAGATTCGTGTTCTTACTTTGCAGGAAGAGATGAAGATACTCCTTTGTCTACGCCCTTCCAGATAATCTGATATATTTAGCTTTATGGCACAATTGTGTTTTAGTGATATTTTTGGAGTACAATAAAAACAGGAAAATTTCAGTTGTTCTGCTATGTCACAATACAAGCTATATTGCAGTGTTTACGACAGGTATTTTGCTGACATTAGAACTCTTCTCTGGGCATGGGTAGGACTTTATCATTGTCATCCCCATTCAAGGATCATTACTATCCAACTGGGTGACAATGTGAATGTTAATTGGTTTTTACCTCAAAGACACAAAAAGTATAAATTCTCTAAACTAAACATCAAGGTATCTGGAGACGAAAGGTTCATTTTCTTGCTTTGCCATTTAACAACTTGGAGACTTTCTTTTTCTTTAGTACAATTATTTAACTGTTCATTTGCTTTTATAATATCTACATTTCTCATCATATTCCCATTTTCCCCACTCCCGAAAATTCCCATCATAATTTCTCCCTTATAACAAAAAATATAAAGAAAGGGGAAATTATTCAGCAAAATCAACCAATACATTTAAAAGTCTAATATTATATACAGTGTTCCACATTCATAGCCCCCACCTCTGAAATAAGGTGGCCCTGGGGGACTCCTTTCAAACATTGAAATTCTGTCAATAGTTATATTTATTGAAGTTAAATGGAAATGCATAACCATTCTACAGAGATTTACTTACTGATTTAGTTTAAATATTTTTAAAATTAATATTTAGTTATGTAAATTCATCTTTTAGAATATCCTGTTTTGTCAGTAGAATTCAACAAAATAATAATTTAAATGAAGAAATCTTAAAATATTTAATGTGTTCTGATGCTACACGAGCATCATTGTTTTCGGAGCATCCACAAAGCTACAGTTAAATATAATAAGGGACAAGGAACATGAAATAGACATAATTTTCCACTGGTGGAGATTGTCTTTCTCCTCTTGGAAAGAAGAGACTTAATAATTTTCATCATTATTAAACATAAGGTTTGAGCTGCATCATATATGTCATTCCAATCATCTAATGATAGTTCTTCTATTTCATGGAGTATATGGTTCATGCCTTTTTGGTATCACTAGATGAATAATCATCTATTTTTCTAAAAATACATGCCCCCCAAGAATCTGTCTCCTTTTTTAATGGACCCTCTTCTTTTTTAATGACTACTGGTATCTCTATGTAAGTGACTTCTAAAGTTTTTGATGTGATGGATAAAACACTGGACGTACAGTCAGAAAGGGCCTACGTTCAAACTTGTCCTTGGACATTTAGTTGTTTGGCAAATCACTGAATCATCCTAGGCCTGTTTCCTCATCCTTAAAATGAGGGATTGGACTCAGTAGTCTTCTAAGTTTCCTTCCAGATCTATATCTGTGATTATATGATTATATTAGGATTTAATTCAATCCCAATCTCTGAACTCTCGTTCATTTACAAGTGCCTACTGGACAGCTCCACCTTGTTCAATTGGAAGCTCATTCTCAGTAGCTCCAAAAGGTAAGTTATAATCTATCATTTTCTCTCCAAATAATTTCCTCCTCCAAATTTCCCAATTTCTGTCAAGGACACTATCATGTTTTGGTAGTCATCTTGGTTTGTGACCTTGAAATTGTTCTTGATTTTTCCATCTGCTTTGCCCCTCATATTCAATTAATTGTAAAGGCTTATTAACTGTCTTTTCATGATATCTCCTGAATCTATACTTTTCTCTCAGACTTTACTCTACACTAATGTCCCTCATTACCTTTCCTTAGACTCTTGCAATAACCTCATTGAGACTTCTACTGGCCTCACTTCCTGCCCCCTCCCCTTTCATTCTCAACATAGATTCCAACATTATTTTCTTAAGGTACAGGCCTATGTCATTCTCCTGCTAAGAAGTCTTCAGTGGTTTCCTCTTGTCTCTGGTTTAGAATGCTTAATTCTCAGTCTAGAATTTCAAGCTCCTATCTATTTGACTTCATTCTGCTTATTGAGCCTTACTTTGTTTTGCTCCAATCATATAGTCTATGCTCCAGTGAAACTGGTCCCTAAACTTAACATTCTATCTCTCATCTCTAAACCTTCACAAAGGATGCCCCTTTGATGGCCTCCACCTCTTAGCTTACTTTGGTTCTCAATTCATGTTGCTCTTTCCAATGAAGCCTCTCTTTATTTGTCTAGGGCAGCAGTTCTCAACCTGTGGGTGGCGACCCCTTTGGGGGTCGAACGACCCTTTCACAGGGGTCACAGGGGTTGCCTAAGACCATTGGAAAACACATATTCCAATGGTCTTAGGAACCGAGACACCACCCCTCTATCCATCTCCAGGCAGATCTGCCCACATGCAGATACGCCCACATATGAGTATGAAAGAGTAGTGGCATTAGGAAGGTTGAGAACCACTGGTCTAGGGGTTAATATTTTCTTGCTCCCCAAATTACCTCATGTTTACTTAACTGTGTTTATGCTACATCCCCCAATAGAATATAAGCTCCTTGAGGGAAAGAACTATCTCATTTCACCTTTTATATCTCTAGTGACTAGCACATTAGCACAGTGCCTTACATATAGTATATACTCAACCATTTTTGTCGAGCTGAATTGAATTTTCATAACTTTTTTTGAGGATGAAGGTGGAGATGAAAGCTGTAATTTCACTGCTCTAGGGAAGTTGCAGTGAAGAAGTTTCCCTCTATGAGTGACAATTGGCATCATCTCTGCAATGTATATTCTTTTTCTTTTCTTTTTGCTTTATGGAGGGGGAAAGGTAGGGCAATTGGGGTTAAGTGACTTGCCCAAGGTCACATGGCTTGTTTTGTGTTAAGTATCTGAGGCAGGATTTGAACTCAGGTTCTCCTTACTCCAGTGCTGGTGCTTTATTCACTGCACCACCTAGCCGCCCCTGCAATTTATATTCTTATAGAGTTGGTTGGGGGTAATGAAAAGTTAAGTGACTTGCCAGGGCTACATAAACAATATGTATTAGAGTTGAAACTTGAGCCCCAAACTTCCTAATTGTGAGACTAGCTCTCTTTCTACTTAAGACCAACATTCTGTAGGAGGCATTTTCTGGTCTCCCAGGCTGCTAGAATGCCGGTTTGCTTCCATCTACTCTGTATATATCTCATATTTACCTAGCTATTTACATATTATTGTACCCATTAGAATGTATGTTCCTTAAAGTCAGGGCTCATATTTTTGCATTTCTTTATATCTCTAGTACTTAACACAGTGTCTAGAACATAGTAAGTACTTAATAAATGACTTTTGACTGGGTGACTGACATTGGGTTATCCTAATTCTCCTATTATTTGTCTCTAAGGGCAAAATCAGAATCCTATTATATCCCAAAATGTTGTTGTACACATATTTTCAAACTTTAATGACTCTGTGACCTCATCAATATGGGCACTACTCCAAATCCATCCACTCTTCTTGTCTTGTGTGATTTTGTTCACGTCCCCTTGCAAATCCTTTATAGACGATCCACTCAAATAATATAGTATTTTTCATTTTCCTACTCAATTTTCTAGGATTTTTCCTCTAAATTTCATAATTTTTCATTGGTATGAGTGAAGCATATGGACTGCTCATTGGTCATATGGTGATATTGCTATGTAACTACCCACCTTTTTCCATCATAGACCTCTTTGATGATATATTTTATTCTATTTTTGGTTTGAAAGTCCTTGTTGGTAATATGCTACAATCTATTTATGTGTACCATGATTCTCTCCATCGCCTTTTGGATGATCCACCATTATAATTCTTCAGAGACTGTGGCACTCTGTGATTCATAGCCATGTGGCATCATTAGGAAAATGTTGGTGTGGAAAAGATATGTCTCTAAGGGAGACACTTGAGACCAATAAAAGCACTGTACATTTTCCAAATTCTCTACTCACTTCACTGACCATCTCTAGTGTTTGTCCGTCTCTAAGGATTATCCATTAAACTGAACATCAATTTATATTTTCAACTTCTTGGTTTTTTCCGTAGTTTGAGCAAAATATCCCTGAAATAGCAAAACTACATATAGAATCAACATATATCAGATTTACTTGTGCAAATGTTGTGGTATACATGGTCCCATAATATTTTCAGACTAGAAAACCTGACTGTTATAGTATGACTCCTACTTGAATAAAATTTTTCTCTTCTTCCTTTATCTTCTTCTTTCTCTTGTCTTTCCTGTCTCCTTTGTCCCATTCACTGCTTTCTTCATCTACTTTGCCTTTCAACTCATGTTTCTGCCAGTGGACCACCATTTCTTTTCCTGTCTAGATTTTTCCCGCCACCCACTTTTTCTTTGTCATGTCATTCTCTGACTTAAAGATCATCTTCTTCACTTAGATATTGAATTCATGCTTCACATCGTCACACTGTAGCTCTATGCCACTTCTCCTGCTTCCTGTTGCTTTGACCTTCTTTCTGCCTATCACATTTTCTGGCTACAGACTCCTTTTCTTTTACCCATAGGAAAGTTACCTGAATGATACATCCTTATTATCTGGGAACCTATAGTGACTCACAGCCATGTTAAAAATAAAATGACTTAAGCTAGCAAATATGGAAATGTAGTTTTCTTCTATGATCTTCTTTGTTTCTTAACACCAAGACTACAAAGGGTTTCTACTGCTTTTGCTGAGGGAAATAAAAAGAGAGAGAAAGAAAACGAATAAATTCTTCTTAGTAAGATAGGTACCATTAGAAAGGTAGTAAAATGTTGATTCCTACACTAAAGAGTAGTACTCTAGTGGTCAGAGCAAAATAATCCATTTTTTCATAGGATCATAGATTTAGAATTGGAAAGGAACTTTGAGGCCATCAGGTCCAAACTCCTCATTTTCTTGGTGAAGAAACAGAGGTTAAATGACTTGCCTGGGGTCACACAGCTAGAAATTGAGGCAAAATTTTAATTTCAATCTTTATTATCTAGCACTCTATAAACTGCACCCCTTCTCAGTTTTCTTCAACTTCTAGAAATAAATTCTGCATGGGGAGAATAAGACTTATTCAAGTAGAGTACTTGTTTCCAAATCATCTTGCTCTGTTTGGCTGTCAATTAGCCTTCCATATGGTGGAGTAGAGGATAGCATGCTGAGCTTGTCATCAGTCTGACCTAAGTTCAAACCTACGTGACCCCTGGGCATATCACTTACCCTCTCTTAGCCTCATTTTCCTTGTTTGTTAAATGGAGATAATAATAACATCTACTTCACAGTCTTATGATAAGAAACAAATAAAATAACATATGTAAAGTACTTTGCTCACTTTAAAGCACTGTATAAATTCTTGCTATCATAATGATGATTATCATAATTATGATTACATTCAGTACAATCCTTTGAGAGACTTTAGTACATTTCCTTAAAATGACAACTGCTTTCGATGGAGGGAGGGTGAAAGACATCAGAAAGGATTCCACTGAAAATCATACTGGCAATGTTTTATTTTATTTTCTGCCAAATAATTCTTTGCTCTACCATGAAAATAGATTAGACTAGGGGGCAGCTAGGTGGTGCAGTGAATAGAGCACCGGCTCTGGAGTCAGGAGGACCTGAGTTCAAATCCGACCTCAGACACTTGACACACTTACTAGCTGTGTGATTTTGGGCAAGTCACTTAACCCCAATTGTCCTCCAAAAAGCTAAAAAAAATAAAATAGATTAAACTTAGACAATATTTTGAGAAAATTTCCAATGCCAGTGCGATTTTCTTTATATAGATCTTTGGTTCTGTTTCACATGAAAATTGAAGAAATGAAAAAGAGAAAATATTTTTATAAAGTCCTAAAAATTTGGAAGACCAAATTTCTCCCATAATACATTGTGGACATCATAAACTAAGGCTACCTGTTTTCAGCGTCACAGCCAAAGTAATAATCAGGCAACAAAACTGTACTGAGATTTACTTCATGTAGTTTTAATTCATGAATAAGTGGAGATTTCTAGGCCTTTTACCATAAACTTCTTTAGACTTTCTTGAAAACTAAGGTTTTAAAATAGGGTGCTGAAGATTGTTTAGAATTTCCTGAGATCTATTTATTATTGAATAAAAATACTTGGATTTGTGACTGGTTATTCTGAAGGTGACAGAAACAAGGTTTGTCTTCTTTTTACTGGCTCTATAATCAAGTTGTTAACTTGACAGTGCAAACAGCTTTGATGCTGAATCATACTTTATTAATGCAGATGTCAAGAAACACAATACTACACCTAAAATTTTCTTAATAATCACTCTAAGAAGCCAATTTTCCTGAGAACCTATGCCCACTGATACCCTAGAGTAATTTCCACTTTTCCTATGCTGATCAGCTTCTTTGAATGTGAGCTTCTTTCTGAAGATGAAAATGTACCCCACAGTTTCATACTGGAGAATGTGAGAGGACATTATGTTTATTTTGGTTGCTTCAATTAAAGTCTCTGTAAGTATGTATAACTTAAAATGATTTCTTACTAGCAAACGTACAAAGTTTGGTTAAATTCAAAACTAAGATTTTTTTCCCCCAAGAGGTAAGAAGCTATATTCTCTACTGCCCATTAAGATAAGAAAAATCAAACGCTTTACATGATTTTGGATGCTTTAATATTCTCAATCACATTTTGGTCAACCTCTTTTTTTTTTCTGTTTGTTGTCCTTCAGTTACTGTATATTATAAGCCTGCAATCATACGAAACTATTTCGACAGTGACTTTCTCAATAACCCAATCTCCACTCAAAATATGACTTTTTATGATTTTTAATTTTTTTATTTTGTTGAAATATGTCTCTTTGGGCCAAATTTATGTCTCCTTCCCTACTTTGAAAAATCCTAAGATCTAAGGGGAAATCTATTTGGTATACCCATTTATATAAAATTCTCTAAACATTAAGGTTAGGCCTAACCACCAGAACAAAATGAAAATTTGTATGATTAGCAAATAAATCCTGGATGATTTAGATCAAGGATTCTTATCTTTTTTGTGTGTCATGGATCCTATTGGCAGTCTAATGGAGCCTGTAAACCTTTCTCAGCATAATGTTTTTAAATGCATAAAATAAAATGCATTGGTCTACAAAGGCAATCAATTATATTGAAGTACAGTTATCAAAATATTTTTTAAAAGTTTGTAGACCCCACTCTTGATTTAGATGGAAAATTTGACCTTCGTCTGAATACTCTGGAGATTTTGTGGCTGACCCTAAATGTCCCAAGTAGTTAGGTAGTCCTTCACTTTAGTTTGCCTTTATAGTTAGATATTGCTCCACAAGCTTCTTTTAGCTGTTTCTGGAGAAGAGGTTGTTTGAAGAAATAACCACTTGCAACTCTTTCTGTATTTGTAATGGAGGTGGCCTGTGGTTTGAGGAATACCATAGCTCATGATGGCATTCGGTAATATTGCAAGAACTGGGAGCATTGAAGAAGCCTCAACAGTCAGTAAGAGAGAGTTGATAAATATAAATTCTTTTACTAAATACAAAAACAAAAAAGAAATTTGTATGTTAATATCCCTTCTGGGGGAAATGGCACCCCTAGCACTTGGATTATTTTCTTTTACTGAATAGGAAAGTGACTACATATTTTGCAGGAAATATTAAAATCTATTCTTGTTAGCTCTCAATATTGTTGATACAGGTGAGATTTTAATTATAACTAAGCCACAAGAAGGGGTGATGTGGTGTTGTTTCCTTTCTGAGCTCTGCTCTTGATTCCATGAACATATTTTCTCAATATAGTCAGCAACTTTCTCGCCCTGGAATGTCAATCACTCCACCTGGACATCCTTCTAACCCTGGAAGATTCCTCCTCCTTTTGCCCCTTCCTCTTATTGGTTAGTTACCCTCCATATGTGTCCATCCTCCCCCACCCCCAATCACCTTGTTCACAAGCTTCCTCAACCTTGGCTCTATCATCCATCAGTATAACAGTATCAACTATTACATTTACTATTCTTTTCCTTTTAACAATCTTAGAAGTAGCCATAGTATACCGACTAACTATATTCTCTTTTGTCCTCTCTGGGATCTGTACAGGACTCTTCAGGTTTTTTTCCCCTACATAATTTCCTGATGGGTCAGTTCCTCCTGAATCCTTTTTATCTTTTAACACTTTCTCTTCCTCTATTGGAATGTAAAGTACTTGAGGACAGATTCCTTCCTTCCTTCCTTTCTTCTTTCCTTCCTTCCTTCCTTTCTTCTTTCCTTCCTTCCTTCCTTCTTTCCTTCCTTCCTCCCTTCCTTCTTTCCTTCCTTCTTCCCTTCCTTCCTTCCCTCCCTCCCTTATATTTGTATTCCTGGTATTTGCCACAATGCCTGGTGCATTGCAAATGTTTAAGTTATGAAAAATATTTGAGAAAATTATCAGAAATACATCCTACTTGTCAGAGGATACACTGAAAAACAAATTTAGTGCAGGAAAGACATCTTGTTTCATGGCTTTTGAAACTCACTTTTTAGCAGGGTGGAAAACATTTATTAATCAGAGATTTGCTGGGTTTTCAAGGGGGTGTTTAAATGTAACAGATAAAGAAAGGAGGAAATACTCACTTAAATGCTGCCTTCCCATTATAAATTTCTATTTATACAGCAGTGTTTCTGATTTTGGTGTTGACTTTTTCTTTCCATTCCTCTAAAATACAGTCTAGTGGTAGTGATCCTAAATATCCCAATTAGAAAAAGCAAATTCCAAACTATACAACTTTTTTCCCCACTTCTATGACAGTCAATAGAGAAGAATTGGTTTAAGGTAGAAAAGGGGAAAGTATAAGCCTAAGGAACCTTTACAGTATGCATTAGTAATCTGGAATATGGGCAAAGAGAAGAATATCAGCAAACAGGAAAATAAGAGCAACTCAAACAGACCAAGAAAGAAAGAAAGCAAGAAGAGAGCTATTTATTATTGACTAAAATGCTTGGAGTTATTGCTGGTTTCTCTGAAGGTGACAGAAACTAAAAGGAATGCCTGTGTCAAATTCTATGCTTTAGCTATGGGAAGAAGTAAGAAAAGACGATGGTTGAATCTTCTGGCCTGTTGTGCAATACTTCCTTACAAGAACTTTACCCTTTGCCCAAATCTCCTGCCTGGAATGACTTCCCAAGTCCTGTTTCCTCTGTGAACTGTTTTGAGACATATCTTTCATGTTGATTTCTCCTTCCTCTAGATCCCTATAAATTCTTGTTTCTAATTTTCATTTGGTACTTAATGTGGACTATTCTGAGTTGTTATCTTTTTAACTGATCTCCTTTTCTATACTGTAAACATGCAGCTTTCAAAGAAGTCAAACAACTTGTCAAAAGGCCCACAGCTGGTAGGTGACAGGGTTAGGATTTGAACTTAGGTCTTATTTTTCTGATGCTAGTCCCCAAATTCAGGTTGTTCTATTGCCACTTTAGTACTATAATTCTGCTTGATAGCTTAGAACATATGCTCTTAACCTGGGTTCATGAGGTTTTTTTTAAACTTTGATAACCATATTTCTATATCCCATATGATATGTATTTAACTATTTCCTTTGTAATCCTATAAATTTTATTTTATGCTTTAAAAAAAACATCATCATGCTGAGAAGGGATCAAAAGACTTCAACACTCTGTCATGTTTCAATGAAGGAACTGACTTCAGTTGGAACATCCTACTTACTTTTAGAAAAAAATCCATTGGCTAAAATCTATTTTGGTAAATATCCATTTACCAAAAAACAATGTCTTTGGGGAACTATATCTGACTATCATCTGTTCTTTACATATATCTAACCAAAAATTCTTAACTTTTTTATGTGTCATGGAACTTTTTGGCAGTGTGGTAAAGGTCCAACCACAGAAGAAAGATGTCAGCTACTGGCTCAGTAAGAAATTAACCACATGTCTGCTGTCCTAGAAATAGTGTAGCTCCATCTGGAGATATCACATCACCAAGTGGGCCCTAGCTTGAGGAAATCTTTGACCATGGCAAATCTCAAAGGCCTTCTAATAAATTGCAGATAGGTCATAGCCTGGCCAAATGGAGGGCACATTTCTACTGACAAAGTCACAGATGCTTGAAGCTTTGAAGTTAGAAGTAGGTCAATTGCTAGCTGGGTGTGTATAGTAAAACATTCTTACAATATTCCCCTGGAGCTTATGACATAAAACAACAGAAGCTTTAACTGATGGAAACAATAGCAATTCAAATATTTAGTAAATATCTAGTGTGCTAGATTCTGAGGAAAACACAAAAAAAATTAAGAAAAAATTCCCTGATCTTGAGGGGCTCACAATTTACTTAAGGGAAAAATAAGATGTTCTCTCAGTTAAAGGAAATACAAAATTGAATGCAGACATGCATGAAACTTAACAAGAGTTAACAGAAGGGATCACATGTGGCTGGGGGGGTGGTCAGGGAAAGCTTCATGTTAGAAATGGAATATGGTCTGAGCCTGAAAGGATGAGTAGGCAAAAGGCAGATTGGAAATGGAGGTTTTATTGACCAATGGCTCTATGCCTGCTGAATGATTAAAAAGTTAGATCCACTAACAGCCATCAGGCCTGTAACAACAGCTGTGACCAAGGGATGGATTGCATATAGAGTTCATAAATCAGACTTTTCTATCTCATTTGTTCTCAGAGATATCATTAGTATCAGTCTCGATGATGATGTTTATGTTTTTGTCGGGTGAGGAAAGGGGGGATAGAGATGAAAATTCCTTATTATCAAGAAAATAGATTTCCTAAAAAAAAAAACCTCATCCTTTCCTATGTTTTTAGCAATTGTAAGAACTGAGATCTGTAGCTTGATTGATTTCGTGCAAAAATTTGGCTTCCTTGAGTCATTGAAATAGACACACCTTAGCTCTCACTGTATTTTATGCAAAGATGCATGAAAACTAGACACCTGTATTTTCTGTGTCAGTATAATCAACCAATATTAAATTTCATAACAATATGAACAACTTTTAAAGAAAAGAGCATTTTCTTAATGTGGCTCTCTATAATTAGTTTGAAGGAAGTATTTCAAGTCATTCTAGACCCTTGCCTGTCATTCTAATTACATTATGACTTGGAAAAATGTACCTCTAGAATATCTGCCAACCCCTAACATAGAATTTACCATGAACTACCGTAATCTAAAACCATACTTGAAGGACATTTTAAAAGTATGGACCATATATCCAATCTCAACTTTGATGTGGAGACCTGCCAAAATTATCTGGGTACTAGAATAATTTGCTTGAAAGTCTAAGCTTTTGTCATAGGTGACAAAATTTATCATAGGATCATTGATTCAGAGATTCAAGGGATATTATAAGTTATCTAGTCAAGGGCTTCATTTTGCAGATAAGGAAACTTAGGATGAAAGAGATTAAATTACTCAAATGAGGTTACCTAGGTTCCATACTGATCCTGTTGCTTACCAGCTGAGGGACCTTTAAGTGATTTGACCTCTTTGAAACTCATGTCTTGTTTTTCTGAATGCCATATTGGGGGGATGTATGATGAGGATAATGAAATATGTACTATACAAGCTCATAGGTTCATGACAATCAAATGAGACAACGGATGTAGAGTGATTTATAACTATAAAGTGATATACATGTGAGTTATTTTAATTGGTAGATATATGCCAAAACATTACTGTTGTAGATTTTGATCTGCCATTGATCTGCCAGTGAAGTATGACTCATGGGTAACTGAGGGAACTGAAGAAGAGCCTAACTGGGATGTTGGAAATACCAGATTTCTGCAGTAATACCACTGATTGGACATGACAGCTACTAACACAGGAAATTAGCTCTGCACCAGTTTTCAGGTCACTCTTATGATGATGTCATAATATACCAACAACCTGAAGGAAGTATTTTTCTTTGTGTGTTTATCAGCTCCTTTATTTTTGTGTTCTTTAATGAAGCTAGGTATTTCAGTGGTAGTGTCCTGCTCTTATATTCAGGAAGACCTGAGTTTGAATACTGACTCAGATGCTTACAAGCTGTGTGACCCTTTGCAAGCCACATTACATCTTCTAGCCTCAGTTTCCTCATTGTAAACTCCCAGGGTTGTTTTGAGGCTCAGATGAGATAATATCCATAAACCATTTTACAAACCTTAAAGTGCTATAGAATTTTAGCTATTATTATTGATAGTATGCTTTAAGATTATTTAGATGTTTCTGGTTTCTCTGGTTCAGTTTTAGTATTGTAGTTATTATACTTAAAAGAGAATTTAGAAAATTATTTGGCTCAGCTGTGTTTGAGACCCTGGTCTTGAAGGTGATGTCAGTAAAAAAAAAAAAAGGGTTTTTCTGAGGGCTATCAGATATTACAATGTATTCATCTCAAGAAGTATAACATTAATTCCAAATTCACCTTTGCAACTTAAGCCAGCCTGTGTAAAATAGTGACTAAGTGGATTTATTTTATACTTGCACTTTAGGAATCCAGCAGGTTGTGGGTAGTAACAACAACTTTAATATGACTGGGTCTAATCTCGTCTCCTAGTTTAGGACCTCTGTAAGCTCACCCAGGGCCACACAATTAACTCTGTAGCAGTTTTACCATGGCCTTACTGATACTTTAAAATATTTTTGTGAGGATGATGAATAATTCATAAGACTTGAGTTATTCTACATACATCTGCCATAAAAAGCAGTGAAAAATATATATAGCATTAAGCATTGCTGCCTAATGTGTTTGCCCTATGGTGTTAGTTAGAACCCAAGTCAGTGAACTTGGTCCACTAACTTGCAGGTCAATAAAAAAACAAGATGGCTTTGAAGAGATTGACTGAGAAGGTGGTGACTGAAAATGGGTTTCATATATTCTTAAGAAATAGAAACTATGGGCTCCTGACAAAGACTGGAGTGTACTCAGTAAGGGCGGGTAATGACTGAAAAAGGCTGGAGTGTACTTAATAAAGGCTGGTAAAAACTGAGAAAGGGAGGAGGGTACTTAATAAGGGCTGGTAAAAACAAAGACCAAAGCATATTTTCCCAGGGTTTTTCAAATCTAATCAAAAGATTTAATGAAAAGAGGAGAGGTGCAAAACTGGCCATGTCAATCTGACAAGCTTGACACCGAGAATGTTAGGTACAGTGTATGATGAAGAAGAGCAGAAGAGAGGATCAGTAATTCATGGAACTAAAAATCCAAGAAGAGAGAGAGAATAATAAAATCTTTAGTCCTAAATGTTTATATACAAATTTGTAAAGTATGGGTAATAAGCAGATGCTAATGCAAAGTTGTTGTGGGTTGATCGTAATGCAGATGCTTGCTGTGATGGGACTTAAGACTAAACTTGGCTCTAGAAGGCTGTTATCCAAAAAGAACAGATTAAGGAGGTGGTGAAATAGCATTATATATTTAGAATATACTGTCATGAATGACAGAAGCTAGATGGCACAGTGTGTAGAGTGTCAGCCCAAGTCAAGACTCATCTTCCAGAGTTCAAATCTAGCCTCAGACACTTACTAGCTATGTGACCCCAGCAAATAACTTAACATTGTTTGCCTCAGTTCCTCATCTGTAAAATGATCTGGAGAAGGAAATGGTAAACCACTCCAATAGCTTTACCAAGAAGACCCCTAATAGGGTTACAAAGAGTTGAATGTGACTGAATAAAATGACAACAAAACTATCATGAAACATGGTATAAAAACATTTGGGTGAGAATCAGAGGAAAACAGAAACAATGTTGTTGTAGGAACATGTTATGGACTGATTGGATGGAAGAAAAAACAAGGTGAGGAATTTGATATCCTGATTTTGTGTCAGTTTTGTCATCTGTATATTTCATCTAACCTGATTCCAACAAACAAGGAAAAGATAGTTGCCGCATCAGATAACTACTGTTTGATCTTTAGATCCTAAAATAATAGGAACCTTCTAGGAAAGTGACCAATGCAAAGTGAAATTTGCAATTTGCAATTAATTTGCAATTTAGATTTTGGGAGAGCAAATTCCAAAGAGAAAGGACAGATAGAATCCAGTAGTCACATATGTTCAGGGTATTAACCTAAGAGGGATGGACTGCTTTCAAGAATGGAATTCTAAAGGCTTAAGCAGAAAAGATTCTTATGAGGAAGAATAAGGGAGTGATGGCCAAAAGTCAGCATGACTTCTCCAAGAAAAGGTCATGACAGACCAACCTCTGTTATTTTTGGCAATTACCAGATGAGAGATCACAGGAATGCTGAAGATATAGAGTATTTAGATTTCATCAAAATGTTTGCCAGTGTATCTTGTGGTCGTGGAGGAGAAGAAGAAATGTGTTAGTATAGTTAGCTAGATTTCAATTAATTTTTTAAAATTGCTAGACCCAAACAGTCTTCAATGAATCAATAGTAACTTATGTGGAGGTATCTAATATAGTGCTCTAGGGATCTCTCCTAAACCATTTGATGTCCAACATTTTTTTTGTCAAAATCTTGGTTATAGGTTTAGTTTTTTTTTTTTTATTTGCAGATTATATGAAGTTTGGAGTGGGGGGCGGAATCTAGCATTGGATGAGAGTTTGGATCTCAAAAGGTCTCCACAGACTAATAAAAATAATAGCAATTTTTGTAGATAGCACTTTAAGATTTACAAAGCAATATATATCTCATTTGATCTTTACAACAACCCAATGAAATAAACGGTATTATTATCCCTATTTTCCAGATGAGAAGCTTGGTACTTTGCCCAAGGTCACCCACTTAGAAAGTATCTGAGGCAGATTCAAACTCAGGTCTCTCTGGCTCCAGGTCCAACCCTCCATCTACTATACCACGCTGTTCAAAAAAGGTTGAACTGAATTAAATGGAATTTAGTAGTAATCCTGGAATAAAAAAGGTCTAAGACAGAGTAGCACAAGGGGACACATCAAATAACTACTGATTGGTCTTTAGATTTTCATTGGAAAAAAATATGCAGTATGTTGTTCAATGGAAAAAAAAAACATTGACTATTTATCAGACCAACAGTCTATCAATGTTCAAATGGTATAACAGTATTTTAGTGGTAAGTGAAGGGGAAATGGCTAATGCAGATCTCAAGGGCCATCAGACTTGGATAATAGCCTTTTTTGTGTGTGACTAGTCTCCAGATTCCCCCTTCAGAGTAAGGCTATCTGACCTTCTCTTTGATGGAGCATAAGTCTACCAAAAGTTATAGGACTATGGTCTAGAGTAACCTACCTATCCACACTGGCTTCCCATCTTTATACCCTGAAGTAAACTACCTTCAATGAAGTTGCAGATAGAACCTATGATCCTTTTTTGTTCATGAACCTTATATTTATTTTCCTAGATTATTCTACACCAAGCCACAGTACTATATGTCATAGACCAGCACTTCTCAAAATGTGGGCCACAGATCCTTGGGTCCCTGTTTCAGAGCCTATGTGAGCTCAAAACTACTTTCATAGTGATACTAAGATGTTATTTGCCTATTAAAATACTCTTCTCTTTTCAACTGCATATCTATGTGAGTCTTGATTTTCTTGATATTCTTCAGTCAAAATATGTCACAACAGATTGAATAAAGAAGCATATCTGAGAATCCAACTTTCTTAACCCTATTTGCCTCAGTCTCTCATCTGTAAAATGAGCTGGAAAAGGAAATGGTGAATGACATCAGGATCTTTATCAAGAAAACCCCAAATGAGTCACAAAGAGTAGGACATGACTGAAGCTACCAAACAATTCAGATAGAAAGAGATTTGTTAAAGAAAAAAATGAAACGATATCTCTCTTCTCAGTTCAAATTGTTTTTTGTCTCATAAAGTATAGTCATTTTTTGTTAAAATGTTAACATTAACATGCTATTTTAAAATTCACAAACTTTAAAAAAATTCTTATCAGTTTTTATTTCTAATTTATTAAATATCAATAGATACAATGGTTGTAACTAATATAAGCGAATGCTCTTTAGTGATCTCAATAATTTTTAAGAATAAAACATGAAGGGATGCTGAACAGTATTTGACAACCACTGTCATAGATGGGTCATTATAGAAAACCAAAGCTTTGTGATTTGCATGATTTTATCAGAATAATATGAAATTTAATAAGGAGAAATGTAATGTTCTCTGTTTACCTTCCCAAAATCACCTTCCCAAGGATAGTCAAGGGGAGTCATGGCTAGACAATAGCTTCCATAAAATAGATCTAGGGATTATAATGGACTGTGGGCTCAGTCAATTGTGTAACATGACAAAGAATCTACTTCACTGATAGCTCTAGAGAACCCTAATATCCAGAAGAAGGGAGTTCATAGTTCTGTATTATTACCTCTGGCTAGGCTACATCTGGATCACTCTGCTCATTTTTCACGTCAAAAAAATTTTAGGGCATCTGCAGACAAGTAGATAGAAAAGGGAAGCTAGGATACTGAGTAGAGTGGACAGTACAATGAATCTTCATATAACTATATGGGGATTAGGAGAAGAAATTGAGACTGTTTAGTTTGGAGACGAGACTTTGAGGATACCTGTTCGCTGTCTTAAAATATTTGATATCTGTAAAAGGGAGATTAAATTTCTTCTGCTTGGCCTTGCAGTGGTTCTCAACCTTCCTATTGCTGCAACCCTTTAATACTCATATGTGGGCATATCTGCATGTGGGCAGACCCACCTGGAGACGGATAGAGGAGTGGTGTCTTGGTTCCTAAGGCCATCAGAAACATAGAAGATTACAAAGAGAGTAACTCTAAGCTTGATGCAAGAGGACGCTTCCTCATAGTTAGAAACTTCTTCAGAGTTATCAAAAATAGCTTGCTTCAGAAAGTAACAAGTTCCCTAACATGGGAAGGGCTAATTAGCTGTCTTACCACTGGCTTGGGATGTTGTGAAAAGCGTTCTTGGTCAGATAACAGTTAGAAATAGATGGCCACTTTTCAAGCTTTGAGATCCTATGCCTAGCATCACCCTCAGATTTCTTGTCTTTTCTATAGTTATTAATGATGTCTGTTTTTTTTTTTTAAATCCAGAAAGAGATATTCCTCTGGATATATCTCTTGAAACAAAGCTCATCCATGTAGCCTCTCCTTTCCTTGCTTGGAAGTCTTGCCAGTTTATTTCTCAAATTTGAGACCTTTCTCATTCTTAAGTTGGCATACAAACAACATTATTCAAAAAAGTTAAGCAAAGTCCTTCCCCAGGATTTTTTCATAAATTCCCCAAGATGGTAGGAAAAATGGTGACGTTTTGCTTCTGTTTATGCAGAATTTCCTTTTCTTCTTTTGAACATGTCCTCCTAAATACAGGATATCTTTTCATGGTAACATCATTCTATCAGGCATTCAGGTTCACAACCTAGGATCGTCTTTGGCTTTTCACTCTTTTTCTACCTCCCTCCCGTGCACATATCCCATCACATGCTGAATCTTATCCATTTCATTTCATCATCCCTTCAATCATCCTCTCTATTCACATCACAACCTCCTGCCCCTTTCAGGTCCTCATCATATCTCACTTGGATTGCTGATTTATTCATCTCCTTGTTTCCAGTTTCTCCCATTTCCAATGTAGCTTCCATGCACTTATCAGATACTCCTAAAGTACATGTTTGATTATGGCATTCCTTTGCACATAAAGCTCCCTCTTGTTTCTAGGATGATATTCAAGCTCCTCTGACATTCACAAATCTAGCTCCTTCTCAAGCTACTACCAGCCTATCTTATTATACAGTCTTAACTATCTCTCTCAAGCACTCTATATTCCAGTCAAATCATCAACATGGCCTTCAGTTTTCCAGCTAGATTTCTTTGTACAGGCTATTTCCCATTCCTAATGTCCACCCTTCTCACTTCTCCCTCTTAAAAAACTTGAGTTCTTTCAAGACTCATCTTAAGTGCTACCGTTTCTAACTCCCAAGTTATTTTAATTGCTCACCTAAATTACTTTAAATTTATTTTCTTTCTATCTTGTATTTCTATCTTGTTCACGTGCATGTTTGTATCTTCCCTTAAGAATTTAAGTGTTGGGAGAGCGGGACATCTGCAGACACCAGCACAGTGTCTAGTGTATAATTAACACTTGAAAAAAAGCTTCTTTAATTCAACTTAAATTGAATTAAAGACCAGCTTCCAATGCTACTCCCTCCATGAAGCCTTCCCTGATTACAAATGGTGATGATATCTTCTTTCCCCTTGAAGCTCACACAACACTGTTTTTGCCACTCAATTATTGTGCAGCATAATTATCTTTATCCACCCTCTCCTCACCAAAAAGGAATCAAACAAAATGAAACCTCCAAGTGGACAATGCTTGGACAATCCAAACTTTCTATCTTCCTCAACATCTAATAGTAGTGCCCTAAGCACATAGGAACATAATGCATATTTATTGAATTCAACTGAATTGAATATTGTGAATAGAATGAGACCAATTTTGATTTTCACTGTGGGTAATATTCATAGAACAAAATACCCTTCAGATTGAATAGGTATTGTTAACTCGGTGTTCAGTTGCATGGCTCTGAGCGTCTTTGACCAGAGAGGTATTATTGCACTTTTTTGCCTATTTGGAGTCTGATCCAAGAGGGATGTTCTTTTGACTGACCAATTCTCTCTCTCCTTCCCTCCTTCCCTCCTTCCCTCCCTTCTCTTCCCCTTTCCTTCATTCTTTCCTTCCTTTCTCTTTTTCTTCTATTTCCAACTACATGTCACCTGATTTATCATTATTTCTGTTATTTTAACTTGAAACCAGAAAAGTGGTTCTATTTCTCCCAATACAAAGAATATATTTATTGCTCTTAGAAGAAGTCACTTGGAAAACAAGGCACAAATTCATCATGATCAGTCCAAGTATGTCATTGGTGTGATGTATCTGAACCTGTCATGGAAGGAAGCCAAGGACGTTCAAAGACATAAGTGACAGAATTATATTTCCTGCCTAAGAGGGGTATCATAGATTTCATTCAGTCTCTTTGCCCTGTCTTATGGGATATCATTTGATTTGATCAAAGATGAAGATGATCATTTTCATTGGTTTACAGTGTGTTTCTTGCATTTGAATGGCGATACTCTCAGGAGATCTAGATTATAGAACGTATCCTTGGAAACCTGTTTATTTCTCCAGATTATAATTTTTAAGAAGCCATGAATGGCTTTTATTTTCATATCTTCCTTTAACTTCAGAATAGAATAACCTGGGAGGTGATTTTCTTAGACCTTAATCATTGACATGGTTTATAGCAGAGTTTGGGGTCCAGGAATAGTCTATCTTTTCCTTTTATGTTCCTCCACTGATATCTGTCAGCTTGTTTTGGTACCATAGTGACAGGCACCATAGAAATTCTTAGAATTAATGAGGCTTTCAGTGGGTTTGAATAAGAAATGCATTTTTAATTTCTTTAGCTCCTTAGTGAAATTATCAACTTGTACACAAACTTTCCTACCAATCAAGTTAAAAAATGTTAATTTAATGAATTATTTTTAACCTGAAATACAATGAAATTGTTATTGCTTCATTTCATCAGTTTATTTTAGCTCAAATTCTAGAAATATAAGAATAGAAAGCAGATGGCTTAAATATTATCGGTATCTCTATGGTGGTTTTGGTAGTGATAGAGTTATATATAATAAGTAGACAGAATTAGTAAAATATTCCTTCCAGATTTCAATATTTTCTATTTTCAGATATTTTTTTTATAAAAAATAGTTTTAAGCTGACCAATAAAAGTGAAAAAATACACACTATAAGAATTTTCCTTTTGTTCTTTGTAATGAAAAGGGGAAAAAAAAAACCCATTTTTTATCAGCTATCTAATGACCTTAACCTTCTCAACATATAAAATTGCCCTGCTTCCAAAACTTTGTCAGGGGTTTCCCTTTTTGACAAGTATCACCTTTGTCTTCCATGTCTCCTCACCCCAGAATTTATATTTCACCTAATCATGACCTCCTCTTTCATAATTCCTACATCTGCTAATTCCCACCTGTTCTCTCAGTTAATTCATATATTTCTGGCTCATTTCCCAAGCTCAGCTGTTTCCAGTTCAATTTAACAAATATTTATTAAGCATATTTTATGCACATATCATTCTTCTAGGTATGGGAAAACAATTCAACACAGACCTTTCCCTCAAGAAGCTTATGATCTAACTGGAGAAGACTAAATCCAGAAATAGTTAGGGAAGTTATCTATGTAAAGATTATAAATAACAGTTTCTAAGATTATAAATTGCTAAGATGCTGAAGAGAGGATCACATAATGGAAAGGGCTCATGAATGCAATCTGAGGTCCTGGGTTTGAATCCATACTCAGCCATTTATAACCTATATGATCTTGGGCAAGTTACTCTATTACTTTGGTTTTAAGTTACTTCTCTAAAATGAGAAGATTGGACTAGATGATCTTTAAAGTGTCTTCTAGCTCTAGCTCTACAATCCTATGTAGTGGAAGAAAGAGATTCATAAGTATATTGACGAAATTATAATCTTTATCACTATCCTATCTAGGCAGATGCTATGAGAAATTATTGGAGGGAGGGATGATTTTCATTTGGGTAGGGTGAAGTAAAGTTGAGAAGAAAAATATGAATTAGGCCTTTCTTGAAAGAAGGGAGAGTTTGTCCACCTAAAGAGATGGCAGTAGGAGAACTTAATTCCATGCATGGGGAAATTGTGTGGGCTAAGGCAAAATGGGCAAGTGTAGACAGAGGGTTGTAATGGAAAGAGCCTAGGACTTACAAATATAAGTTTGAATCTTGTTTCTGCTGTTCATTAACTCTAAGATTTGGTATAAATAATTTCACTTTCCTGGGCCTCACCTTCATCAAGTATGAAATGAGGGTGCTGGATTAGGTGATCTGGTTTTCCATTTTAATCTACTTTTTAACATTTGTGTTTAAGTCCAGACAATAAATACAGACAATAAATCAAGTCCTTATTTGTAGTGATTGTTGATTTCCTATGTGCAAATGCTCATCCTGAAAATTTAACAATCAGGACTCTCTGGCTAGTTTGAATTGCCTTCAGCATACTTCTTCCAACTGTGCATCTGATGATTCTCCATTCCTAAACTGAAAATGGAGTGGAGAAGAAAGAATAGCTCACTTTAGCTTGAACATAGAATACATTGAAGAGAATAGTATGAGATAAGCCTACACAGGGAGATTGGATATAGATTTTGGAGGGTCTTAAATGCCATGATCAGAAGTAGGCAATGGGAAGCCACTGCAAGTTGCTAAGAAGGGCAACTCACCCTTCTAATACTTTTGAATAGTCAATGTCCTTTGCTGATGTAATTAATTTGTCTTTACTGGACATTCCATCTTATATATATGTATAAGGAATATATATATATATATATATGCATATATATAAACATATATATATATATATATATATGGAATATATGTAAGGAATCATCAAAGAAGACAAAGTATGTAGGAGGATCATGAAATTTCAGTGCTCAAGAAAGAGGGATCGTTTATGATGCCAGTTGCAAGACTGGTCAAGGTGCCTGATGGAAAGGTTATTAAATATAACCATTAATGGCCTTGAGGGAACTATTTTGGTAGATCAGTACATATGGAGGCCAGATTGTAAAGAGATGAGTCAGTGGTGAGGAGGCGGAAAAAACAAATGTAGACTATTCTTTCTAAGAGTTTGGTGGTAAAGGGGTGGAGAGAGAGAAGGACTAAATATAAGTGTTGTTGGGATGAAGGAGTCTTAGATATACTAGAACAAATTAATTGATAGAGATTGGAAAAGGAATGAGTCATAGTGGATAATTGAAGGAACCAGTAAAGGAAAAGTTGAGAAAGGATAGTCTGAAGGGAGCAGGTAGAAGTCCATCTGAACCTTATTTATGTTAGGTTCTACTATTTCACTGTGTGACAATACTGCCTAACATTTATATGGTCTGTGGATGTTTATAAAGATATTGACATATATTTGATCCTCACAAAAAACCCTGAAAATGGTGGTCTTGAACCCAGTTGGGTTTGAATCCTACCTTTTAACAGTTTCTAGCTGTGGGACCCTAGGTAAGAAATTTATCTCTTTGGGCCTCAGTTTTCTAACATATATAACAGGGAGATTAATATCTATAGTGAATACCAAACAGGTTTGTGAAGAACTTCAACTGAGACAATGTTTGTAAATCACTCTGCAGACTTTAAGCAGTGGTTCTCAACTTTCCTAATGCCGCAACCCTTTAATACTCTTATGTGGGCATATCTGCATGTGGCTGGACCCACCTGGAGACAGATAGAGGAGCAGTGTCTTGGTTCCTACGACCATCGGAAAGGGTCATTCGACCCCCAAAGGGGTCGCGACCCACAGGTTGAGAACCACTGCTTTAAAGAATTATAGAAATACCAGTTATTATTACTACCTCTATTTTATTGGTGATGAAATTGAAGCTCAGAGAAGTTAAGTTCAAGGTCACATAAATTATTAGGTGTCAGAGGCAAGGTTCTAACCCAGGTAGGTATTTCTTGACATTCAGTCTAATGTTCTTTTTGGCACAGTATGCTGCTTTGTTCTAAGTAAAGGGACTCTTCTCTGTTTTGTGAACATGCCAAAGATACCCCAGTTTCCATATCTTTGCTTTTCCAGTTTCATCCTACTGGAATCTCTCCCCACCCTAATTTCCATCCAAACTTCAGGTTCAAGACCAGGTACCAACTCTTCTATGAAACATTCTCTGGCATCTCCTTTTGCATTTGATAAGCCCTTTTTAGCTCTCTTATGTAACTTTTCACTGTATTCTAATTATTTGCATTCCTGTCTTGTTTTCCTGTTAGGATGTAAGGACTTTTGCCTATGACTGTCATATTTATCTTTGTAACCTTCCTGAATATCTAGGATAGTATAGTGCCTAGTATAATACTCAACATCATTACTTAATGCACACTTGTTCATTCCATAGGTCTTTAGAAATGAATTTGATAAATGAACCTTAGAGATATTGCATGGAGAGATAAAAAATGTGAGTAGTAAATGTGGAGTGAGAAGAGCAAGTAAAAAAAAAGTACCTGGCTTATGATTAGATAAGAGCAAAACTCTGCATGTGTCAGAAACATTTGTTAATGCCATTCAGTACAATTCTGACTGAGAGTGAATAACCATAAAATAATGGTCTATTTTAATGTAAGACCAAAAAAAGTGTGGAAGTGATAGAGGTCTTATAATAATGGGATGAAAAAATAATATTCTAGTTGACATTAATATACCCTTTAAGATTTACAAAGCACTTTACATACATTCTTTTATTTAGTGGAAGTACATGGAATACTAATAGCTCAGGAAGAACTTGAAAATCAGCCTTTATGACGGTCCTCCATTGGTACCCAGTTTATTTTGTCTGTCAACCTGAATCCATTATAAATTGTGAGTATTAATTTTATGACTGCTGTTAATCTAAAAAAAATCCCTTTTTTTTGGTTAGGATCAATAATCCAAATCCCTACTTCACTCTTCTGCCTAAGAAAAGATCTCTCTACTTTCCTTTCAGTTAGTTTTCCACAAATGAAGAGAAAGTATATAATGGCAAGGATTCCATTCCATTTTTTTCTTGACTTTTTTCATAGGAACTCTGTAATTTGATAGCGAAAAGTCTTGCTCCCTGCTCTAAATGTCCTGATGTTAAGAAAATGTTAGTATAATTGAAATTATCTATTAATACAGTAGTTCTTTTCCTTCTGGTAGCTTGAGTTCTATTCCACTTGAGCTGTGTCTATATTTTTTATATACTTCTGAAAGACAGACCAGGGATATGTGTGTGTGTGTGTGTGTGTGTGTGTGTGTGTGAGAGAGAGAGAGAGAGAGAGAGAGAGAGAGACAGCTGAGCTCTGCGCAATTCATTTCTTTGGCCCTCAATTTCATCTCCAGTAAAATGGATATAGTAATAAAAGCTGATATCTATATTGTACTTTAAAGTTTAATTATTGAGAAGATCTATAAAACATGCAAAGAAGAGGGGGGATGTTACAAGTTTCATTTTTTGCTTGTATTTGAGGCCACAAAGAAAGCATGGTATTGTGGAAAAAATTCTGGATTTGTAGTTGGGAAGATTTGGTTTCAAATCCCACATCAGACACTTACTGCTTATGTGACCATAGGCAATCAGACCTCTATGTACCTTAGTTTCCACATTTAAAAATGTGGGGGTTGGGCCATACATATGTCCTCTAAGATCCCTTCCGGTTCTAGTTGCTTGAGTCTTTGACCTGTGAACTTGCCTCTGAATTTAATTACCTAGATGACCTTGGATATGTCACCTAACTTCTCTGTGAATTTGTTTTCTCATCCACAAAAAGAAAGGTTCAGATGGATGACCTTCAAGTTACCTTTCAGTTCTAAATCTATGATCTTGTTGTCTCTTTGAAGTTAAAGTTTTAAAATTATCAAGTAAATCTGCCCCATATAGATGTCCACCTTAGATAATTGAGAACAGAAGTTCTTGGTTACATCAATAAATTTATGATCTCCTTTATTAAGGATGCCCATTGATGTGGATGTCAATTCATAAAACCTCATTCTATGTTATTCTTTTTCCATGTCTCATGAGGCAACAGGAGACTGCTGAATATTTTTTGATTAGGAGAGTAACATGATCAGATTGGTGGTGTAGGGAGATTATTTGTGAAGGGTAGATTGGAAAGGGAAGAGAGTGGAGATTAGACCAATTAGTATGTAATCTTAATAGCCTCAGCAAGAAGTGGTAAATGCTTAAACTAGGGTAGTGGTGGTGAGAGGGGAGAGGAGAGAAAAGATTCAGGAGGTGTTGTGGAAGTAGAATTGGAAAAGACTTGCAACTGACTGGATATGAATTAGGGGGTGAGGGAGAAAACATAGTCAACATTGAGTCAAATGCTGTGAACCCCAGTGTTTTTGATATGTGACCATCCATTTTACCAGATGATATCCTTTACAACCCCATTTTGTAAATAGCATCTTTGTTTATATGCTGCCACATTTGAGATATCATGATGTATGATCTATATGCCATAATGGAAATTTTAGGCTTAAGTCTTTTCTTTAAACTTTTATTTTTTTCAGTAAGCAAAGACTTTTTTCTTTTTCTTACCTGTGCACTCCTACTTCCATTCATGGAAAGGGAAGAAATATCGCACATCTGTATAAAATAAGCACAGTCAAGCAAAAATATAGTCCCCCGTTGATAATATCCAAAAATGCAATTTTATTTTGCATATTACTCCATTATCTCTATCATAAAGTGGACAGCATTCTTCTTTGTGAACCTCTGGAATCATAGTTAATCACTTAGTTGGTCAGGGGTCTTTCAAAATTGATTGTTTTACAATATTGATTTTATAGTATTAATAATTCTGGTTCTTCTCACTTCATTCTGATCCATTCATATACTTTCCGTGTCTCTTCCAAAACATCTTTTCCCTCATTTCTTATTGTTGTTGTTTTTCAGTCATTTCAGTCATGTCTGAGTCTTCATTATCACATTTGAGCTTTTCTTGGCAAAGATCCTGGAGTGGTTCAACTAATTTTACAGATGACAGACTGTGGCAAATGGAGTAAGTGACTTGGCCAGGGTCACACAGCTAGTAAGCATCTGAGGCCAGATTTGAATTCAGGAAGATGAGTTTTCCTGGTTCCAGGCCCAGCACTCTATACACTGTGCCACCTAACTGTCCCTATCCAGAATCACTCCATCTACTGTGTCACCTTGCTGCCCTTTCATTTCTTATGGTATCATAGTATTCCACTACATTCAAATTTGTTCAACCATTGATCAATTGATGACTGTCCCCTTAGTTTCCAGGTGGGTTTTTTATTTTTTATTCTTTTGGTTTCCTAAAAGAGCTCTAAATTTTTTTGTACATATAAAATCTCTTCCTCTTTCTTTATCTCTTTGAGGTATGGACCTAGCATTTTAAAATTATTTAATTACCCAAATTGACTATCTATACTACAATAAATTTGCCAGAAAATTTCCAGTCTCCTACTTCCCTGGGAAAACTAGTTTTATCTGAGAGATTTAGTATTATGTAGTATGGCCTACATTTTTGATACATTTTAGAGTAATTATGACAGTTCCATCTCAAATCTGTAATTTGTTACTTCAAAAAAATAATTGCAGTGGGATTCATTGGCCTCAATTCTGTCCTCCAAGGCTCTGTTGGGCACAGCCTTGGAATGGCTTTCCCTTCCCTGATTCTGCAAGTGACTGGATTTGCACTTAGATATTTCAAAGGATGATGGGCACTGTTCGATCTAAGATGATTGCCATGGTAGCGACCACAGTGATTTTTAACGTTTATGAGGTCTGCCCTCCACCTCCTGTCAATGGTGAGTTTTTCCTAGAATCTTTATTTTGAAGAAATGTCCACACCAACCGTGTTTATTCCTTCACAAGTCTCTTGGCCCTGTTCCTCACTCTCTAGACTTCTTCATGTGTCAGGAACCTTCTGACCCTGGAAGATCCATTGGTCCCTGAAGCCACCTCCTTCAGTTGTAGTCCCTTCTAGAATCTCCATTTTGGGGAAGTGCTCATGCCAGCCATGTTCCTTCACTCTTTTCTTAACTCTGCTCCAGACTTACCTCTTATTTTTCAGCACCTTTTAATGTATTGTTTTATTTCATTAAAATGTAAACTTCTTGCTTATTTCATTGCCTAGCACATATCAAGTGCTTAATAAATGCCTACTAACTTGATAAAATGGTCACTGAGGAGTCATCTCAAAAACTGACTTCTCAATGGATTGTTTGTTCAATTCATTCTATGAAGATACCTTCCAACGCCGAGTGGAGTTCCTCGGAAATTGTAATTATGAGTAACTTTAGGGTTTTCCTGGATAAAGCATGAATATCCCTTGTCCTCACTCCTCCCGGTCCCAGGATGAGGCTATGGTTCTTGCACGGGCTCTGTTTCATGATCTAGTTCACATGCCTCAATTATATCTTGGGGCTTAGAATTTAAAAGAGAGACTTAGAAATGTGGAAAGAGAAGTCAGAGAAGAAAGGAATAAAACTGAGACATAGATTTGTTTGTTTCCCTGTAGAAAGCCATGTATATCCGTGTGACCCTTCTAGGGAACCATGTACATCATGAAATATGGACTAGGTCAGGATTTCTTAAACTGATATATGTGAGCTTTGTACTTAAATCTCACTAACAATATTTCAATCACAATATGAGAATATCATTTCAATCCAAGGTCTTTATATTTTGCTTTATGTATTTAAGAATCATTTCTTTGAGGGAGCAGGTCCATAGGCTTTGCTAGACTTCCAAAGGGGTCCATGACACAGAAAGGTGTCTGACATGCAAGATTGTGTTAGGAGAAGGTAGCAGAAGAATAATGACAGAGTAGTGGGGAAGTAGAGGAAAACACGCTTTCTAGCACTTAGAATGAGACGAGGATATCTGCAGACCACTCAGGAAACATGGCACTGGTGGTAGATGGAGACTCATGACAAGGAAGATCGACATGGGGTAAAGGAACAACCTGGGCCTATTAATGGACTGTTACTGGTATTCATGGGGCAAATGATAAACAGGTCCCTGGGAAATGCCCATCAGAGGAGGAAGGGAAATTGTTTTGACTCTTGATATCCTTGGGTGGGTGCCCTTTGTTGAGCTAAGTAAAATCTGCCATATAGTTAATACTTTGTTAGCTTGGATGTTTTCAAGGGAGTAGAAAACTAATTTGGACAGAAACCAGCTTCTGATTTTCTTAGGGGAAACCCTAGCTGGGGACACAAAAATCAGAAATGTATTGAATGAGGTCATTAGAGTTAATCTAGTTCACAGAAATCAAGAGTTTCACCAGTAGATTGCAAGCAATACGTATTCCCCGCCTTCACATGCACATACACACACACACACACACGCACACACAGACTCATATATGCACAATGTTAACCAGACTACAATAGCACCTCAATTCAGACAATTCATCTTTACCTGTTACTTAAAGATTATAGACAATTTAGATCTGACCCATCTTTTCTATTATTTTCATATAAACAAAAACTACGAGTGTCCTATTTGGGTTTTCCATTATTTTAGGAACACATAAATAGGAAACCTATTCCAAGATCCTTTTTTTTTTTTTTAAACAAAGGCACAGGGGAGAGGTATAAACTCAAACAACAGGGAAGAAAGAACAGAAATTTCACTTATGGATGACAGTTTTCACCAGGGGCTTCAGCTTTTACTCAGATAATTCATGGCTGCTCATCTCCTGAAAGGACTTGCCTTAGTGGGATGCCAAGACAAAGGTCATTGAGTCAAGATTTAGAGCAGATCACCAGCAACAAATACTTTGCTACTGTAGGCTTTTATAAAGTAGGCCAACTTTCTTCAACAGAGACAGGAATCAGCAGGGGAAGCTATGCCCCATCTGTGTTGATGTAGCTGCTACTAATTTTCAGCAATGACCCTGTATTTTCATACTCATTCTACTCTATCATACATTTTTACAATTCACCATTCTTTAATCATTTGAAATATGTATGTCAGACTGCTAGGTGTAAGGGTTTCAAAGACAAAAATTAGGTAGTCCCAGAACTCAAGGAGCTTATATTCTTCTGACAATGGATAAAAACTATCTTTGCCTTCTCAGGTCAGGTGTACTTTCCTCTGTATGTCTATACCCCTGAATTTTATCTGTTGCTCAATTGTTCTAATTTTACTTCTTGGATAGCTTTGGCTTTTACTACCTGCAAGTGATCCTGTTATCGTAAGTTAATATTTGGAGAGGTTTTCTGCCAGTGTTTTTCTCCTGTGCCTTGTATCACTGACTTTTCCTACCCCAGACAAATATCCAAATGAGTCAGTCTTACCTAGGGAGTGAATTAGTAGAATAGCCATGGATGTGGGGAAGCATGGCAGGGCAAAGTTTAAAAAGCTCAATTAACTGTATGAATATTTATAGCAATTCTCACAAAAATGAAATACTTTATGTCATGGCTATAATTTGCCTATACTTTTAGGATCCTGGACTTACAAAAGACCTTAGGTGTTTCTTGACCCACCTTCCCATCCAGTGAAGGAAGAATCCTTTCCATAGCAATGCTAACCTTGGATAATGTAGTCTCAGTTTGAGCACTGCCCAAGCTTACTCAGTGTTTTTTTTTTTATATAATTGGTTCCTTTTGTTGTTGAGAAACTCTTGTTAGTGTCATGTCATAGGATACTGTATTTAGAATCAGAAGAGATCTTAGAGGTCATCTAGCCCAACCCTCTAAGTTCCTTGTTAAGTTGAACATAAGACTGCCTTCTCATAACTTCCACTATACGCTATAACTTTGCCTCCTAGACCAACAGATACTAAGTTTATTCCGTTTTCCACATGACAGCCCGTCAAGCATTTGAAGATGGCTAGCCTAACCTCCTTAAATCTTCTCTTATGATGCTCAAGAATTGCAAAGCAGTTGACCTTCGTTTAACACAGTAGGCATGTGCCAGGGTTGCATCAAATTAGAATCCTCCCATGCTAATGCATACAATTACATTTTATTTTATTCAGAAAAATTAATCAATTAAAATGAACTAATTTCCCCATGAGATGCCTTCAGGCTATTTGTGTATTTTCATGTTTGCCAGTGTGTCCTTTTTGCAAAATGTAGAACTGATTTGCATTTGGGTGACCAAAGATACCCTAGTGATATTTTGCCAGATATAGTTCAGCATTGGTAGCCTTCCACAGGTTTAAAAACCAACTATCCCTTTTTAAAACAAGGATGAATAAAGCATAGATTGGCTTTCCTTTGGCCACACAGGGACTCAGGGGAAGAAATGAGATATGAATCCAGGACTTGACTCTCAATTCCCTAATCTAATAATGGGTTCCATATAAACACGTTTTGCTCTGTGGGAAATAAGAAATAATGAGGAACAGCAGTGGCCCAAAGATTTATTTGTGCATTTGTCCCTGCTTATTGAAAATTTGATGGATCCAAATATTCATGAATTTGGGGAAAAGATATTTTACTATGAAGCTTTAGAGACAAATGAGTGGGCGACAGGTGGTCATCTGGCACCCAGAAGAGACCCCTACGAAGCACATAAGGTGTGTAATCATAGTCTTTCATTTAGATACACAGTGTGAATTTATTAGCTTAGTAAACTCCAATGACATAGAATAAAATTTTTAAAAAATTGGTAATTTACCATAAATTCCCATAATAGCCAAGGTCATTTGAGGTTGTTCTCAGCTGTCACCATTTTCTGGAATTTGCACATTCAAAATTAATAAGGTGGCAAGGCATAATGGATAGTATGCAGGGCCTGAAGTCAGGAAAGCTTGGGCTCAAATCTTACCTCTGATACTTAGAAGCTGGCAAACCACTTTAAATCATTTGCTTAAAGGCATTCTCTAAAACATCCACCAAATCAGAGAGAGGCTGTGATCTGCAGAGGAAATCTCCACATTGGGACTTTTTGCTGGTGAAATCATGAAATTATCATGTGTTCATCTAGGTGCTTAGAGTATAAATATTACTACTACTTCTACAGCCACTGTTATTATTGTTACATGATCTCACTCATAATAGAATAATTTTCCTATTTCACTAATAATCTCTTTAAATTAACTGCAGGAATGGCATGTTTAATTGAAGTACAGTGACATGTTTTACTTCCTATAGGTAGATCAGCTACCTAGTGACTACATAAAGATTACTATTTAAAGACCAACAAAAAGACCAAAGCAAAAATCCTTATATTGGCTGCAGCTGAACTTTACATTAACAAGTAAACCTTAAATTCAAATCCCATCACACTGTCTGTGAGCCTCACTTCACCTGAAAAAGTAAGGGGGCTGGAACAGATGATCTCTAAGGTTCCTTCCAAGTCTAATATCGATGGTAATAAACTTGTGTTCTCTCTGCTTCTAAAATAACAACAAAAATATTTAGCTCAATTTGAATTTAATTCATTTCCCTAAAATTCCATTATGGGTTACCTACTTTGCTCAATTTATTAGAGAAAGGTACTCATAAGGTTAGGATCATGGATGCAGTCCCCATTTTGGCCAGTTAACTTAATATGGCCACAGGCCATAAGCCTGACCTCAGTTTCCATCTTGTATGAAGAAATGGGATATGAATCCAGGTCTTGACTCCCAATTCTCTAATCTAATTATAGGCTCCATAGAAACACTTTTTGTACTGTGTATGGTAGATAAAAATACCATTCCTTAACAAAGGAGGCAAGAAAATGTGAATGAATGAGAGCAATTCCATTGCCACTCTTGGGGAAAAAAGCACCTGAAAGCACATGTCCTCGTTATGGTGGTTAATAGCACACAATCTTTTTAGATTTTGGACTATATTGTATTTACCTTGGGAAATGACTTTCTTTTCCCCTTTCTAAGCTCAAGAACACTTAGTTCACTTGTAGTGAAATAAAGTTCTAAATTTTACTGAAAACTAGGGGAAGATCTTACTCAGTAAAAGAGCAGAACTCAAATGGAGACAGATTGATTTAATTCTGAAATTTAGAATTTTATTCAATCCAAACACGTGTTAAGAGGTGACTCCAGTCGCCCAGTTTTCTTAATACCATAGTTAGTAACTGATACCTTCTAGCTGTGTGGTCAGCTCCCTCTATTCTTAGTATATCCTTGTTGACTGCTGATGCCATTTGAATGGAGAGTGGGTGGTACAATGCCAACAAATAGCTTCTACAGGAAAGAAGATAGATAGGGATGCAGTGCAAGAATACCTCACCTTTCTCCTAGCAAATTCTTGCCAATATTGGAATGATCTCTCATTGGTCATGGAAATTAAAGGATGATTTCCTATCATAGACATAGAGCAGGGCCCTCTTAATTCAATACTCTTTCCCCAGGTGGACAATGGGTTTTTTTTATTTATACAATGGGGATTAGACACCTCTGCTTTTTTTTTTTTATAGATTTAATTTTTTTTTTCTTTTTGGAGGGCAGTTGGGGTTAAGTGACTTGCCCAAGGCCACACAGCTAGTTTTTTTTGTGTTAATTGTCTAAGGTCATATTTGAACTCAGGTCCTCCTGACTCCAGGGCTGGTACTCTATTCACTGCGCCACCTGGCTGCCTGGCACCTCTGCTTTCAAAGTGACTTCATTCTGTCAGAATTCTCAGTATTTTGGGGGCATTGTCCTAGGAAGACATAGAGGTGAAGGGACAATGTGACTTAGAAGTATATTACTTAGAAAAAAGTAGATAGTGGTTTTGAAATTTTGTCTGGGACCTTTGTTTCTTTCTTGCCCTCTAGTCACCAAAGAATTGGGTGTTTCTTCACTCCTGCTTTTCAGGAAGGCATAAGAGATGATCAAAGCCTGGTTTTCCATCAGGCATAAGGAATTGTTGAAACCTGGCTTCGCATTTGTACTTTCTCTTGCCTATGTGCTCCTGAAGCAGTAGAATCTAAATTCCTTATCTCTTTGGGTTTTGGGTGAGAAGCTGCTGGCCCTTGTCTGACTTCTTCCTTTTCCTTCTGGTGGTCCATTTCTCCAGGTCTAAACATTCTTTTCTTGATCTACTTTGATGCTGAGATGAACCAAGTAACCAAGGCCTGGCTTTACAGCTTCTTCACTCTTTTTTTCCTCTTTCTGCTAGCATTGAGAAATCCATGTGCTCTTTAATCTAAACAGGCCTCACTGGATTTAAGCTAGGCATTCATTACAATTCATTTTCATCTTTATATTTCTAGGATTATGGCTAAAGATTCTACTTTTATGACACAAAAGTCACTACTGATAATTTGAAGTAATGAGTCTCTTACTAGTCGGTGTGTTTGCTAGTTCAACTTAATGATTAGGTTAGTGAGCTAAAAAGACTTCCCTGTAGTTTATATGTGATATGATAACTACCAAATTATTCCTTCTTTAGGGTAATACTATAGTTATATTGTGCATTCATCTTTTCAAGTATGCCATGACAAAGGCCAAAAGACTCATAGATTTCTGGCATCTCTATTCATTTGGGGGTACAGCAGTTTCAATAAATGATAGGAGTTAGGGTTTTCTCCCTCTCCCTAAGGATTAAAAAGTGTATACTACCATTTTTTATAAGAAGCTCATGGGTCAATGTTAAGAAAAATCTGTATTTTTGGTGCCATTAACCCATTATTTTAACTATTGTGATGTTCATTTTGTCCTCTAATAGAGGCCAAATGAGATGTCTATTTCTTCTATTAATTGTTGGGTGGTATACATTGTTGATAAAAGACAAAAATGGTAGGGACTTAAACAGAAGCAGAAGATATTACGAATAGGTGGTAAGAATGCATAGAAGAATATATAAGAAAGATCTTAACATCATTGATAACCACAATGGTGTGGTTACTGATCTAGAGCCAGACATTTTGGAGAATGAAGTCCAGTGAACCTTAGGAAGCATTTCTAACAATAAAGCCAGTGGAGGGGATAGAATCCTAGTTAAGCTATTTAAAATCCTAAAAGATGATGCTGTTAAAATGCTACACTCTACACACAAGCCAATCTGGAAAACTCAGCAGTGGCCAATGGACTGGAAAAGATCAGTTTACATCCCAATCCTAAAGATAGGCAATGCCAAAGAATGTTCAAATTACTGAAGAACTGTGCTCATTTTCCATGCCAGAAATATTATTCTTAAGATTCTGCAAGATAGTCTTCAGCAGTATGTGAACTGAGAATTACCAGTTTTTCAAAGAGGCAGAGGAACTAGAGACCAATTTGCCAACCTTCACTGGATTATGGAGAAAGCAAAGGAGTTTCAGGAAAAAAAAAACAACAACAAAAAAAACAGCAAAGTACTTCTGCTTGATTGACTACATTAAAGCCTTAACTGTGTGAATCACAACAAAATGTAGCAAGTCTTTAAAGAGATGGATATACCAGATCATCTTTTCTCCTGAAGAACCTGTTTTCAGGTCAAGAAGCAACAGTTAAATATTGAACATGGAAGAACTGATTGTTTTAAGACTGGAAAAGGAGTATGACAAGGCTGTTTATTGTCACCTTATTTAACTTGTAAGCAGAATACATCACAGGAAATGCCAGGCTGGATAAATCAAAAGTCAGAATTAAAATTGCTGGAAGAAATAGCAACAATCTGAGATATGCAGATGATACCACTCTGATGGCAAAAAAGTGAAGAATTAAGAAATCTCTTGATGAGGGTGAAAGAGAAGTGTGTAAAAGCTGGCTTGAAGCTTAACATTAAAAGCAAACAAACTAAGATCTTGGCAACTAGACCCATCATTTCCTGGCAAATAGAAGGAGAAGAAATGCAAGCAGTGTCAGACAGCTACTGCAGCCATGAAATTAAAAGATGCTTGTTCCTTGGAAGTAAAGACATGGCAAATCTAGACATCATACTAAAAAGCAGAGACATCACCTTACCAACAAAGGTCTGTGTAGTCAAAGCTATGGCTTTTCCAATAGCAATATATGACTGTTACAGCTGAACTATAAGGAAAGTTGAGTGCCACAGAATCGATGCTTTTGAATTGTGGTGCTGGAGGATTGTTTAGAGTCTCTGGGACAGCAAGGAGATGAGATGAGATGATACATGATATCACAGAAGGATGAGATTGATAGATAGTAATGTCATGGAAGCAATGAACATGAGTTTGGACAGACTTTGAGAGATAGTGAAGGATGTAAGGGCCAGGTATGCTATAGTCCATGGGATCATGAAGCATTAGACATGACTGAATGACTGAACAACAAAAATATAAATTATTGATTATCCATAGGAGTTGTTTCCCTCAGTGACCATTGTGGAGCCTAGGCTGGAATCAAGGTTGATGGTCTGGGCACACCACTATTCTCCCAGCTCTTGGACTCAGGGTGTTGAGATGTTTCCTCTGGGTGTTAACAAAAGAGATGGTGACATGGATTTGATTTGCTTGGTGCATGCCACATGTACCAAGGATGATTTGCTTGCCTATAATTTTGTATACCATTGTCAGAATAACTCTAAAAGGAAGTCAAGTGTTGCTTCTGGAAAAAAGGTAGTAAATTTACTATTATTATTTATTTTTTACTGTGATTTATAGGCATAAATAGCTGAATTTGTATGTGAGAAAAGGGTACGTGGTAATTAGGGTGTTAAAGGCACTCTCCTCTTCACCAAGTAGTGATTTGTGTTTCTCTTGGAAGATGAAAAATATAGAACTCCTTTTCTAGAAACATTGTTTTCCTTTTTTATTATTCTTTGTTTTACCAATTATTAAAATTAGGGTGATGCTTCCTCCTAAATATCCTAGAAACTATTTTTTAACTATATACACTGTAATCACTTTTTCCATGTAGGAGCACATATTTATTGTGACTGTGTATGCATATGTATGCTTTTGATTATATGGCATTTGTGGTGGTGCAAATAAATCCAAAAGTTGTAACTATTTTACTTCACTATAGTTATTCATTCTCAATTATTAAAGAGGAAATGTTTTATCAATGAATAAGGCATTCTGTCAAAGAGGGGGAAATTGGTAATAATATATGCCATACTAATGTTTTCATATTTTGGTTTTCTTACTAAACTTCATCATAGTGTTGATTATATTAACCTGACACCATGAAATATATGAACTAGGTTCAACTCTCAATTTGGATATTAAGCCATGATTTAAATTTTTCTTAATGTGGTATGCAATTGGAAGCAATTTCCCCCAAAGATTGATTAAATGAATGGGTAACAACATTTTGATATCAGTTATTATGCTTCTGTAGTGCAAAGGGGTGGCCTCTCATGTTGTATAGCCTCATACTTCTAACATCGACTTCTAGACATTGTTCAATCTCTGGACCTGTTCTCACACTGCAGGTCTAGGTTCCAAAAGAAGGGTCACCATGAAATAGTTACACTACTCACTTCTGACCCCCATGTATGATACTAATAATTTTAGTTCTTGAGCCCCTACAAGTACATGTTCATTTACACAAACCATCCACTCACAATGATGGCATTTTTAGATTATAAGCATAACTATTTGCTTAGCAATAAGGCATTTTAAAATAATGATATCACAAGTACTCATATAAAAGCAAATGTAGAAATAATAAAAACACAATTTAAACATAAATATAGGTCATAGCCTCCCACCAGTGCATTTAGAATCTGTGCAGAAAAGTGAATGCACATCAAATTTGACATGGAAGCACATAATAGAGAAAAACTCTTGTGTTCATACTAACTCTCAATTCTGATCTGCAGTCTTTGATATCATTGGATCATTGAAGTACATCTGTACCCCATGAAAATGAATCTCTGCTAACCACTCTCTTTTTGATCCTTACCACTGTCTGGCTGAGTAAATATATTCTTTTAATTTTTTTTTTTTACATTTAAAATGTTGAGTGCCAAATTCTTTCCTCATTTCCTCCCTCCCTCTTTGCATTCCCCTCTACCTGAGATGGGTTATACGTCTATAACCCATCTATCACCTATATATCTATACAATTAGAGAGGTGATTCATGTGCAATTATGTATAATATTTCCATATTAGTCATTTTGTATATGAAGATGAATTTTAAAAAGTGAAAATAGAATGTTACAGTCTGTATTCATACAATATTAGTTCTTTCTCTGGAGGTGGATAGTATGCTTCATCATTAGTCCTTTGGGATTGTCTTAGATCATTAGATTGCTGAGAATAGGTAAGTCAATTGAAGTTCTTCATCAAATAAAATTGCTGTTACTTTGTACAATGTTCTCCTGATTCTGTTCACTTCACTATGTGTCAGTTTATGTAAATCTTTCCAGGTTTTTCTGAAATCATCCTGCTTGTCATTTCTTATAATATAATAACATTCTATTAAAATCATATACCACAGCTTGTTTAATTCCCCCAACTGATGGGCATCTCTTTGATTTCTAATTCTTAACCTCTTCAAAAAAGAACTGCAATAAACATTTGGACAAATCTTAACAAAACAAAACATTGACAAGCTCTTTCTATTTATAATCACCCTTAAATGAATTCTGGAAGGGTTATAATCTTAAATTAGCTAGCAATTTCCTGTAAGTCAGAGAATTGCCCAGTTTATTGTACATGCTCTCTCTCTGAATAATACATTCAAGCCCATTCAACTTTTAATTCATCAGGATACTGCATCCTTGGCTTGTAGCAAACAGGTCTTATAGAAAAGCAGTTCAACTTCACCTTTTGAGAAAGATAGATAAACACAGCCAGCTCTTTATTCACTAGATTATTGCATTGTCAAATTAGGTTATAGCATTTCTTCCTATACAGTAGGGATTCTTAAGCTGGAGTCCATGAACTTTTTAAAAAAGGATTTGAGAGTTGTATTTCAATAAAACTTGGTTCTGTTATAATCCTAGTATTTTATTTTATGCATAGAAAATATTATTCTTTTCTGGCCACTCAGTTTTGCATCTCCAACTGCCTATTAGGCATCTTGTTATCCAGTGTCCCTTATACTAAACATATCTTGTATTCAACATAGCCAACGTAGCTAGAAAGACCTTTGACTCCAGCTTTCCTCCATGTCATAACTCCCCTATTGCTTTAGCAGGTCATGCTACTGTCCCTCCACCCCCCTCTCCCCAGTTATCCAGGATTCCAATGCTGGTGTTGTCTCTGAATACATGCTCTTCTCTGCTCTGATAATTCTACCACCCTGATGCAGACCTTCATACCTCATGCCTGGACTATATCAATAGCCTTCTGGTTGTCTTCTCTGCTTCATGGCCTTCTGCATTCCAGTCCATTTTTTACTCTACTGTCAAAGATATCTTCTCAAAGAAAAAGTTTGACCATATCACACCCTGTTTTTTAAAAATTCCATTCCATTACCTCTAGGATCAAATATTAAATCTTATGATTAATGACAAAATCATTAAAACTCCACTCCTTCTTCTTCTTCTTCTTCTTTTTTTTTGTATCTCCAATGCTAAACATAGTACCTGGCACAGAGTAGACACTTAATACTTGTTTGTTGACTTAACTTGTCTTGAGAAGGGGTCCAAAGACTTCTCCAGATTGCCAAAGGGATCCATGACATAAAAATGATAAATAACCTCAGCTGTAAAGTAGAGCAGTTGAATAACCTCTTTTTCTCCTCACAAACTGGAGAGGGTGGGAGAGAGCATCAGGTACTTCAGAGGGACTTCACTTCCCTCAAACTCCAGGTAGAGTTGAAGGGCAGTAGAAGCCAGTTATGATCTTCTCCATGAGCTTCATTGTCTCTTCAGCCAGTCAGTAATCCTGTGACTGAAGCCTCATGTCAGCAGCCTACCCTGGCTTCCACTTCCTCATAGAGCTTCAGCAAAGTTTACCTTCTCCATGGTGTGTTTCTCGTGTTTCTCACCCTCTCCCCTCTCCCCCCACCGCCCCACCCCCGTCAGACTTCTTTGACATATTTGTTATATTTTCACTGGCTCAAATCAGTACTTCCTGATACTTTTCACTTATGAAATAAAAAGTCACTAGATCTCTGCTATGAAATTTACAGTTCTTATTTAGTCATACCTTAGTCTCCAGATAGTTATATGATTTTTCATTTTGTTCATTTTACCCTTTTAGGTTTTAAAACTTTTACATGAAAATGAGCTGAATGATCATAATACCCTGCAGCTCTAGCAATTAATTGTTCTTAAAACAGTCCTCTTCTAGTCTGGATCTTTGAAAAATTCTTCACACTTACATTTTATGAGAAACAAAAGTTCCTTCTCTCACCAGCCATCTAACTATTGTAAGAGGGGATATAATGGCATCTTGTTTTGCAACCAGGAAAGTTACTGGAAGATAATCAATAGTTGTGGGGAAGCTCTCACTTACTTTACTAAAACCCTGGCCTTCCTGGAATTATGACAATGGCCAGAGGGAACTAGAAAGGACAGGTGTGGCACACAACTTTGACCTTAGAAGAGGTCAGCCCTAGTATACAGGGGGAAATAGTGAGGAGTTTGAGGAATTTGAGGTTACTGGGATATAACTCAACTTCCTTATTTATGAAGATGACACTATTACTCTCCTAATCATCCAGGTTTAAAACCTGACAGTCACCTCTGATGTTTCCTTCTTCATTTCTTACTGAATGCATTGATTTGGAGGAAGCTCCAAACATCCCTCATACCTGTCCCCTTTCCCACTATGACTCCTGTCATAGATTTAAAGTTGAAAGGGATCTTAGAGATCAGCTCTTCCTTGTCTTATTTTATTATATTATTATATTATATTATTATGGAAGCTGATATTCAGAAAGTGATATGCCCAAAGTCACAAAGTCACTAAGAGGTAGTGCCAGAATTTGAATCCACATTCTCAGATTCCAAATAGAGCTTTTTTTTTTTCCTATTCTATAGTGTTGCCTCCACCAATGTAGTGCAGGTCTTCCCCATATCTTGCCTACACTTTAATAAAGGAACTTCTTAAATGGTCTCACTGTCTCTATTCTCTCACTTTTCCAATCTATCATTCAGAGGACAGCGAAAGGAGTCTACTTATAGCATATGTCTAGTCATGTTCTTTCTTTAAAAACCTTTAGTGGTTTCCCATTGCCTCTAAAATAAAAAATGTACCAATTAGCTTGATAATTAATGCCTTTCTTAATCTGACTCCTAGATGCTATTCCACTCTTACTTCATATTGCTCTTCCGCTCGTTACCCTTCATGGACTCACTATCCAGGCAAAGTGGACGATTAGATGTATTCCATCTCTGTGCATTTGTAAATGCTGAAACTCACTTTGTCTACCTTTTTGCCTTTTGCTTCAAGGTTAAGGTCAGGAGCTATCAATCTCCTACACGCAGTCTTCCCTGATGCTTAAAGGTGATTTATCTTTCTTTTCAAATTTTTCCTAGAGCATTGTGGATCTTTTCTTTGTCCCCATAACACTATGTCTTTTATTTACTAATTTTTGCTCTCTCGCAGTACTATGTAAGCTTCTTGAGGACAAAGAATGTGTCATTTCTAATCTTTGTATTCCCAAGGCCTAGCTCTTTGCCTTAGCCTTCATGGCCACTAAATAAATATTTGTTGAATTCCAAACTTAATGTGATCAGGTTACAATATGTATTATAGATATTAAGCTTGGTTAAAGGTTGATTAGAGTTATTGGGAAAACAACAATATATCTAAATTTTAATGTAAAATTATTACTAAACTCCAGTGAAGTTAGATGAGTTAAACAAGGTCAGTCAACTAGTTAGGTGCAGAGTTGGGACTGAAACCTGGGCCTTGTGATGACCAGGTCAGTTTATATTCTCCTCTACTCTGCTAACTGTCCAAGTCTGTGTCACTGCCATTAGTCTCAGGCAGCACTTTGGGCTTGATAGAAATGGGGGGGGGGGAATTGTCACTAATTAAGTAGTGACCTTAAATCTTAACCCCAAACAACATTTTTATGCTTGCATGAGGTTATTTGAACTGTATAGCCTCATCTGAAACAGAATGACCTTGTTAAGTCCTTTCTCTATGAATATCGGTAGAAATTTCCAACTCAGTTTCATCTTCTATATTTACAGACTTTAATAGCTTTCAAGAAAATACTGCTGGCAGTTATTCTTTTTACCCCATGTGTTGTTTTTAAATTCATTCTGAAATAGGAAAAACAAATTATGGAAAGGGTGCAGTCCAGCATTCCTCGTTAAATAATATTTATGCATTTAAAAAGAATCTTAAATATTGAGCTTGGTATAATTACTCTTTCTTTAACTTGCACATTTGATTTCATTCTCATGTTCCAAATAAATAATTATCTTAATGAGAGGTGCATAATATTATGTGGAACAAAATTATCTTTTTAATCTATACAACATGGTAAGAATTTTCTCTTTGTTATATCAAAAAGTTATATGCTGTTTCCATATATGACAGAGATTATTTTCTTCAGCTAGCACAAGGTATGGGTTTTGATAGGGTTCCCCCCCTCCCTTCCCCAAATCAGGGTAATATGCTCTATACTCTCTTACAAGCACTTCTGGTGGCCAAAGACAAGAAATTGTGAAATAGATAACCTGCACTTGGACTCAGTCTAGGGCCCCAAGGGATTTGAGATAACTGTCTCACATGAAAATTGAGCCCCTTACCTTGACCTCAGTACCATTCACTATGTCTTCCAATCTTATACTGTCTAACATCAAGAAGGTACAACAGGTCAAGCTGTTCATTCAATCACTGTACTGTTGGGATAATTTTTATCACAGAGAAGCAGTTCATCTTATTAATAGCTAAAGAATGACCAAATGAATAAGGAATTCCTGGAAGTGGTACTAGAACAGGAAAGATGATCTATAGCATAAATATTGGACTCAGCAATCAGATAGGGAGAGTAGACATGCAATAAAGAAACTATTTATTTTTATCTTTTTGAAAACCTGGATATATTTAAATGTCTTTAAAACACTGAATTTTCTGACCAGTGAGAGAGACACACTCTCGAAAAGAGAGTTATCTTTATCAGGAGCCGAGCTATAAGAACTAACAAGTAGTGATTGAATGTTGTTGCAAGTTAGTCAATAAATGACTAGAAGCTGGATACATAATCTATGAGGCAGGTCTATGGGAAGGAATGTGGGGAAAGTTAGATAAGAAATTTTAAGTTATAGTTCTAATTGGGGAAAAAAATACATTTGAAATTTCTAGGAAAAGTAATGGAGCAATTTGCAAAATCAAACCGCAAAATTGATGGCACTTAGAAAAGGATATAAATTGAGTGTTTTGGGTATTGAGGCAGCATGAAAATAGTGGGTATAGGTTAGTCTTCCAGGAAGAAGTTGTATTATAGTCCTACTTCTGATACATACTAGGTATATGTCAATGAATAAATTAATCTCTTGGTATCCCCAGATAACTCAAGTTTTATCAGCGGAGGAAATTCCACACTAGAAATTTCCTAAACTGATGAAACTATAGTTTCTGACAAAAGGGGGCAAAAGTGTTACTGATATCCCATGATATTTGTCCTATCAGATATGATGTATGTTCCCACAAGATACGTGCCATTGGGATCTATATAAATGTAACCTCTTTGGAACAAGGGCTCTCATTTTTGCCTTTGAATCCTCATGCTACCACAATGTCTTAATCATTGTAGGTATAATATATGTTGAATTGATTAAATAAAGGATTTTATTCTCTCATTCCTGAATCTCTTTCCCCTACCTCATAATTATTCCCAGAACAATCAACTCTGTACATCCTTTCCTTCTACCAATGTCTTTGTATTTCCTTTTCAAGCCATTTCTATTAAAATCAAACCCAATGAATGTGAGAGAGAGCTGGAAGGTGGACTCACTCTGAAGCTAATTGCAGAAGTTATTGCTGGCTGTCTCAGAAACAATGAGCAAATTCATTAGGTTTGTTTGAAACCTGAATTAACATCAAAATGCTGTCAGTGACTGACCTCCTCTCCATTAACTTAGTCCCTTTTGTAGATTTTCAGTCGAAATTTAGTTTTAATGCTCTGATTTTGAAAGTAAATACTAGCCCCCATTGCCTTTATCTCTTGTGAGCCACAGTTTTATTAATTCCATTCAATTTGACAAACATTTGTTAAATACCTACTAATAAGTAAAAGGCACTTTGCTAGATGCTGGGAATAAAAGATGAAGCAAAACACAATTCTTCAAGGATTTTACATTCTCCTGGGGCTTGGGAGTAGGCAATAAGAAGTCAGAGATTCATAAATAACTATCACAGAGGCCAAGATATGATCCTTGCAAATGAGAGAGTCAGACAATATGTTACATCATGGTAGTTTTACAAAATCATATTTCACTTCATGCTAATTTAACTTGTGCCCAGCTATGACTTTCAAGCTTTTCATTCATCCTGCCTTCAAGGAGTTCTCAAGACTAAAACATTGATTTCTTTTATTCAGGAAAATGGGCAAATAAATTTTATTCAATCCAAACTTCAGAACCCAGAGTCTTTGCATTGTCTGTCCTCTAGGCATGGGGTGCTCTGCCTCCTCCTGTTTGATTCTTGGAATCTCTGATGTCCTGTTGAAATTTATTTTAGGAACCATTCTATTGCTGATCTTTTCTGTCCCTCATATGTTAGTGTTTTCTTCTGACAATCTGTATTTTTTTTTTTTACGTATCTGTGTATATGTTGGGTTACTCCAGTGGAATATAAACAGATTAAGTATGGGAATTCTTTTCTTTTTCTTTTTTTCTAATCCCTGCTGCCTTACAAAGTGTTTGGTTCAGAATGAGTTGAGACTGGTAGAGAAAGCCAAGGATGCTCATTTTACAAAATACATTGTTGGGAGAAAGAGGATTATGAAAGAAGACACATACAGAAATCCACTTGGGGTGGCATATACCATGATAAATGACAATAGAGCAAAAATAGAACTTTCAACTTTCAAAAATAGAACTTTTCATTCTGGAAATGACAAGATAAAAGTGGCTAACGGAATTGATATCACAGATATGTAAGAGAGTACCTAACTTTTCTCATAAATTCTAATCATCTGGTACAGGTGAACTACATTGTTAGAGAGTAAAAGAACTAGTATATATGAATGTTGAGCAATAGTCAGTGAACTTTGAAGTAAGACAGCTGTACTACTACCACTACCACTACTGTCACCACCATACCATTACTACCACTCCTACCCCTACATCTTAATGATAATGATGTTGGTGAAACTAGAATTTATGTCTCATTTGGAAAACAGGAGAGATGCCACAAGATGGCAGAAGGGAAAATGTTGTCCATTTTTAAAGGGATGAATACTAAAAACAAAAAATACAGATCAGAAAGTTTGACTTTGATTCCTGAGCAAGTTCTGGAACAGACTACTAAAGTGGTGGCTAGTGAATATCTGGAAAGTGAAATAGTGATAAAAACAGAAACAGCATGGCTTCATCCAAAGAGGTTTGTCACGCAGACATTATTGACAAAGTTGTATAGCTGGTAAATGAAGGGAATCCTGTAGATACTGTTTACCCACATTTTAGTGAAGCATTTCATACTCTGTTTATGGAAAAGTCTGGAAGATATGGACAAGATTGTACTATAGTGAGGTGGATTTAAAATTGGATCTCAAAGACCAATTGCTAATGGATCAGTGTCAGCCTGGCAGGAGGTCCCTAGTGGTATGTTCCATATAGTAAGGGTAATGTAATTTGAATTTGAGACCCCTTTTTGTATTGGCAAGTAAGTAGGTACTTAGCACCTTGTTTCAAGTTAAGCAAAGGTAGCAGGTACTTAGCACTTAGTAATTGATCAAGCCTCTGTTAGGGAAACAGAAGGTATGAACTCCTGTCTCCTGTTACTGATGTAACAGGAAGGGGGTAGCTGAAACAGGAAGCTAATGTTGTGTGTATATAAGGAAAAACCTTAGAGAGGTGGGGTCAGAATTTCTTGGGGCCAGCATCTGGAGGCAGAGCAGCTACAGAAGAAAAAAATGAGAATTGGTAACTGAGACAGATCTTCTTGAAGCAAACTCCATGGAGGCAGAAACTGCTGCCACCAAGGAGGCTGAGGAGGAGCCCAGGAGGCTGAAGAGGCTGGATAAGGTGATTCTGATTTTTTGAAAGAGCTGCAGAAGACTGAGGAAGCATGACCAGGATGCTAAGACTTTGTTTGTGGCTTGGTTGAGCCTTGAATTCCCTGGGAACAGAAATTGTGAAGGATTTGAGATGGATGGGATCCTGTGGAGTTCAGTGTGGAGCAGGACCTATATGGAGAGCTAGATAAGGACATGGGAGCTGTCTGCCTTTGAGCCGAGGTGACAGTTTGTTGAATCCAAGTAGGGTCTAGGACCATGGAAGGGGATCCAGGGAATCCAAGAAACCACCCTGAGTCAAGCTGAAAGAAGATTTACTTGTATACTGTGTGCTGACTGAGAAACTGTAAATTTACTAGTGACCTAGGGATAGAGGGTCTGTGTAGTTTCTGATCAATGAATAGTGAATGATGAAGGATGAATGAATGACTAAATTATGATATTTAATAATTGATTGCTGAATAAGTGACTGATTGAGTTAATTTAGTGTGCCCCATAAGTAGAATACTTTGACTATTGTTCTCTGAGATGACTGAATGACTGAGTAAGGAGGCAAACCTCCTTAGGGATGATTGAATGGACTAAATGATTGTACTTTGTTGAAAACTATTGTGACCACCTGGTGAAAACTGTGGGGCCATTTTAATGACACGCTGTTGTGAATACTATATTGTGATTTTCTGTGATGAGTTGTAATGTTGTGAATGTTGTAATTTGGTTTTCTGTGAATGTTTTGCCTTGATTTGTTATGGAATAAATGGAGTGTTCACTATACTATAATCAGAGCCTTAAAAGCTGTTCACAGTAGCATTCTTCTGGAAAGCTGCTCCTGCATGGCATTACACATATTTGAGCCTATATTATTTAACAATTTATCAGTGACTTGGATAAAAAGAAAAATATCATGTTTATCAAATCGGCAGATGAAATAATGTTGGCAAGTGTTGCTCGTGTAGTGCACAACAGAGTCAGAAGTCAAAAAAGTTCTTGACAATTCATTAGAGTTATTATGCTGAATGTAATAAGATGGACTCCAATAGGCATAAATGTAAAAACTTCTACTTGCATAAAAACATTGACAAGTACATACTGAGAGAAAAGGTTAATAAATAGTTTGTCTGAAAAATATCTGGTGATTTTGAATGGATGGTAAGATTAATGAAGTAACAGGGCAAAATGACTGTAAGAAAAAAAAAACACTAAAGATGTGATACTTTTCTTATACTCTGCCTTAGACAGAAAACAGTTGGAGTATTCTGCTTACTTCTAGGTAATACACTTTAAAAAGGACATTGATAAGCTGGGGAAAACTTACAATAGCATAACTTAGTAGTCAAGAACACTGAAGATGAGTTTAAAAGATGGTCATGTTTAATCTGGAGAAAAAAAATGAAGGTGGAGACATGATGTAAGTAATGTCAACAATTTGAATAGTTGTGATTTGGAAGATGCATTAGATTTATTTTGTTTGACTCTAGAAGGTGCACCTGAAATCACGGTTGGAAGCTGCAAAAAGGCAAGTTTATATTTGATGTATAAACTTCCAGAAAATGAGACGTGTTCAAAAGTGGAATGGCTTCTTTTGGAAGTTGTTGCATTTATCTTCATGAATAGTCACCAAGAAGAACCACTTATAGCTCCAGTTATAATACAGATTACTTTTTTTGTTACATTTTAGACTAGAATACTGAGGAGGACTCTTTCAACTAAAATTATATTTCATCTCAACAACAGCATTTGACTGATTTATGTTTTGTTTGTCTCTGCTCACTATGGAATGGAAGCAATTAAGAGCATATACACGGTCAAAAGCTATTTGACTGTAGGGAAAAGGAAGAGTAATAATTAATAAACTCTGTAATCATCTTGTGTTTCATATATATATATATATATATATATATATATATATATGCTATATAGTCCATAGAGACACATACACAAATAATATATACACATAAATACACACATATGCATATGCATTTATATGTATATAACTTGAGCGTAAAAATATTTCTATAGTGATTTCTTTTCATTTCTGCCCTGCAAGACCAAAAGTTTTGTGAGAGTATGTTGCGTGGCATTTTCTTTTTATTCCCCATAATATCTAGCACAGTTAATTGCATATAGTAGGGACTCAATAAGTATTTAGCAAATGACTCTTGATTTTTTCTGACAAACTTTGGCCATTTTCCATTTTGTCTCTCAGGAGAAGGGGGAAGTCCAAATATGTGAAGACCCAGAAAACTCATCTCTTAATGTTTCTCTTCTTAAAGAATGAACAGAATGATTTTTAAAACAATCCAGCACACTTTTCATGAGATTTCATTAAGTTGAACATATCTGGCTTAAAAAATATTATTCACCCATTTCCTCTCCCATTATTTCACAGATAAGTGTTTGCAAAGATGATAGATTTTTTTTTGAAGTGTTAAAAGCTGCTGTCTTTTCAGTGCCATTTATTATCATCTTTCTAGTCATGTGTCTCAAAGGAATGACATATTCTTAAGTCAAACTTTCTTTTTTTCCTTTGAGTATCCTCTGCATCACAGTGATAAGCATAATCATATGCATCAGCTTTCCTGTCCGGAAATCAACGTGTCAGTAGTTCAAGAGTACTACAGCTGAAAAGCGTTCATGGGAAATGTGAGTGATTCCAGCATAAGCTGACAAAAGTCTGTCCAACGTTGTTAACACGGCCTTCTGTCAGCCACACTGGATTCATTTCATGAATTCTTTTATTTATTCAAAACATTGATTCAAGGTAAATATGCCTTGGCTTCTGTGGTCTCTGAAGTGGAATGGTAACTTTAGCTAGGGCTATTTTGATTAGCAAATTAGAGATTTGTATAAGTGATTTCTGTACACATTTTCCCATGACTTTTTTCTTGATACTAGTTTTTGGTTTTAAACAGTCATTTGAAATATTTAAAAATGGTTTTAGTCTTACTTACTATAGGCTGATTTTTACAGGCAAAGCAAGGTATAGAATTAAGGATATTTTCCTGGTAAATATAATTACTATTTTAATAAATTTGTTATTTTAATTTTAATTTCAATCCAACTCAATAAGAATACATAGCACCACCCTAGGCAATATGGGGAAAAGAGTTCCTGAGCTGAGGATCTCATTATTTCAGGTTATCTAGGTTGATGTTTTACATTGATTGCATTTTGTTTATAATTAACCATTGAGTCTTCTACAGCTTTTCTACCTGGACAGATAAATGGCATGGATTCAACTCCTGGTTATGACAACAACTTACCTTTTTTTCTCATCATTGTTGTTAACCAGACTTATGAGAGAGGAGCTTATCTTACTTGTACAGATCCATTTTCTCTACAATTTGAAGTCTTAGAGAGTTGGTGTGACCCAATGAGAAGTTAAATGACTCTTATTTAGGATCATAGAGCCAGTGTATATTCAAGGTGTGACATGAACCCCAGTCTTCCTGACTCTGAGCTGAGCTAAATATTATGCAACATTGCTTCCCTGACCTCAATTTCTTAATAGATACAGGATATTTTTCTTATCTAGAAGTCCTATTTATTGGGTGAAGAACAAGTCTGATTCCCAAAATCAGATTAAAGATTTCATATAAACAGAGCAATGTGCTTCCCAGAGCATCACTTCAAAGTCAGAAAATATTAATACATAAACTGATATTCATTCCTTTATTTTAAAAATGTGTTAATTACCAGTTATGTGCAAGGTACCATGTTAGTTGCTGTCAGGGATACAAACATATGAAATGCATGAATAAGATGGGGAAATTATAGCTAAAGTATATAGTATTTATGTGATAGTAAAAGGAGATAAGGCTAACAGATAGTGTTGGGCCAGATGATGGTGAGGTTCCAGTGCTAGATTGATACTTTGGTACAATAAGATGAGAGATCTTATTGGGGGTGAGCAGTTTCCCTTCCAGCACAGATCACAACCTATCCATACCTTCAATAATCAGTCAACCAATATGAATCTCTTGTGTCAGACACCAAATAGATAGAAGGATGTAGAATCTAAGCTTTCAAGTAGAAGGGAACCTAGTGTACCTGAATGAGAATCCTCTCTATTCCATCAAGACTCAAGAAGTAGCCTTTGAACAGAAAGGACACACCAAATCTAGGAATTCTGCCACTTCCCATTTGGATTGCTTTTATTCGCCTTTAGAAGATCTATCTTTTTTTTCCTTACAACAAACCTAAACTTGCCTCTGTGCTTCCTTCATCCATTGCTCCTAATTCTGACCTAAAACTAAGCAGAATGCTTTTTTTTCTCTCCAATATGGCAGTCTTCTAATAATTGAAGGCAATCATCATGTTCTCACTGTCTTCTTCCTTCCAGGCTAAACCACCTTTGTCTCTTCTACCAGTTTTTATATGGTACGATCTTGAGGCTTTGCCTCCTCATAGTCTCCAACTTCTGGATTTTCTTGACATGAGCATACATTTTTGAAGACATTGGTCATAATGTAATGTAGTACTCAAGATTTGTGGTCTAACCAGGGAAGAGCATAACAGGACCATCATCTCCTTAATTGTAGGCATTCTTTTCTTAATAGAAGGTAAAGTCACCTTAACTATTTTAGCTGCTGTATCATACACTTGACTCACATTGATCCTGTGGATCCACTAAAACCTTCAGACTTTTTCCCCCAGTTTTAAGCTCCATGTTGCTGTACCTTCTCCATATTGTGCTTGACTTTTTTATACCTAAGTATGAAGCTTTATCTTCACCCTAATTCAGTTTCTTATTTTTCAATTTGGTTTAAAGTTCTTGCCTGCCAAAATCTGTTTTGGGTCCTGACCTTGTTATCCAATGGTTTAGTTATCCATCTCAGGTTTTTAAGGTCAGAAATTAGATAAGCGTGTTATCTGTACTTTTATCTAAGCCACTGACAACAGTTTAAAGCAGCATAAATGGAAATGTTAAGTAGCACAGTTTAATTTCAAGAAAGCCAAGAATCTGGGCAGCTAGGGGGCACAGTGAATAGAGCACTGGCCCTGAAGTCAGGAGGACCTCAGTTCAAATTTGACCACTGACACTTGACAAACTTACTAGCTATGTGACCTTGGGAAAGTCACTTAACCCCAATTGCCTTGCCTTCCCCCCTCCCAAAAACAAACAAACAATAAACAAGAAAGCCAAGAATAATGAGGGGGCTCATGGGTGAGATATGATTTCCAAGCATTAGAATCACTATGACCTTTTGGGAATCCAATGGAAATGTTTGTAAGGTCTATATTAGATAACCTGAAATCTGTGTAAGAAATATTTGGGATTAGATCAGGAAGTGCCTTTTTCATTCTTCAAAGACCTAAAGGAGATTCATATATATGTGCACACATATGTATACATTTTAGGTGTACATAAATACATGCAATCAATACACATGTGTGTACATTATATACATGCATATTACACATATCAACATGTATGTATACATACATACAACAAAATCATATCCTCAGTTTGAGAAGTTCCCAGTGAATAACTTATTCTCCCAATTGCAGATTGGCATCTTATCTGCAACTAAGAGTCTTGGTGATTTATCCTGTCTCAGGACACACAGCTATAATGTCATACACAAGAAGCTTCCCAAAAGAATGCTAATGTGAACAGTTTTTAAGGTTCTGATTACACAGTATAGTAAATACTCTAATTATTCAAGAACAAACCAAACTCACAACAAATCAAGATACAGTATTCACAACATTACATCTTATCACAGAAAATCACAATAGAGTGTTCACAACAGCTTATCATTAAAATGGTCACATAGTTTTCACCAAAGTGGTCAAAGTATTTAGGACAAAGAACAAATGAACAATCATCTGGTATCCTTAAGGAGGTTTCCTTCCTTACTTAGTCATTCAATCATCTCAGAATACAAGTCAGTCTTCCATTCATGGGACAACTAGGTGGACTTAATCAGTCACTTATTTAGCAATCAGTTACTAAGTATCACCAATCATTAAATACAATCATTAGAAAATACACAAACACCACACCCCTAATTTAGGTGGGGAGGCCATGCAGTTTTGTAAACATGAGAGAATAGTTCAAGTGATTATCGTTTTTGGAAAACAATACCACATGTAAAAACTGACCCTCCTTCCAAAATAACAATCAGAGGAACTGAAGGATTTGGTTCTACTGATAAAATAAAATTGGGAGCTAAAGTATGGGTGCCAGATGACGTTCCAAAGGCTGAGGAGATTATAGCGCATGGGAAGGATAACACTGTAACTATTGTTTATTCTGAAGAAGATGATTACAAAATTGTACCCTTGACTCATATATTCTACCGTGAGTGAAGATACAATAGTGAACTCATGAACTCCAGAAGCATGGCTGATCCTATGGTCTACCTTGTTTCTGGTTATTGTCTCCTTGTTTCTTTTTGGCTTTTTGTCTGTTCACCTTGTTTGCCAGATTTGTTTCTGCAGGCTTCATACCCTCCACCTGTAAATGCCTGATAGTTTAAGCTGGATGTCACCACCTGTCCACACCTGTGACATGTTACCCCTGGACCTGGCATCAAGTACAGTACATTCCAAATGCTGGCTAAAGAACTGACCTTTCAAACGGGACCTCTTAGGAAAGGGACAGCTCTATGTCCAATTTCAGCAGAAAGTAGCCATGGAAGAAGAGATCTTTGCCCCTTACCCCAAGATTTTGGGATCCCATTTGTTGGAGGAGGAATGATGGGGAACTTGTGTTCAAGCCCCACCCTAAAATATTATTTTCTGTGTGCTATCCTTGTTATATTGTTGTAAAATTCTGTTGACACCAGTTACCCCTAAAACTCCCATTATCCCATATAATTAAATGTATTTTTATATTTTTGCCATATAAGGAACATGAAAGATCTTGGGGATGAATGTAATGTTAATGGAATCTGAAGATCCCCTTTGTATTGGCAAGTAAGCAGGTACTTAGCACCTTGTTTCATGTTAACACCTTGTTTAAGCTATTTAATTAACACAGAAGTTAATTCCACACCTTGGAAGGAAGTTGCTGACCTAACAGGAAGGAGCAGAATGGGGAGGAGCTGTACTAAATATAAGGAAGAGCACCAGCAGGACAGTCAGAATTTCTCTCAGTGAGCACCTGGAGGCTGCAACTTCTGCTCAGACCTTCCTTCTGGGAGCTTTTGCCAAGACCTTCCAAGAGCCAGGCTGACGAGCTACCGTTGAGTGAGAGAGAAGAATTGATCCCTACTTGAGGAAGCCTGTTCTATTGTGAAGGCTTGGCAATGTGGGTGTTCACTGCATTAACCATGTGTATCAACTTTGTGATTACTGTAATGACTTTGGCTTTCTGGTTCTGGGACTCTGTTTTCTGGTATTTGAATAAAGGCTTTGGTTCTGCCCTCTGTGTGGAGAGTCTGCTACATTTTGTGATTCACAACTATATCAGCATATTCATAACCACCATGGGTGCTGTGAATATTGCATTATTGTTACAATAGCAAAAGTAAGTTTCTTTATTCTTTAGTGACTACCAGCAACAATCCTTAGAAAACCAAAGAAAGGGTTTGTTTGTGATAAAAGAAGTTAGAAATCTGTGTCTTCTCCTGAAAGAGAGCTTATAAAAGAGTACAGGTTATTATATGAGACACTATGTCATAGGGGGTGAAAGGTGATGGATTTATTAAGCACCTGCTATGAACCAGATACTGTGCTAAGAATTTACAAACATTGTATCATTTGTCCCTTACAACATCCTTGTGTGGTAGGTGCATTGTGGAAAAAATCAATTTGGTAAAGTAATAAGTAACAACTATGTACAAAACAGAGGTACTTCAGATCTAATGTTGAGAAAGGATGCCATTCCTGACTTATAAAGTTTGCAAATTATTGGGGGGCAAAGGGAAGGAATACAATATGTACACAGTCAAGTATAACACAAGGCATAGTATGAAGATGGGCAAAAGAAGGGTCAAAGATTAGATGCAGTGCTACAAGAACATTTGAATGCATAGGGAAGGTTTATTGTTAGAGGAATAATGAATTGGAGCTTCCAGAATTAGAAGTCCAGGTTCCAGTGTTTGAGGCCAGATTCAATCGCTTCTAAATGTGTCAATGTGTGCAGTTCAACCTGCCTTCTTTATTTAGGTTTCTTATCTAGAAAAATGATGATAATATTTGCATTAAATACTTGTCATAGTGTAATAGTAATTAGTTTATCAGGATACTTAGCACTTAGTAGTGCTAAGTGCTAGGTGTGGAAGGTGCAAACTCTGTCCCCCTGTTGAGAAGGCATGAACTCCCCTGTTGATGTGGAAGAAGGGGATTGGCTGAGGTGTGTATATAAGCAAGAATTCCAGAGACAGACAGACAGAAATGGAATGTTGCTCTGGGTGAAGGAAGAATTGTGGAGACTGAAGCTGGCTGAGAGAGAGACAAAGAGAGGGAGAGAGAGAAAGTTTCTCTCCCAGCATCTGAGAGACAGAATTGGAATTTTGCTCCCCTTGAAGGAAGAATCCTGGAGACTGAGGCCAGCTGAGAGAGAGAGACAGA
>CM053583.1:94171294-94192758 GCA_028627135.1 Pseudochirops cupreus | reverse complement strand
TTATTATTGACTACATCCAACTGGAACTTGAGATACACAGGCACTGTGTTTGGGAGATCCATCCATACTGAAAAGTCAAAGGGGTGAGGGGGGAAGACATAGGTGAGAATAGATTGGGGGAGGGGGGATACACTGGGATGGCTGTTTTGGGGCAGTGTGTAGGGGAAAGATGGGGAGAAAATATGTAACTCAAAATCTTGTGGAAATGAATCATGCAAACTAAAATAAAATTTAAAAAATAAATAAATAAATAATTTTAAAAAAAAGAATGACTTAAAGGAAATAGTTGGGTTGAATCATATCTTAGGAAGATTAGACTGAGAGGTGTATTTGATGAATTGGAAAGTGGAAGTTCTTGAGACAAAGAAATCAGCCAGATGGCAAGCGTAATAATGTAACCCAGGGTTGGGCAGCCTGTGGCCTTAAGGACACATGTGGCCCGCTAGGTCCTCAAGTGCAGACCTTCGGCTGAATGAAAACTTCACAGAACAAATTTGTTTGAATTCAGTTGTAGGGCCACACTTGAGGACAAAGAGTGCCATGTGTAGCCTCGCGGCCACAGGTTCCCCACCCCTAGTCTAAGCATAAGGTGGTAAGGGTAAACTAGGTAGTATTAGAGTATGTAGGAATGAAAAGCAGGTGTAAGAAATTTGGGGAATAAAGAATTAGTAGGACTGAGTGAAGGGGAAAAGCTAATCAATGAATTCAAAGATGTTTCAAGTCTGGATAACTGGGAAATCAAGTATACTTGAATTAAATCTGAAATCTTGTTCACTCAGGTGGTATCAGAGGTAGGATTTTAACCAACATGTTTTACTCTAAAGCCAAGATTCTTGCCACTGTGCCATGCTGCCTCCAACCATCATGATGCCATGAACAGAAAAAGGGAGGCAGGGGAGGGGACAGAAATAGAATGTAAAAATAATTAACCACATCTTTTTCTTAAAGAATTCCTTGATAAATACATGTAATTCCTGCAAGATTCCACTTAGGTGCTACCTCCTTTATAAAGCCTTCCATGATACTTTAGCTTTAAGCAATCTATCTTTAAGCAATCCTATGTACTTATATTTTTAAACTTATAAACTCCTTGAAAACAGGCACCATCATGTTTCCTCTCTTTGTATTTAGCATCTGCTGCAATGACTACACTTTGCACAGGCTAGCAAAGCATTTTAAATATTTGAATTAAAATTGGAGGCAAGATATGTCTCATGAATAGATGGAGTAAATAGCTACCTTACTGTGAGTGTGGGGGTTTCCAAAATGCTCCCTTTGCCTGCAAAAATCGATTTTTATTATCTGCCTTCCTGCTTTAAAAATTCTTGTTATTAAGATGTGCTAATTTTTCAAACTTCAGCAATCCTATGGGACAGGTAACACAGTAAGCTATTATCAGCTATTAATCCCTTTGTGTGAGCTATTTTATCATATAGTTTATGTCAAGGTCCTAGGTGGGGGAATTTTCTAACCTGGAGCACTGCCTGGTACAGGCCAAGATCTTCTGGAGTAAAAGTTGACATGGGGGCCAGAGTAGTAGCTGGGAATTTGGAGAAGAACCCGGAGAGGAAAGATGTGAGAATACTGAAGACAAAATTTGCATACCTCTTAATTTGGTGTAGTGAGTTCCCTCTTGGAGGTAAAACCTTTTGCAATGCAGCTGTCTATAACTCACTTGCCCATCCAGCCAGAAATCCTAATCACTGAATAACTGACGTGAGAATGTTCTTCCTTAGAGCTGGGTCCTTATTAGTGAGAATAATAAATCCTATGAAGTGGTCCTATTCAAGTAGTGCAAATTTAAGTGTTTGAATTATACTATTTAAAGTTATAATTATGTAAAATATGGTAATTGGTTTTAACCCAGTGGAAATATGCAGAAAAAATTTGAATATTGACCATTGAACAAATTCATTATTTGCATCAGTCTGGATGAAAATATACTTCTGGCCATTGCTACAACAGCCTTCTCCCAAGGGCAAGATGCTTAATTAGTCCTCCCATCTCCCTCCTCCTCAAGTTTTCCCTGGATTCCCAATATCCCTTCTTTTTGTCCTTGATTTCTATGGAGTATGGTTAGGTAGGCTAGGGAAATGCTGGAAAGTATTTCCTTTCATTTTTCTTTCCAGTGTTTGAAGCAAATATAAGTTGGCACAAAGGTACAGAGACTGAAGCTTGAAATATTGTCGTTGGTCCAATAAATTATGTACTCAGAAGTAGTTCATGGACATGCATAGTCTGACATTTGATGAGATTTCTTATAAACGGTGAGAATAAGGTGGGCATATTTAGTGACGCTATTAATCTCTCTGCCTGTGTACTATAATTGTAACCTAAAGGGTAGAAGAAAGTTACTTTTCCTCCCACTCAAAATGTCTAAATTATTATTTGCCATTGGGTCTAACACTCTCTGTCAGTGATTTTAGGGCCTTATAGTCAGGTTGTACAGGTTGCACAATAATACTTTAGCTGTGTTTCCTTTTCTTAGGCACCAAACAAACCATAATAGAGTATGTATATATTGCTTTAAGGTTCGTGAAGTACTTTAAATATATCATCTTACTGGGCCAGCTGGGTGGCACAGTAGATAGAGCATTGGCCCTGGAGTCAGGAACAGCTGAGTTCAAATCAGGACTCTGACACTTACTAGCTGTGTGACCCTGGGCAAGTCACTTAATTCCAACTGCCTCATGTATGCATACAGTGTATGTATGTATGTATGTATGTATGTATATATGTATGTATGTATGTATATCTTATTTGAGTCTCACAACAACCCTCTGATGCTGATGCTATTATTACCCTCCATTTATGGGTGAGGAGACTGAGGCAGGGAGAGGATATATAACCTGCCTGGGGTCACAGAGCTAGTAAGTGTCCAAGGGAGAGTTTAAACAGAGATCTTCCCAACTTTAGGTTAAGCACTCTATCCTCTGCCACATTGCTTCTAGATAGCACATTTAGTTTACTCTCTTCTGTCTTGAACTGTGCTGGAAATAGACTCATTTTATATATGGAGGCAATTTCTGGTTTACTGCCAAGTATGGCCCAGATTAGTGGAATTGGCTATGTGACTGGGGCTCCACATGGAAGGTCACAGGACCATTGGGGTTTAGAGAAAGAGAACAGAGAAAGAAATGGCACCTGAGGTTGATGTATAACTCCTATAGTGGAAAGAGAATCAGAGGAACTGTTTTGAAATCATTGTACTCATTGCCCCTGGGCAAGTACCTTTAACTACTTTGGGCCTTAGTTTCCAAATCAGGTAGTTGGATCAGATGACCTCTGTGGTCCTTCCAGTGCTAAATCCATGATCCTATACTTGCTGCATTTCTACAGCACCAGCACCCTTTTTCAGTGCTGGGGCTGCAGGGATAAACAAATGTTATGAGTTAACTGCTTATGTCTCATTTCCATGTTAGTGGATAGGGCAGGTTTATTTATAAGACGTTGGCTATCTGGAACAATTATCTCCCACTCCTGTTCTGTGGCCTAAGACTTTAGAGACAGGAACAGGACACGAACCTGAGAGAGAGAGGGAGAGGGAAAGAAAAAGAGAGAGAGAGAGAGGGAGAGGAAAAGAAAGAGAGAGAGAGAGAGAGGGAGAGGAAAAGAAAAAGAGAGAGAGAGAGAGAGAGAGAGAAAGGGGAGGGGGGAGAGAGAGAGGGGGGGGAGAGGGAGAGGAAAAGAAAAAGAGAGAGAGAGAGAGAGAGAGAGAGGGGAGGGGGGAGAGAGAGAGGGAGTGTGTGTGTGTGTGTGTATGTGTGTGTGTATGTGTGTGTATGTGTGTGTGTATGTGTGTATGTGTGTGTATGTGTGTATGTGTGTATGTGTGTGTATGTGTGTGTATGTGTATGTGTGTGTGTGTATGTGTTGCCTTCAGAGGTGGAACTGGAAGGTCTTTGGGAATTTCCATTATATTTTATTCTTGTGTCTAGGAGGTGGCTTTTCTCATTTCCCTTTGCACTCTTGACTGTATCCTGAGGAAATAAAAAATCAAAAGTTCCCATTACACCTGCCCTGTCTCCTCTGAGTGTTGACTGCTTTGGTCATTCTCCTTTCACCTTTCAACAATCTCCCTCTATATAGTAGCTCCTTCTGTGATACTTATAAAATACTCCCCGGTCTCTTCCATTATTAAAAACAAAACCAAAAAAAAAAAAAAAACCAAACCCCTTTACTTGATTCTCCCAGTCAATTAGTCTATTATCCTGTAACTCTCCTCACTTTCATAGCCAAATTCCTAGAAAAAGTTTATATTTGGTACCTCCACTTTTTTTCTTCTCACTCACTTTTCAGTCCCTTGAAACAAGATTTCACATATCATCAATTGAGACTTCTCTCTCCAAAGCTGCCATCATTCTTACAACTGCCAAACCCATGCTTTCACTTGTCATCCTTTCTGACCTCTCTATAGCATTTGATATTGTTTGTCCACCCATTCTTCTGGGTTTTAATGACACTGTTCTCTTGTTTCTTCTCCTATACGCCTGATCACTACTTCTAAGACTCCTTTACCAGCTAATCATCTGGTTTTATGCTCTTTAACTTTGGCTATCTCTTAAAGTTTTGCCTTAGACTCTTCTCAGTTCCTCCTTTGCCCTTTTTTTTTTTTTACTTTATCAGCTCCCATGGAGTCGGTTATCATCTTAACACAGATATTGCTTATATCAATATACAGACCAAATATTTACTGAAATTCCCTATCACCAACCACCTATTAGGCATTTTGAACTGGATTTCCTGTAGGCCTATAAAACTCAACATGTTTAAGACAAAATTAGTTTTTCTGCTGAGCTTTCCTATTTCTGTATATGGTACTACCATCTTTCCAGTTATGAAGGTTTATACCTTAGAAGAATCCTCAGTTCCTCTATTTCCATCCTGTTGCCAAGTTTTGTTGATCCTACATTTGAAAAATCTTTCCTCTCTTCTCTCTCACATGTGGCCACCGCACTGGTTCAGGTCCTCATTACCTCATCATCTAGCACCTAGACTATGAAAGTAGCCTACTAATTGGTTCCCCCTGCCTCAAGTCTCTTTCTTCCCCAATCTATTCTATACATATTATACTGAAAGGCTGCTATAACTATACTAAAATCTGAAATACTGAAAATCTCTGTCATGGATTTTCAGTGTTTTTACTCTCTACATAACATACTTAAAGAATAAAAAAAAATTTTTAAATGCTCTCTATGCACCAAGCGCCATGTTAAATGCTGGCAATGCAAATAGAAAAGGTGATATTGTCTCTGACCTCAAGGACTTCATACCCTGTGTGGGAGAGACCACACATAAAAGAAAGCTTAACTGCAGAGATGATGACAAGACTCCAGGGTCCTTGGTTTCTATTAGTCAGTAGGTCAGATAACAGGGCTTAGGGTCTGGAAGTTACAGATGTAGGGCAGATGGTAAGGTTTTTGAAAGACTATAGAATGTTATGGTAGATGTTAATCTCACTGGAAATGATAGAGTTGACTTCTGGAGGGAGTCTGGATAGCCAGGGCAAAAGCAATAAGCTTTGATGGGCCTCTGTCTTCTTTAGAATTAAATAGAAAATCCTCTTTTAGCTATGCAAAGACCCTTGCAAATTGTTTCCAAGCTATTTTCTCTCTTTTCATTTTTGATTGTACTAGCATTATATTAGTCAAGAAAAAATGGAATTCTTTGCTCTATGTTCATACCTAGTGATGAGGTATGTCTATAAGCTTTCACTTTCTCATACAAGTTGTAGTCATTGTGAAGGAGGTCTGGATGCATTATTTTCTATCTAATTTGTCTCTTTTATTGATAATTTCATCTTTTTTTTAAAGTGGGCATAGATGATATCACATCCTTTCAAGTGTTTTATAATGGCAATTATAGTGATTAAATAAAAATGGATATCCTACAACTTTTATACTAATGTTTAAACCTTGCATACTAATGATTTCAGAGAGGTAGTGTAGGATGGGGAGATACTATTAGGTGAGGAGTCAGGAGACCTGGGTTCATATCCAGCTATTGACCCTGACTAGCCAGGTAACCCCAGTAACTCATTTCATCTGTCTCCCTCTGTAAAATAGAGAAAGCAATAGTCCCCTATCAATCTTCCTCTCAGTCTGATTGTGAGGAAAGCACTTTGTAAGCTGTGGAGTGCTATAAATATGTGAATTATTATTAGTATTATTATTACAAGTTTTATGAAAGTCCTTATTCTTCATCTTTGTGATGTCGAGTGTAACTCTTCATTCTTCTGGATTCCTAGAACTCAAAAAAGTATATGTGAACAAAAGAGTCAATGGAATCCCTCAGTGTTGAGAATTTATATTGAGAAATTAGGCATGAACACACACATCAAATCAATGGATAAAATCATTATTTGGCAAGTTTTTAGGCAACCAAATTGATCAGTGAAAAACCATCTGCTCCTTTCATCTCTCTGTCATCTCCTCTGCAATTCAGCAGTGATTTTCTATATCATAGGTAAGAGCAACTCTGGATTATAGATCTAGAACTAGAATGGACCTCAGAGGCAATCTAGTCATCCCATCCCAGTGGGGAAACAACCCCAGGGAAGTTAAGTACTTGCCCAGGGTCAAGCTACTACTAAACTTCAGAGGTAGTATATGAACCTAGATCCTCCAACTTCAGAGCCAAAACTCTTTCCTTTGAACCACACTGTTTCCCTTGAAGATCAAAGACTTTACATCTCTGGGTACCGTGATCAGTAAAGGAGTGCTACCTAGGCTCAAAACCCTAATTACTGGTTGGAACAAGCAGGCTTAAAGGCACCCTTGAATCAACTTCTTCCAGGAAATTTAGTAGGCTCAGGTAGACTTCAAGGAGATATCTTTCACTTTGGGACATGAGACCCTGTTGGGACAGTGATCCTGGGCTATACCACCCTCCTCTGTGGTGGAGAAATGGAAATTCTGGAATACCACTGAGGCTGCTTCTGGAAAGGGTGCTGTTGGAAGCAATGGCAGAGCAGGCCTGGGCCAAGGAAGCAGGTTACCTGAGTTGTGGGGATGGGGAGAAGCATACCATATCATATTTTACATAATTTTCTTTATTACCTAGATGCTTAGCTTAGTTTTTTGTCTGCTGACTGAGTACCAGTATTCTCAGCACCTTCTAGATGATGCCCTTGGAAAAGCTCTGGTTTCCTTGCCTTAAGTATAACCTTGATTATAAGCCCACCTAGGCACCAATTAATCATATTAAAAAGAGCATAATTTATATATGTTACAGTGTGATTTTATATCATATGAAGTTTTATTTTCCTCTCCAGGTATTTGTGATATTTACCCTGTCTTTTGAATGTGCTTGAGATAATTACTTTAAGTCAGTCAGAGGCCACAAATCTATTTATGTTGTTTTTAAAAAAAAAAAGGATTAGCAATGAACCATGCATATTTGACCTTTTATAGATGCCCTGTTGATATCCTATTAACTTGATGTAACTGTCCTGCTGACATAAATATGGCATATGACATAAATAGTTACCTATACACAATCATGCCAGATTGTGAACTAGAATGTGAGTGGAAAAACTTAAAGGTCACCTGTAAAGGATAACTATTCTTCATTTTGTCATGGACTCCTGATATGTTCTGGGGGTTGTTACAGCCCCTTTGTCTGTTGCAAGTCCAGTTTTGAGCTAAGAACTGCTTCTATTGGGTAATACAATTTGGAATCATCTTTATAGGTTATTTCTGAATAAATCAATGGATGATGCTAACTCAATAAATGGGGCAAGAGTTATATTTTCTTAACCAGATCTGAAAGTTGATGAAATCAATATGGAGGGTCTTAGAAGAAGAAAGGAAAAAAAAACCTTCATAATTTCAGATTAATAACAATGACAATATTTTCTCTGTTGCTGAGTTATGGATAACAGCCATTTTTCCCTGGCATTACCAAAATGCCTTCCCAGAAATGAAAAAAAGGTGTATTTTCTCCTCTACTTTTTCCGTTTAGAATTCCAAAGTCCAAGTAGTTGGGACTTCAGAAATGTAGCCTCCTAGAGTAATACACAGGCCATTTTCATTTTATCCACTCTTCTGACTGAGTACCTTTGTTTGTCTTCAAAATCTAGTTCAAAACTCAGCTTGTTTGAATAGTCTTTTCTGATTAACCTTCCCCAACTCTGATCCTTCCTTTTAATCCATGTCCCCTTGTTTCTTAAGAATCTAATTCTGGGGTGCTCTGTTAATTTGTAGTCATTTTTACAATGTTCTATAAATGCATATACATGGTGTACTGTATTATGGTACCTTTTTATAGTACAAAATTGGTGGTCCCTTCCCTTATCAAATTAGGTTGAGTTGAAAATAGGTTTTCTTTTTTCCTTCCCTAAAGGCAATAGAGGAAAGAAAGGGCAGGCATAGAAATGACTTAAACATTCACATGGATTGTGGCCAACACTAGACATTTTCTGAAGGAAGCTAGGTGATTCAATAAAGCTGGACCTGGGGGAAGGAAGGCTGGACTTAGACACTTCCTCAATGTGTGACCTTGGACAAAGGACAACCTAAGGTTGCCTCCACTTTTTAAACTATGAAAATGAGGATAACAAAAGCTCTTATTTCCCAAGGTTGTTGTAAGGATCAAATGAGATTATATGTAAAGCTCTTAATACAAGTGCCTGGTACAAAATAGACACTTAATAAATACTTGTTCCCTTCTCCCTAATTAAGCAATGTCTGGGAAGAAGAGGACCCATGATGCTTCTTGGTGAGATATTTTCCCTTTATGGTAGACTATTTTCATGCCTCCTATGCAACATTTTCTCCAGTCATGATTTTAAGGCAACCCTCTACAGGCAGATCTCCACATGTTGTGACTTAGTGTTTCTTCAGTCTCTTGATCCTTTATCTGTACTTAACTTTAGGTTCGTCATTTAGAATCTTCACTTGGTATCAAATTTTATTGCCTTGCTTCAATGTCACCCTGACTTATAATGGAATTTCTTGAGTACCATGGACATACCTTGTATCAAAGCGGCCCTCCCACTTCAACTTGACTACATTTCTTCATACAGTACTTTAGCATTATGTGCATTATTCTTTCTTTAAATCACCTCAGTTTCCTCATTTGCAAATTAAGGACATTGGATTTGATGATCTTTAGACCCCTTTCAATCCAAAATCTTGGATAGTAGAATCTTGTTCTATATCAGCTTGAATCTTTTTTGTTCATTCCATATTGCTCACTGCATAGGGTACTTAATGAACAGTGGGAATCATAGTACCACATACTGAATTATTAATCATATATAGCCATCACCATATCAAAAGATGTGCCTTCTCAGGGTCACTTGAAATGAGAGTGAATGTCAGAGCATACACAGGTTCTTGTGCATGCACACGCACACACACACACACACACACACACACACACATACATCTAAGGCACAGATATGTAAGTGCAAGTTCATGTGATTTTATTTATCTTTATCTCCCATACACACATAAGAGCAAACATGAGAAATGCAGTTATAGTCAGACAAATTATTTATCAATCACTGACTGAATGGTATTATATTCTGTAACTATGTCTTTTTGACTGAAATAGGAGGAGGTCTTCAGGAGGACCCTTTGACCCCTTTGGCCACCTTATTAAATGCCTGAGAAGCAGCATGCCCTAGAGAATAGAGAGGGCTGACCTTGGAGTTGGGAAGATTGGAGGTCAAGTTCTACCTGTGACATAAATTTGTTGTGAGAATGTGGATTGTCTCAATCACTCAGAGCACCCAGGCCACTTTCCTTCTTTTTTCTTCCATGCCCTGTTCCCAATTTTCTTCACTTCAGAATCATACTTTTTCTATTGCTGGCTCATCGTGGAACATCATTCAATCTTTGGGGTCTCTTTATCCCAGAATAGCAATGCTCCATCTTATACATTCATCCATCCATCCGACCCAGCCTGCCCCCTCATCTTAGATTGTCTCTGGACCTTTTGCCCACCCCTTATTTTCATGAACCAACAGGAGAGACCTAGAATTTAGCAACTTGAAGAACCCTAACCCTGGAACTTTTCTTTTTTTTTTGCTTTCTGGAGGGCAATTGGGGGTTAAGTGACTTGCCCGAGGTCACACAGCTAGTTTTTGTGTTAACTGTCTGAGGCTGGGTTTGAACTCAGGTCCTCCTGACTCCAGGGCTGGTGCTCTATTCACTGAACCACCTAGCCGCCCCAACCGTGGACCTTTTCAATGATTATAGGGCAAATGCTCATTACCTGGTTATGGTTGCCAAGATGAAGATTTGGAAAACATACTGTATAGTTGACATGAAACAGGGTAAGGTATTTTATTAAGGAAACTCACTCTATTCCAGAAAGAGTTGTTGACAAGGTAGGTTAAACTGCTGCTCTCTCATCTCCTGCTTCAGTGGTGGCAAGCCTCAAAATGGAAGAACCAAAAGAGCAAAAGGTGTGAGGCTTCTTGCAGTGTAGGTTGAGAATTCACACTTAAAAGAAAGCATAGCAATGCTTTAGGCAAAGATTCAAGCAATGAACCTGAAGTTGGAGGTGGTAAAAATTATAGCTACCTCCTACTGAGCAAGTTCAAGGTGTCCAAAGGAGCTATCCTACAGAAATGTGGTGCTCTGGGAAGATCAAGCTTAGCCAAGAAGCAGAGTAACCCTACTCATCAAAGATACCAAGCTCTGCTGGAAGCAGCAGAGGACATCATAAGTAGTGGAACTACTTTAGTTTCCTGCAGTCCTTTCGCTCTGAGTTGACTTAGACATGTGTCTCCTTACTACTGATGTGTTCTAAGTTTGTGCCCATTCTTTCCCTGTGTGTGCACATGTGTGCACCCATTTATTTGTTTATTCATGAAAGACTGAACCACAGGTTTATGGGGGCAATGTTTTGTAATATCTGTTCTCATTAGGACATCATAGTAAATACCTTTTCTAGGAACTAAATGTGCCTACTGCCTGAATGTCATTGAGAAATACACAGGGGGGAGGTTTGTGAACTATGGATCTAGATGTTTCTACCCTCAGGGTAACTATAAAACCAGAGTTCATATCTTCTGTGAACCGAACTTTTAAGTAAGAGGTATGACTTTGAGAGTAAATGGAGGAAGTAGATTAAAAGTGGTGCCATATTAATATCAATATCTGTATTTTATCTTATGTGAAAACAAGTGGTTAAATATAAATTTTTTACTTATTGCTATCTTCATTTCTTAAATACTCAAAGAGCTCTGTAATCTAATACATGTATTCTATCCAGTTATGCAGAACCCTACCCATTCATGCCGTCACCTGGTCCACATCCTTCCAAAAGTTTACCACAGTGATTAAAGCTTTGGAGGGCTTTCTAAATATGTATAATCTTGATATCTTTCTCCTCCTTCCTTTCCTTCCTTTTTTTCTTTCTTTCCCTTCCTTCCTTCCTTCCTTCATCAAAATCTGGATTAGAAGAAACACTTGGATTCTGTTAGTTCAGTTCCTTTTTGCTACAGCTTTATTGCCAACTTCTGAAATGGCAAATAGCTTCAAAAATAGAATCCATTCTTAAAGTCCTTTCCTTCAGGAATATTGTCAATTAATCAAACAATATACATTTATTAAATGCTTAATATGTTCCAGGCACATTATCTAAATAGAACTGGTTGCTGAGGATTAAAAGACAAAAGAGTAACAATTTTTGCCCTAAGGAGCTTAAAATCAAATGGGAGAGACAACATGATGCAGTGCATATGTGTATGCAGAATATATATGGAATGAATAGACAGTACTTTGAGGAAGGAGAGTGCTCAAGGAGCTGGGGGGATCGAGAAAGGCTTTATGAAGGAGGTGGGTTTTGAAGGAAACTAGGAATTCTAAATAGAGAAGTGATAAGGGAGAGCATTCTCAGCCTAGATGACAACCAGTGCAAAGGCAAAGGGATGGGTAATGGAATAGTAAGTAAGCCAGTATGGCTGAATTATAGTGTGCACAGAGGGGAGTAAAATATACAAAACCTGGAAAACAGAAAAAAAGGCCTAGTTGTGAAGAGTGCTAAATGCCAGATAGAAGAGTTTGTATTTTTCAAAGAACTTGACTTTTCCAGATGAGGTTTTCTATAGAGGAAAAGGGTAATCTGAAGATATTCTTCATCTTTTCATGAAGTATTCACTATGTTTGAATGACTTATGGATATAATGAAATTAAGAGTGAGACTTCTATTCCTAGCCATCCATCTGCCCCACCCCCTCCCAATCCAGGAAGGTATATCAATTCAAGTTCCCTTCCCTGGTTTAAAGGGGGAAACTACTTAGTCTGTTGTTAGGGGGAGGTCCATGGGATAATTAAGCATTTCATGTCTCATTGTTACTCTTGATCAAAGTAGCAATTGCATAAGATGCAGTTGGACTTTATGCCTAATGGATACTGATAAGATCCTGGAACAGGAAATTGTGGCCTAGCCACAGAAATGATCTTGCAATCCAATGATGAGAACTGCAGCACAACCCTAGTGCTCATCACAGAGAGCCAAAGTGAGGAAGACAATTGATGTATTTAAAATTAACATAGCTAAATAAAACATGAGATTGATTTAGTGACAATGTTATGGAAAAAAACAAGAACATCATTGGCTTAGGGGCTTAAAAAAAAGATAGCTAGTGTGAAAATCTTATAACCATAATAAAAATAAAAGTACTGGGCCTTGAGGTTTGTGAATATTAAAAATATATGTTTATAAATGTGACTTGGAGATTGGCCTGACACTGACCCCAAAGATTTCATATAGAACTTGTATTCAGGCTTGTCTAAGATGAAATCTGAAATTTTAGTCATACTGAAAAGACATCGTTAAGTGAATGTGACAGATATTTTTATGAATGAAAGTAGTTAATTTTTTACATTGTTCATAATAAGAGTGGGTGTAGCCACCTGAGAGTCAGCTATTAAACCATGAGGTTTTCTTAAAAATTTCTTGCAAAATTTCTGTAAGGAGTCAGTAGGTAGAAACTTCTACTAAGTCAATTTAAAAATATACCTGTATTGTTCCATTATGTAAGGCAAATGTGTAGTTGTTGCAACCAACTTTCAAACTGACTCTTATATGCCAGAGTGTGAGCAGCAGCATCCATCTGGATAGCTTGAAAAGCTGTTTGTCATCTATGTTCCTATATATAACATGTTCCTAAACATAGCCTTTAGAGCCCCTGAATGCTTTTGTTCTTCATGTTATACTTTCCAGTTTAAAATCTTTTCTCCTGATGAGAATATCTTAATAAAATAACCACAAAAATAATAAACCCTTCCCATCTTACTTTTAAATAAATGCCCTTTATGAGTTATATACATTGAACATGTCAGGGAGGGAAAGGTAAGTTTGAAAACTACACAACCCCATTTTAGCCTGATTACTAGGTGAGAATAAAACCAACCAAACAACCAATTAATCAAAAGATCTTAGACTAAGTGTAAAGTCTTTAAAAGCCTGCTGGATGAAAGGGAATGATTCAAGACAGGAAGCCTGTGCCAACAGCCTGGGAAACTTGGTCACATCTCTAGGGATTATCTGCAAATTATCAAGCTGGTTAAGAAAGGAGAACTTTTCTAGGAATTACAGAATGTGGGAAAAAGAGACATAGATTCTGCCATGTATCCTTCCCCTACCCCACCTCAGGAGGACTTTAAACTTCTCATTTCCTCCACTGTGTCAGAAATTGCACCCTCAGATCAGATCAGCTAACAGCAGTGTATGAATTATTGGGAATCAGAGAGAGACAGGATAGAGAGATCTATAAGGAGTTCAACAAAGAGATTATTCCATGCCTTAGGACCATACCATGAGTGGGCGAAAAAAGAGCTATAAGATATATATGTTTGATAAGCCTGAGTCAGTTTTCCCATGGACTCTCTCTGTACTTGTAAAAGAGTGTGTCACAGATTTATAGGGGTTGTGGGTAGGGAGGATATTTTGTGACAAATGGTCTTATTGTACCATCTTAGTAATTCTACTTTACTAAAAGCTACTTAAGGTCTGCTAACCAAACTGATTCTCAATTGATGATTTTGGAGGGAAGGCACACCAGTTGGGGTTCAAACCTAAGACATTAGAGAATAAAACTTCATCTATAAGGAGTAACCCTATAATCCTTAAGGGGAGATGTACTTAGTTCCTCTGTCAGAATTGTTACGGAGATGAGTAACCTAGAGTTTACGTAGTATATATAGAGTTGAAATAGGTTTTCAGATTCAACACCTATTTTCTCCTTTACACTGTTTATGTTAATTCAAAGACTTTCCATTATTTTAGCATAATCTTAAAGAGTTAGTTTAGTTGAATGCTTCTTATTAACTGACTAAAAGGTGAAAACTTTAATATGGGGTAAGGAAAATATATGAATTTAATCTTTTTTTCTTTTCTTTTTTTCTTTCTTGGATGAAGATCAGATTTATTATTTCATCAGTGTAGGAACATTTGAGTGTGGAATTCCCTTTATCAATACAGATTAGCAAATCATATGTAACTTATTATCAGTAATGAAACAAGTGCTTATGATGTACCAGAAATAGTTCTAAGCACTTGGGATACAAAGACAAGTAAAAGAAAAGCCCCTCATTTTAAATTTGAATGTATCCCTATGGTTTAATTATGTTTCTGTGGATCATATGCTATTGGGTTGTATTTTTTCATCTATTATGCACTTTTCCTTTTTCTAGGTGTATTAAATCCATTTGCAGTCAGAATTATAATTGTTAAATTTAGTTTACCTTCAATCATCTATTTTTATTTTTAAACATATTATTTATATATGTATACACACATACATATTCTATATGTGTGTATGTATGTGCATGTGTATTATACACATGGACACATGTATATGCATACACATGCAGACATGTGTATATGCATACATATGTATACATGTGGACACATACAGACATATACATATATACAAATACACGTGCATATGTGTATATATATGTGTGTGTGTGTGTATATATATATATATATATATATATATATATATATATATATACATACATTAAAATTTTCATTACTTTTTGTTGTATAGTATTTCAGGTTTTTCCTTCATCTTGTCATTAACTAATCTTGAGTGAATTGACTTACTGATGTCTTCCATATATGATCTTCTACTTGTATGCCTTCTATCTCTGATAGTGAAGCTTCACATTTTGGTGACTGATTTTCTTGGTGAATTAAACTTTGGTTCTTCCATGCATGAATTGTATGGATTCTACCAATTTATACCTTCAACTCAGTTTTAAATATGGCAGGATAATTTCCTATCATTTCAAGGAACATATTAAGGCTTCATTTTTCATTATGAGAGACTAGTAATTCTTGTGTTATCTTGTTGACATCTGTCCCTTAGCCCAGTTGCTTTGGTTTTTAGAGATCTCAGGTCTTTTTCCTAGTTGTGTTAATCTTATTTTGGAGGGGATAGAATTGTTGTTTGTTCTGAAATACTTGCATGTTTGTCCTCCATTGCTACTCTTTTGTTTGTCAGGGAGCGTTGTTAAGACTTTCTACTAGATTTTCCAGCAATTTAATTTCATGTTTTTCGTTCAATTTACTTGTATTTTTTTTTTTACAAATTCTAGAAATTCTTTCCTATCTTAATGAGTTTTTTAACCACTTTGAAAGTTAATGTTGTTCTATTTTTGAATCCAGGGATCTAGTTGATGCTCATAGAATTATATGTATTACTCTTCTCTCTCCCTAGGTGCTTTTTCTTTTCTTTTTTTTCTTTTCTTTTTTATATCTACAGTAGGTGTTCATTGTATTGGCTCTTTTTTGCTTTTTGTTTATTCTTTTATTTTGTAGGGATTTTTTTGGGGGGAGGATGATATTTTTAACACATGAAGATTTCTTTCCTTTCATCCCTTCTTGATATTTTTCTTTTACTCCTATTTTGACATATACTTTTTTAGTTTAAAAAAGAGATCTCAATTTAGTCATGAGCAACAGTCACTCAATCATTTTTCTAGATCTAAAGTATTTATTAATGTGTATATTGAAAGAAAGAATCTAGGATTCTGATCTTAAGATGAATTAAAAAAAAGAAATGACAACCTTTATTGTGAGTGAATTTAATTGCCCAATTATTTTCAGGTGAAATTCCTAAATTGGACTTGTATGTATTGTTTAATATTCTAAAGGGTTGAGACTTTTTGTAGGTAAAATGCAGAATTCTTTAACCTGTGATTTTCTATGCATCACTTACTTGAGCTGCAATTTTTATTTTCTCACAAATTAAAAACCATTTCTTTCAACAAAGAGCCCATTATAGGATCAAATCTTCCTTGAAAATGTTCTAAAACAGTCTTCATTTTCATCCTTGTGTAATTTTATTTCCAACCTTAGGAGCCAACTGGAGCATGTCAGAAGCAGCTGATGAGTCGATGAAGAAATGACATTTTACATAACAAGATTAGTTTTCTCATTTGTAAAAATAAAGGATAGAAGAATTAGTGGCAGTTTAGTTCTATATCATGATACTTGTAACTCACACATGGGAGTCTTTCTGGAGAATATCTTTACCTGACAGAAATATTCACATATTAGAAAAAAGCCAATAGTGCATTCAGCCATAGTCATTCATACTAAGTAATCTTAGGGGGAGGAAGAGAGAAAGGGAAGTAATTTAATTATGAAATGAGTAGGTAAGAAGGCAGAGGAGGAAAAAAAAAACTTGTTTGTGAAAGGAAAAAAAAGAGATAAGAGAAAAGGGGCATTAATCTTACCCACCTAGGAACATGCAAGGGAGAGGAGAGGTTTGCTCTCACTTCAAAGTGATGTAAAATGTGTGTGGGCCTGAGAAATTTATGCAACTTGACTGTTGATCTCAATTCAGCTAAATTAACCAGCTTCAGTCACAGAGTTATAATGCCTAAGAGGGATATTGGCTTAGTACCAAAGGGAAACTTCACAATTCCTCAATGAATTTGGGATGTGTAGATAAGTAGCCCAGATAATTTTAGTTCAAACACAAACTCTTTTATGCATGATTGTAGTGTGGCCATTATCATGATAAATATATGGTAATTTTTGTAAAGGTAGGGAAATTAAGTGATTAATTTATGTGAGTTAAAATTGCAAAGACTCTTGGGTTATGGATTTAGAAATATAATGAAAAAAAAATAAAGGAGGCAGTTAGAATACCTTTTGGATCAATCTTTAAGCATCTTGAGTCATCCTAGTGCCCAGGCAGTCATCTCTGGGCACTTAGATCTTCTATGCTTTAGCATGGTATCACAGTACAGGAAATAAAGTGAGCATTCTCTGTGCTCCGGTGATTGTTTCCCTGGAAGCAGAAACTTCACAATGGAGATTTAGGATAGCTGCTGGTCAGTCTTTGATGCCAAAAGTCTTTTCTCTACTTTCTGGGCTACTCTCCCTGCAAATGTATAACTTTTGCAACAATTCTTATCTCCCGGCATAAATACATTTATCCCAGATATAGGGTAGGAGTAATTTTAATATGTTGGATTGAATGTGAATATGTTACTTGACTGCATTTTATTTATGTAAAGGCTAAAGCTGATTAATCATGTAAGACTTGTTGAGTCCTCAGTGTTTACCAGATTACTCGAGGTGAGAGATTGGAAGTTCATAATGTACTCTGCCTTTTGTAATTTGACATTGCTACAGAAATTCAAGCCCATAGAAGCTTAGCATGCCTGCAATAACATGGGAACAATAGCAAAGCAATCATCATTCCTCACAAACAATTAAGGATAGTTCTGGGGGATAATAGGCGCTCTTGGGAAAAGTCAATAAAATGAACTTTGAAGGAAAAATTATGGTGAATAATTTATTGGATAATATTAAGGCAACATTCTTCCCTGTAGGTGTCATACTGTGTTACATACATTCTGAGACAGGACAAAGATGGTCTACATATAAAGGGACAGAATTTTTCTTTGCCTTTTTTCCTGTAACAAACAGAGACTTGGAGAGTGAATCTGAGCTTGTTTTCCTTTCCATTCTCCCTAATCCACCCTTACATAACACTTCCTTGCAGTCTTATTAACATTTTTAAAATTTGTCTATTACACAACTACTGCTTTACTGTTGTGAGTCCTAGCTATTTCTATTTCCAAAGCTTCCCTGAAAATGAATTCAAGCAGAGCCCTCTAAGTATGTAATTATACTAGCATGCCATAAATATGTTTTATTGGATGAGATTTATTTTATAGTGATTGTGATACACCACCAAAATGTGTGAAACCTCACCTCATGTTGTTTTCAAAGGACAGATAAAGAAATGCATTCCAGAATGAATCTTTACAATTTCAGGAAATGCTGGAAATCTTTACTGAGTGTTTGTTTTGAAAAACAAATTGACAACAGCCCTTGAAACCATGCCATTTGATAATATTAAAAGTGTCTTCCTGATATTAGTCAAACAACTTGGGTTATGAAGTCTTTCTATAAAGAAACCTGTTCTTCATTTGGATGGGAATGTTGGGGTGGATGGAGAGATAGAATAGATTCTGCTCAGAAAATAGTGTGAGATGGTGGAAGAATATTGTTAACAGTGATGCACAAAGGTTATCATAGTAAGTACTATTTATACAAAGCACTTAAAGTTCAGAAAGTGCTTTTCCTACAGTAAGCGGTCTCATTTAAGTCCTCATAACACCATTGTGAGGTGGAAATGGTTTGTATATTCTTGTTTCTATTTTATAAATGAGGAAACAGACTCAGAGAGATTTTATACTTAACTGAGGTCTTCTAACCAAATGTTGTATGTAGAATGCAGGCCTTCTTTATTCCAGGGTAGGTCCAACTACTATCCACTGCCCACAGCTGTTTCACTCCATTGACATCATTGAAGGTAAAAAGTTTTGGTAACGCTGAAAAGATGGCTTACAAGCATAATCTTTCCCAGTCAGAAATGTTGGTGAACTGAGGACACCATATGTGTTTTTATAATCCAGTGCTCAACTGGGGCTCTGATCCATGGGAAGCAAGCAAGCTTATTACAAATCAACTAATAGGAGAGCCCTGCTTTTCATAGAGTTAATGATAGGCCTGAAACTATTGGATATCTGGGTCATTTGTTTTGTTTTTGTTAAGCTATCAAATGTCTAATTTAAAATGTAAATCTACCAGAACTTGCCTGTTTCAGAGGAATAACATTTAAAAGTTTTGTCTCAATTGTGTTTTTGTATAAATAATTTGCCATTATTTTTCAAGTATTTTGAAGTTGCCTTAGCTGTAGTTGCTTCCATATTGAAAAAAAAAACTGCACAAGGAATGCTATCCTTTTCTTTCTCTTCTTTTTCTTTCCTTTATTTCCTTTCTCTCCACTCTCCTTCCCCCTTTCTGCAAAAAATATATATGGTCAATCTTTTTTATTTTTTATTACAGTCATATTTCTTTAGCATCTTCCCTATATTTTTGTAACCCAGTCCTCCTTGAACACCATCTCACATTAAGTTCTTTCTAAAACTTCAACTTCTTAGTCTTTCCTTTTTTTCTGCTTAGTTTTCATCACCTTATATTTACTTCCCTGTCATATTCTTCATCCTTCCTCTTGCTCCTTTTCACGTGACTTTCTCCTCAGTGAGTGTTCCATATTCTCTGCCTGTTCTTTTCTCTCATTTCTATTCCCAATCTAGTACTGTAGACATTTTATCTTCTGTGAATAAAATGGCCCTGTCTTTGGCTCCCATACCATCCCCAATGATGATGTAGTTTGAATCAATAGCTTTTACATCTAGGCATCTATAATATATTGTTCCCTTCTCCATATTTCCCAGTCAGGCAGAATTAAGGTGTTACTATATATAAATAAGAATTGAGTTTATGGGGGAATAAAAACAGAATCTGAGTTCAGATATGAGAAAGGAGATATATATCTTCTCATCCTCCAGTACCAAAGCTTTCTAAAACTCAGAGTGAAAAAATAGAAAATCATAGAAATATGCAAGATGATAAATCAGTTCAAAAAGATCCCATAACTCATTTATCAAATACCTAAGTAGAGAAAGCAAGATACTGCTAATACTATTAAGGGTCTGATGCCTCATCATATTATGGTGAATATTCTGAGTTCTCAAAGGTTATGAAAATAAAATGAAATTGGACTTATGATGAAAAATCCTATCCCTCTCCAGAGAAAGAGCTGATGAAATGTGAATGTATACAGAAGCATATTTTTGGCTCTCTTTCTTTTTCTTTTTCTTTTTTTTTTTGGTCTGCACTTCTTTTTGTTACATAACTAATATGGAAATATGTTTTGCATGACTGCATATGTATAATCTGTATCAAATTGCTTGCCTTCTCAGTGAGGGAAAGAGCAAGGAAAAAAGAAGAAAATTTGGAACTCAAAATTTTAGAAAAACGTTAAAATTATTTCTACATGTAATTGGCAAAATAATTTTTAAAAAGAAAATAGAATGAAATTTCTGACAGGTACAAGTGACTTTGGCATGGATGTTCCTAGCCACAGCTTATATCTCTGCTCTTAAATGTTTGACTTAACTAAATTTGGAAAGGCTTACTATCAAAAGATGATGACTTATTTTGGCTCTAGCAACTCACAAAAGCATCTACTGAGGCGTGAGTGGGGAAGGTTATCTGCTCCTTAGTAGAAGAATATCAACACTGATGAAATGACAGATCTTTGAAGTATTAAAGAACCAAGTAACAAAATTAAGGTTCTTTTAGTCAGGAAATATTTCCATTAAAATGATATTTGTACTCCTATTAGCTTTGCACACTAGATACATTATTTATTGAAAAATTTCATTTAGCATAGATAAAACACACTTTTCTGGCATTCAGTGTACACAAACCCTCTATTTCTAAAGACCAAGTGTAACAGCAAGCACCCTAGCATACCCAGGATGGCCGCTAGCACAGGTTCTTTGATCTGCTTTTCTAAAGGAAACCAACTCAAAATGGGTTAACAATCTTACTTCATTGAAACGTATATATCATTCACTTAGTTCAGGGGGAAGAGTCAGTACCCAGAACTTCAGAAAATGCAAGCAGAAATTATAAACAGGCAAAAAATACAACCAGAGAAAATAACACAGTTCAACAGACCAAAAGACAAGGCTTCTAGTTGTCTGAACATTACATACATACATAGTTACCAGAGAAAGAAGGACCAACATCTGGATTTTCAAAGCTGGGGAGCTCAACAGCTACCCAGAGACTCATCTGGCCAAATCACACAACTCTGCCCATAAGTGAACTCCAAATCAAAACCTCACCTCAGAGTACATATTACTCTTCTTCAGGGTCAGAGGATAGCACAACCTTTGTGACCCACTGCCTAATTACAAAGTAATAAAAGGTGTGAACCTTCCTGAAAAACAGGCTTCTTGCCAATCAAGTCCCTTGTATCAGCAAGCACCCCAGCACACCCAGGGTGGCTGCTAGCACAGATTCTTAGATCTGCTTTTCTAAAGGAAAGCAACTCAAAATGGGTTAACAATCTTACTTTAATCGATCAAATATCATTTACCTAGTTCAGGGGGAAAAGT
>CM053583.1:94125153-94170794 GCA_028627135.1 Pseudochirops cupreus | reverse complement strand
CAAAGCTACAAGGCACGGGCATTCCTGGAAAACAAGCCTGGTGCCACAGGCTCCACGTGACCACACTCAGCCCATTAGGGAACAGAGTATACTTTCAAATATCCAAGGGTCCTCAGAGTCACATAGCCACTCCAGCAAAGGGCCTAGGGGCAGGGAAGATCTTCAGATTCCCATAACATCCCTCCAGTTGGGTTCCACTTGAGGCCCTTTAAGGGGCAGGGAAGATCTTCAAATTCCCTTACCATTACACCAAGATGGTACTTGAACATAAAGTATAACGAGGATTTTGAACTGATAGTCATGTATGATTTAAAATAATAATTTTGATAGTTCTTTGATTTTTTATAAAAGTACTACTAAATGATGCTTATTGTAAGCTGTAGAAGTAGTACATAGTATACAGTGTGCAGAAATAGTCTAAATGCCCACTCTTCATTTTCAGTTGACTAGTTTAAAAAATTTCATTGTATCCCTATGACCATCTGACCTCCAGGAGTGTTGTGAGGGCTCTAGGGGAGAAAGCACAATGGCCTATCTCTAAAAAAAATTTTAAAAAGAGGATTTGGTTAAGAGCATTCCTGTTGCCACTATAGGAAATTACTTGGGAGAGAAGGAGAGTAAAGATTTGTATAGCTAGTAAAGTGGGGGGAAAGAATTTGGTACATTAGGACAAATTTATTACTTTGACAGCTATCATACCAGTCGCCTAAGGATGACTGTAATTCATTTATTTATGTTTGTTTTTATCATTCATTTTTGCTCCTGGATGCTAGCTGTCAGCACCTATAATCCTAGGGACAGATTGAATTCAAGGGAATCTTAGGAATCTTGTAGCTACCCTGAGATGTACTTTTTGGAATGAGTGACTTCTGTTGTCATAGAGTTAAAATTGTTTGCATCCATATGGTTAATAGATCTCTCTAGGGGGCTTCATTGCAAATTCAAACACAGAACACCTTCCCACACACACATACACACAGCTGCCCCCTAATAGCTTTTTGAAGTTTGTTGAAAGTTATATAGGAGATAATAGAAGCAACTTATGCCACTTTCCTACCTTGAGAATCATTATGGATATGACACTAGTTCCTAGGAAAGATAGAAGCTTCTTGAATCTGACTTGATCCCATAAGGATCATAAGCAAGAGATCTAATAACTGGGATTAGGTATAGACATTATATTTATATATCATTATTGGGAAAAAGTCATCATCCTGCCAGATCTTGTCAACCTAGGTACTTCATCTCATCACTTATTGTTTGTCCTTTCTTCTCCAAGAGGACTACGACATCAGGGAGATGATGCCATGACATGCAAGTGAATTGGATTTAAGTGAGGAAGGGCTGGGCAAAGTCACCACCCTCACTTTCTTCTTCAGAACCATCTGGGTCCAGTGGAAAGATATAAATCAAGATGACTGGAGATGTCCCTGGATGCAGTGGGAGACCGCAGTCTTTTTAAGCAAGTCTTTAACAGATCTCGGTTTGACTGAGACAAGAGGCAGAGGATGCCTGTGAGGTGAGGCCTGTGTTGTCCAAACTGACCAGCTCTAGTTGAGTCCCCTAGGGGGAAGTTCCTACTATTCCTCACAGGGGTTGTTTGTCCTTTGTTCTGAAAGAGAACTGTGGCATCAAAGAGAGGATGCCATGACATGCAAGTGAATTAGATTTAAGTGAGGCTGGTGACTTTGCACTGCCCTCTTTCACTTACATCTCATCACTAACCTCTGAATGAGGGGTGGAGCCATGAACCCCCAAACCTGCATTTAAGCAGGGAGTTCAGCTCTGAACATCTTACTTTTCACCTGGCTGTACTACTGTAGGACATCTGACTTCTCGGTCATGACCCTTACCCCCAAATTGTGTATCTTTTCCCAGAAATCCATACTTCCTTGCCTTTTCATTTTCTTTTGTGCATTGTCTTCCCCCATTAGATTGAAAGCTCCTTGAAGACAGATTCTTTCTTTTTTCTTTTATGTATCATTTAGCAAAGTGCCTTTGTAGTGGAGAGTAGGTGATTAATAAATGTCAACTTACTATAACTGTTGACCAGATAGGTTATTCTGTGTCTAGTATTATGCTATTTACATCACCCCTTTTCACTTAGTAGTAAAGTGACCCTGGGTAAATATCAATCTTTTTAGCATTGATTTTCTCAGTTCTAAAAATGATATTGATGCTTGCACAGCTCACCTCCCCCCCCCCCTTTTTTTTTGGTAAACAAATGATTGGCAAACCAGAAAATATTATATGTTGTGAATGAGAATAATAACTATTTATTGGAAGACTTTTCTTTTCCTAGGGATGATTGCAAAATATTCTTCCTCAGATATCTGCCACATGTTATTTGTAATTTCTACTTATTTAAAATGTATGTGCTATAGTGGAAAGAATACTGAACTGGGTGCCAAAGGAGATAGATTTAAGTCCTAGGTAGCTGTGTATTATTTGAAAATTATTTCATTCCTTTGGGCCTCAGTTTCTCTACCTTTAAAATGAGGTAATGATACTTAATGGTCTCTAAGCCTCTTTCCTATTTATAATTATCTGAAAAGTTTTAACCACTATCTGATGTGAGATTATTTAAAATAGGTGGTCAAGTCTTAGATACTTACTGATTTGTGTATTAAGTAAATGCCAACAAGGCTAGAATCAGAATTTGGCCAATGATGAAACACCGGGCTGTGATCCTGAGAATTCATTGAGTTTTTTAAAAAGTTATGAAATCTTGACTGCACTGGCCCCAATGTTATTTTTTAACTGTTAATTGATAATTTGGGTAAGAAATAATCTAATCAGGGGTTACATATTTTATAATTTCCAGAAAGATAGTAAAGTTTTTAAACTAAAAAAAAAAAAGATAAAACCTTAGATAGTATCAGGGCTGTGATTAAATGAGAAATTTATGGACTTTTAAAGGAAGACTTAACAATGAAAAGTATCTTCCTCTGGACTATAACTGTAATGTTCTCGCAAATTGATAGTTATCTAATTGTACTATGGTCTTTCTCTGGTTTATTCATCATTCTGATCAATTTTCTGTATAGCCCAATTAATGTTTTTACTGAGAGTGATAAAACTTAAAGATTTCAGTGGTTTAAATTTTTATGGTATGGTTGAGTTGAAAAGTCTCTGACTGCTAGCCATTTTTCCCTCTTTGAATGCAGTTAATGACATCACAACTTATGATGCATTAGGAAAGAGCTGAAAGCACTGTTTTGTTTTAAAAGCTTAAAATTGTCTTATTTTCTTTCAGAAATTCTATATTTTCAATGTAACCATAAAATGATGAAATTCATTAGTAGTTTATAGGATCATAGATTCAGAAACTGGAAGGTGCCCCAGAGATAATCTTGTGCAACTGATTCATTCTATAGATAAGGAAACAGGTACAAGAATGCTAAATGAAACATCCAAGGTGATCAGGTAGTTAAAAATTGGAATGGAATGTGGACTAAGGTCTTCAGTGGTTCTTCAACCGGGACAATAGTTTTAGAGATTGAAGAGGTCATCTAGTCCAATTCCTTCCTTGTTTTACAGAGTTGGTAAGGGAATCCTAGGAAAACAAAGGGACTTACTAGGTCACAAAGGTAGTAAAGAGTAGATGTGGGATTCACATACAGTTTTTATGATTCTAAATCCAATATTTCCCACTGCATCACTGTTGGATAGGATACTTTACATCTATCCCTTTAGTATGATAAATGCTGAATTAACCACACAGTTCTCCATGTAAACTTGAGTATGTATTACAAAGTTTTGTTTCATTAGCCTACAGAAAACTATATTGCTTTGACCATAAATCCACAAAATTTAAATATTAAAGAGGCATTAGAAACATAAAAGCCTAAAAACATGGGAATCTATTTGAATTCAGTATAAACTATTTTTTTTTGTTAATCATCTATTATATACCCTCCCTTTGGGATAGGTAGGTGGCACAGTCTATAGAACTCAGACCCCCAGTCTAGAGGATATATCTTCCTGAATTCAAGTCTGGTCTCATATACCTCCTAGATGTGTAACCCTGGGCAAGTCACATAAGCCTGTTTGCCTCAATTCCTCATCTGTAAAATGAATTGGAGAAGGGAATGGCAAAGCACTCCAGTACGTTTGCTAAGAAAACCCTGAGCGAGGTCACAAAGAGTCATATATAAGTGGAACAGTTGAACAACACTACGTATACACTATTGGCACTTTATTTAAGAGGAATGGGAAATGCTACGTCTAATCTCCTTTTATTTTTGAAGAGCTGGTGGAAGGACTTAGAAATCTTAAACAATTTATATTTTATATATGAATTGAAAACACAAAAGAAAATTGGTTACTTCTGGTGGCCTAAGATCTATCTGACAACTCTTGTTTCTGTTGTCTGTGAAATAAATACAGTAACAATATCTCTAAATGTCTGCTTCAAAATGCCATTTATCTGTAATGTTGAAATGGAGAAGATAGAAACAATTAGATGAAGTTCTTTGTCTATCTTGTTTTAAAAATCATAACTGTGTTAGCCCCTTGCTACTACAGCTATAAGATTGCAGGACATACTTAAATTGAATTGCAGAACGTCTTTGGAGTAAAAGAAAATTAAATGAAGTTGAAAGATTTTCATGAATGTCTAGAATATGATGACAGCTAGGGATAACATGATTACAAATCAGTCAAAGAGGCTTCTAATAATGTAAAAGGTTGGATCAGAGTTATTGTACAAACTTAGAATTGAAGTTGATATCAATTTGGGAATTCACACACCTTCCTTTTTAATATTGCTTTTTAAATCATTTTGCTTTGTTTTTAAAAACTGATCTGGGGAAACTAGTTTAGTTTGTCAATATATTATTAAGAGCATTACTCAATAAAATTCTGTCCTTCAGGTACTGGGTATTCAGTCACTGCCACTCCAGCTCAGAAGGGGATAATGTGCTCTTTGGGGGTGATTTCCTCATGCAGGTAATTTATTACTATAATGTCGATGATTTATGACCATAAGTTGAGGATTTATTTCCTCATGTTCCATTTTAATTCTTTTTTTTAAATTCTTGTCTTAGTGAATATTTTTGCTACTCCCTTTTATTATACAACCTGCTCCTTGTACTTGCCACATAGTAGGTACCAAAGAAATGTGTTGAACTTAATTAATGTTATCTTCACAAATTTGAATCTACATTGAATAATTTTAAGATTAGCTACAATGGACAATGTAGAAGATAGGTCCTTTATAGGAAATATATGTGAATATATATCACTTACCCTTTTCCAATTTATTTTCATTTAATATTATTCACTGTTCTCACAGCTTATTTCTCCTCAAATCCATAACCATGCATTAATATCATTCAGTCAGTCAAAAAGCTTTTATTAAGTACCTCCTGTGTATCAGGAACTGTGCTAAATGTTGGGAATACAAAGAAGGGCAAAAGATAGTCCCTGCTCTCAAGGTGCTCATAGTCTAATGGGGAAGACAACATTAAAAAAAACAGCTAAGTATCCACAAGCTATCTGTGGGGTAAACTGGGAATAATTTATACAGGGAAGGCATCGAGATACAAGATTAGCTCTAAAAGTCTTCTTACAGAAGGTGAGACTTTAGCTGAGAGGGAAGGAGGGAGAAACTTTCAGGCATGCAAGTCAGTCAGTGAAAATGTCTGCAATAGGGAGATAGCATGTCCTGTGCAAGGAACAGTAAGGGGGTCAATGTTGAATCTCAAAGTGTGTGGGAGGGAGTAAAGTATAAGAAGGCTGAAAAGCAGGGTGAAACAAAATTAGGAGAGACTTTAAAAGACAAAGGATGTTTTTAGTGATCCTAGATGTGATAGGGAATACCTGGAGTTTATTGAGTAGGTGGGTGACATGGTCAGACCTGTGCTTTTAGGAAGATCAGATTGACAACTGATAAAGAATGGATTGGAATGGAGAGAGAGTTGGAAAGGCCACTTCAACAGTCTAGGTCTGAAGTGATGAGGGTCAGTGTTACAGTGGTGGCAGTGTTAGAGGACAGAAAGGGAGATACATGAGGGATGTTCAAATTGACAGGACTTGGCAACAGGTTGGACATATACCATGTGAAGAATTAAAGAACAAAAAAATCATGTTCACTACAGAAGATGACTTAGCACAGGAATTAACCTAGGAATCCTCTTCAGGGCATCCATAGATAAATTTCAGGGATTCCATGAATTTGAAAAGGGAAAATCCATCTTTATATTCCCTAACTTTTTGTTTCCTTTGTAATTTTATGTATTTTATTTTATTCCTTTAAAAACATTATTCTAAGGAGGCATCCAAACACTTCTTGTTGCAGTGGTCAATGGTATAAGGTCAAGCATCTCTTACCTAGAGAGTTTAATTCTTGAATGATCTATCCTCTATCTATTTACTTGATCAGTTATTTTTCTTATGGGCTATCTCACATTTTCTTCTACTTTTTCAATGTTTGGACTTTTTAGATGTCTCATGGAGTCATTAGCTTCTACTTGGCAAATTCTAATTTTTTTGGACTTATTTTCTTCAGAAAATATATTTATATCTCTTTTTGCCACTCATTTCTTATTTTTAAGTTCTTTTCTTCAGTATCTTTTAACAAAGAGCTAATTCTCTTTCTCCTTTCATTTTCCATTTTCCTCAACTTCTCTTCTTTGTTTTTTGTAAATCATTTTTTCTTCTTTTAAAAAAAAGTTAAAAAAAAAACCCAACCTATTCTAAGAATTCTTGTTGGTCTTGTGTCCAGTCTGCATTTTTCTTTGAGGCTTTGTAGATTTTTTTCAGCTCAGTGTTTTTTTTTTCTTCCTGTATTTATGTTTTGAGCTTCCCTGTCACCACAGTAGCTCTTTCTGGTCAGGTTCTTTCCTTGCTTGCTAATTTTTTCTTAGTCTACTTCTTTATGTAAGTGTTTGGCTTTGCCCACCTTTGAGGGTGATGGGAGATGACTGGCTTGAGCTTTTCTTTTTTATGTTTTTCTGCTGCTTTCACAGGTTGGGGGTGAGTTGGGACTGTAAGTTTTTGGTGTTCCAATGTATTATAATTTACAGAGATGGGTGGTCATTGCCTTCCTGGTCTGTGTTCTGGTGTTCCCAAATATGGCCCCTGCTCCATCATGAGTGTAACTACTCCTCTCCCCACCCTGGAACTGTGACCTGAAACCCATGTAATGGGTGACACAGCTGCCATTAGACACCAATTCCTGTATCAGCACTGATATAGAAGTCCTCTGAGATTTCTTTCTAACCAGATGTTCAGTGCCCGTATGACTCCTGCATTCTGGGCTTCTCCTGGTGCCACTGCCACAGAGCACACCTAGTGCTGCTCCTGCTGTATCATATTCACAGCCAGTAGACCTCTCTTTCTGTCTTCCTAAACTCTCCTGGGCTAGAAAAATTTTTTTAATTATCTCTTCTTCCCAGAATTCAGTTTGGCATGTTTTTTAGGTTGATGTGGAGAGAGTGTTTTGGAAGAGCTTGGCAAAATATTGTCTTCACTGCACAACCTTAATTCCACCTCTCATGTGTATCCTTGAGAATTTAAAGCAAAATATTTTCTTTTTTCATTTACCTACACAATTGATTACAACATCATCTGACAAAATTGTATTAAGCGCCTGTATTGCAGAACACTTGTAGGTACTTGGGTGAGATACAAATTTTGTGTAATAACATTTTGTGTCATTGAGTTTTCAGTCTAATATGAGAATAAGATACAGAGATCCCATGATCATTAGTTTAGAGTTAGGCAGATGTCAGTTAGGCAGTAGCCTTTTGGCAGCTAACAGAGACTCATAGTTCAAAATCTGTCACCTCACTGATGTATTTCATTCCCTTCATGAGTGTAGATTACAACTCATCCAAACTGCATCAAATTATTCTTATCCGTTTCTGTGGATAAGAGAGTGTCTCCTCCATAATACATCTACTCAAAGCACTAGAAACCTTACTCTGGGTCTTTTTGTGATTCTGTATATGTAGATGAAGCAGTTGAGCTGTTTGTTATCTTTCACTCTCCCTACATGACTTGTCCACATTTTTTTTCACACATATCCTTGATAATATGTTTTCTAATTATCTCATCAAAGGCACACTAAGAACACTGGCTCTGAAGACAGAGGACATGGGCTCAAATTCTACTTTTGACACTTAGTATCTCTGTGATCTTGGATAGTCATTTGACTCCCCCACAGCCGGCCAGGCCTGGTGCCTAATTTCCTCATTTTTAAAGTGTGTATGTGGAAGTCCTAGGGAGAGTAGACTGGATGAGATGAGACCTGTATGGCGTTGTTGGTAATATGCTGAATCCAAAATATAATTGATATTTCCATTTCCATTTGAATCACTTAGAATTTTTTCTTCTGTAATTATTGTGTCCCATGATTCACAGCTGTTTAGTATAAACACAATATTTGTTTAATTTTTTTTTAAATATCAATGAAAATGAATGGCTAGGTGGAGCAGTGAATAGAGCACCAGCCCTGGAGTCAGGAGGACCTGAGTTCAAATCCGGCCTCAGACACTTAACACTTACTAGCCATGTGACCTTGGGCAAGTCATGTTTAACCCCAAATTGCCCTGCCTCCCCACCTCCAAAAAGCAAAAAAAAAAAATCAATGAACAGCTGAGAATTCTTAAAAGTACTAAACAGTTTTCTAGATGTGATCCAATTAAGTCTCCTATTCATTTCCGTTCATTTTGCATTTTCAATGTCTAAGATACTCATACTGGTGGACTTGCTAAATCAAATGCCCATCCAATTGAATATCTAAACAATATGAAACAGTGAGGTGGGATAGTGAATAAAGTGTTGGTCTCAGAGTCGAGAAGACCTGAAATGGAAGCCAGACTCAGGAACCTGTTATCTATAGAATGCTAGGCAAGTTAACTTCTCAGCTTCAGTTTTTTTTTATCTGTAAAATAGGTGTAATAATAAAATGTATGAGTTAAAACCTATTTCATAGGGTGGCTGCTAGTATCAAATTAGATAGCATATGTAAATCACATTTTGAACCTTAAATATGTTTTACATATTGATAAAAAGCTGTATGTTATTATGATTATGATGATGATGTGTGCTATTCATCTGCACTGTCTTTTCATGGTAGTTGGCTAGGTTAATCTCTGAGTGGTCATAGGTCTCTTTGAGGCAGCCTCATTGTGTTACAAGGATCAAAAATCATTTATTGAACACCTATTTTATGTTACCACTGTGCTAGATGCTGGAGAACACACAAACACACATACACATACATACACATACACACACACACAAAGAAGTAATTCCTTCTCTCAAGGGACTCACTTGACTCAATACAATTATCTACAAATTAAGACATTGGTAGAATCTCATTTATAGATCTTAATTTATAGGAATTTTTTCTTCTATTTGAATACCAGGTAGCATATCCTTAATGAACCTAAGCTCCCAGAGGCAGAAATGTCTTTGTTTGCCTTTGTATCCAAAATACCTAATACAGTAATTGGAATATAATAATTGTCTAATTAAATACATGTTGATTGATTGGATGAATGGTGTTGGTGAACACCTTTGGTGAATATATACCTGCCCATCTTATTCCTCTTTTGATGCTGATACTCAAAATATTGTTGGAAAAAATATTATTTACATATTAGTGTCTGTCATGAAAACTTAAATGAACTTAACATCCATTTATGAAGAAGCCTATAGAGCTCGCATTTACATAGTGCTTACAAAGCAAATGCATTTTTTTTCATGACTGAACCATGATGAATGAAGCAAAAATCATTATTTTCTAAATAAGGAGGCTGAGATTCAAGTGAATGACTTGTCCAGTGACAGGGCTGAAACTCTTAACCCTTCTGATGCCAAGGTCAGGGCTCTCTCCTCAACACAACAGAGCATAGGCTACCTATTAAACCAAGGAAGTTGCCATTTTTAATTAGTCTTCTCCCATTACAAAAAATAGATTCTTACTATATTGAAGGTTATAAAGGCACAGTGGTGTCCTATCCAGAACTCTTTTAAATATATATTTTGATTCCACTTCATAAATAAATAATCGGGTGTACATGTTTAAAGTTAAGTAGTACAGTAGACTATCGGTGGATGTCTTCTAAAGGAAAGGAGTCATATTATGTTTACCTGGTGGCATATCAGATGATTATTTCTACTTTGCCTCTGGTGTTGGAGCAAGTACAATGTGAGTTCAACATGTCTATTGAAATAATGAAAGCCATGGGCTGATGCATAGCTTGAGGGAAAATATTTCCTCTTGAGATTTGAGACTAATTATGCAATTAATGGGCGAAATACTTTGGAATAGCAGCAATCTTTTGGTATGCTGAACGATCTTTTTAATAAAGATTAACATGGTGTTTGTAATGTGACTGCACAATGACAATGTATTGAACTTTAATAAATACCTTTGACTTATTTGATGAGGTTTTGAAAGTATGAGCAAGAAGTACTGGAACATTTTATTAAAATACTTTCCTTTCTAAGATAAAGTCCTGGCAAATGAAAGGGTAATTTCAATTGTTTTCTGTAGTTTAGCAAATCAACTTTATAATACCTTGATTTCAGAAATTGCTATTTAATTCTTGCTTTATAAATCTAGAAAAAAAGTTAGTATTTATTCGTTGAAGTTAAATAGTATTCATACATCTCCATTGCAGAAAACTGTAACTTCAAAGAGGTTCATAATTTTACAGGAATTTAGAAGCCATAGGGTCTAGCCTAAGATCCATAAAGTGAGACCCTTAGTAATATCCTTTAGAGATTACTGTCTAGTCTCTGCTTGAATATTTCCAATGAAAAAGAGTTCCCAAAATTCAAAAACAGTTTATTGAACATTATCTTGTATGTATTAGAAAGTTCTTCCATGTATTAAACTTAAACCTGATTAATTTCCACTTACCTGAACTCACTCCTCAATGATTAACAAACCCCCAATCATGCCCTCACCATTCCATTGATTCTGAATCCCCAGACATCATCATTCAAACTCCATTCTCCATCCACCTCTACCCAAAATCTTATTTGTTCTTCTCAACCAACCCCGCAGAAGAACTTACTCTAGGTCCTAGAGCAGGGGTTCTCAACCTGTGGATTATGTTCAATTTGTGACAATGAAAATACATCCTGCATATCAGATATTTACATTATAATTCATAACAGTAGAAAAATTACAGTTATGAAGTAACAACAAAAATAATTTTATGGTTGGGGGTCACCACAACATGAGGAACTATATTAAAGGGTCACGGCATTAGGAAGGTTGAGAACCACTGCTTTAGGGCATACTCATCCCTCCCTCTATACCCTGTGTGATACCTGTTCCATAGGCAATAAACTTCCCTTCATCCTAAATCTTTTCCTCTGCTACTGCTATCTACTAGCTATTACTGAAACTTGGCTCCCTCCTGATGACATAGTCTCCTTGGCCTCCCTCTCCACTTGCTTTTTACTCTCTCTTCTTAATGCTCTGCAGGCTGGCTTTTAACCTCATCATTCAGCTAAAACTATTCTTTCCAAAATTACTAATGACTTCTTAAGTGCAAAATATAATGGCCTCTTCTCAATCTTCATCCTTCTTAACCTCTCTATAACCGTTGACACTGTTGATCATCTTTTTTTCTTTGACATTCTCTTCTCTCTAGATTTTCATGACACTACTGTCTCCTGGTTCTCTTCCCACTTATCTGATGACTCCTTTTCAGTCTCCTTTGCTGGATTTTCATCTAGACCATGTCTACCAACCATGGACATCTGACAGGATTCTGTCCTGGGCTATTTTCTCTTCTTCCTCTATATTATTTTACTTGAGAATCTCATCAGCTCCCACATAGGTTCAATTACCATCTCTACAATCATTATACTCAAATCTACTCATCTAACCTTAATCTCTCTACTGACCTCCAAACTTGAATCTCCAACTGCCTATTGGACATCTTGAATTAGATGTCCATAGACATTTTACACTCAATATGTCCCCAACTGAACTCTTTATCTTTCCTTTCTAACACCTCTTCTCTTCCTAATTTCCTAATTGGGATTGAAAGTACCATCATCTTCCCAGTTACCTAGGGCTCACAGTTTGAGTATCATCATCAACTTCTCATTGTCTCACATCCTCTACACCCAATCTGTGTGAAGATCCTTGTTTCTAATCCCTTTCTTCTGTTTATTATTTCTGACTTCTCCTTTATATAGCAGTACATACTTGCTTGCATTGTCTTCCCTGTTGGACCCTGAGTTCCTTGAAAGCAGTGATCTTCTTTTGCTTTTCTTTGCATTTTCTTTGCATAGTGCTTGGCATCTTCATTGCTGTGTCTGAAAGAGATCATAACTTGGTGGCACACCTTCAGGTGATAAATTTCTGCAAATGCAACTAAACTTGTCCTTGGATAATAAACATCTGCCATCAGGCTTTCTTTCAAAGCCTTTCAAGTTTGGAGGAATCCACCAGAGATTGTGTCCTGCTGGCATGGCTGTATAGGATTCAAGTCTCCTCCCAGGCCCTGGAGATGCTTGGGACTCAAACTTCGATGGAAGTAAAGTAAGAATCCTTTCTGTGCCATATTTAAATGCCCACAAAGTAGTAAAAAACAAAGAAGCTGGTATGTTGAAAAGGGGTAAATATCCTGTTTTACTATATATTTGCATTTGTTAGTATAGCAACCAATTTCTCTTGAATCCTTACTCTCCACCAGTTGCCAGTTTTAAGTCAGAAACTGTGATACTGCCTCTCGTTAGAGAGAACACTGAAGCACTAGAACCCCAAGTTCTATTAACCACTTAAGTCAATACTTGCTGATGGACTCAACTCCAAAAAAATTATGCATAATCTGAATTCTAGCTTAGGAAAGTTACCTGGCAGTGATGGTTAGGATGGAGGCATGTTGAGAGACTGAAGGCAGAGAAATCAGTTAGAAAACTATTAGAATCATGATATGAAAGGTATTCAGGCCCTGACTTAGCATAGTGTGTGTTTTTGTATATGTGTGTGTGTGCTTGTGTGCGTGTGTGTGTGTGTGTGTGTGTGTGTGTGTGTGTGTGTCTAGAAGGGGCAAGAGGGCATTGGGGGTGGGGATGGGAATGGGGTATAGAGAATTGCAGGAAGTCATAGATTTAGGATCATAGATTTAGAGTTAGATTCCCCCCCCCCAACCCCATCACTAATTTTACAGATGAGGAATCTGAGGCCCAGAGAGGTTAAGTGAGTTTCTACAATGATATTAAGTGGCAGAACTGGGATTCAAAACCAGAGGCTCTGACTCCAAATTCATAGGCCAAATAATAACAGCTCACATTTATATAGTAAGTTAAGGAGCACAAAGCTTATTTCCTTCAACAGCATAACAAAGAATGCTTTATTAACAATGCTTACCTTACCCCATAACAAAGAAGGTCAAGGTAAGCATTATTGTTTTTTAAATATATACATATATATTTATTCATTTTTAAGATTGGTTTTCCTCATCACACTCTGAGTGGAAGAGCAGGGACTACTTACAAGTCAGAAACCATACTGATCTTCAGGAGAGCATTGACCCTACTCTGTTTTTAACCTCTTTTGTTTTGCTCCTTCTTTAGCTAAGTTGGTGGCTTCCTGCTCCCAGAGGCTCACCATAGTGATGCCAAAGTTAGTCTGGGCATCGAATCAGCAGAGACCAATGTACTTCATAATTCATAGGCTCAAGTCACTGACCAGCTTCAGGCATTCAGGTAGCTAGGAATACAGGTATTTATCTTCATACCTGGTAGATGTATTGTTATCCTAATTTTAATAATGAATAAGTCGAGTTTCAAGGAGGTCAAGAGATTTCCCTAAGATCACTAGGTAAAAGTTAGAGTTTGAATTCAGATCTTCTGACTCCCAGTTCAACAATTTACAATATGCCATGGGGTAATGTCCCCATAACTGTTAGAACTTATCAACTTATTAGATGTGAGGAGTAAGGAGGAGTTAAGTATAAGATGCAACTGAGATTTTAAGTCCATGTGACAAAAACTTTGCCGGAGAAAAAAAAGGAAAGTCAGAAAGAGGGTCAAGTTTGGGGTGGGGGGAAACACTGAGCTCAGTTTTAGATGTGTTTTCTTCTAAGTCCCATGACATTCATCTGAAGGTAGACCACCTACAGTTGGAATCAGCATTTTTTTCCTAGTAGAATATTGCTTCCTTATCCACCTTTTTTTCAGATTTTCTCCAAAGCCCCTGGGGCTCAGTAAAAACCACACAAATCACAGTATAAAGAGAATATGAGGTTATCACAGAGCATATTCAAAACTAGGAAAGGGAAGTACAATGGCATATTGGAAAGAACCCTGGGAAGATACTTTCTACCTCCCCAGAATTTTCCCTATCGACTCCTCTCTACTCTCATGGTAACCACCAATGGTTCAGGTCCTCATCAACTTTCACCTTCCTTATTGCAAAAACTTCCTAGTTGAAAAATGTCACCCTCCCTGTGACCTCTGTCACACTCAAGTCTATGCAATAATCTGCCCCCAAAACAATTGTGCTTAAATACACCTATCATTCCACTATTCAATCAACTTCAGTGACTTCCTATTGCCTTTATTATCTCCTGTTTATCTTTCCAAACCCTTCACAACCTGGCCCCTGATCTACCTTTTCAGGTTCATTGAACATCTCTCCCCTGCCCATACTCATGCTGACTGTTCGTTCCTTAAACATGATGTTCTCTGTCCCATCTTCATTGCTTTGCATTGGTCAGTTGACCATCCCCCACAACCTTCCCTTCCACCATATGTACACTACATTCTCTCCTTACTTCTACTCCAGGAGATGTATTTTACATTCAAGATTCAATTCAAGCACCACCTTCTACAAAAAAGTTTTTCCTTCTCACCTCCTGCTAATGTACTCTTGCCAAACCACCTTACATTTAATTACTTTGTGTTACTGTATTTCACCATATAATTGTTGCTCTCTGTTTTTTCAGTGCACAAATTGGTTTATAACCTTTCATTGTGTAATCATTGCATGGTATAATTCTGTTTGTCACAGTGCTTAAGTGGCAAACAGAGCAGCAATGTATTTACCAGTGGCATGTGGATATACATTTATCTCTCCCGCATTGTGAGTCGTGAGCCTAAAATTCTCAGCACAAGCTATTTGTCAGTATTCAATTTTAACATATATTCATGAATATTCCATGCATCCTAATCTTGCACCAAAGACAGTTGAGTAATAAATGATTTTTAAGTAATACAGGCATTTTTTTTAACACTTCACATAATGATCACACCCAACTTTTTGCAAAAATTTTTGTCATAAAATCTGTGAAAATTATGAGGTGAAATATGGTATATTTTATATATGTGTCATACAGATGCATATTTACATATGTGTTAAAGGATGTGTATATGTCTATACATATACATATATACATACACACACATATATACCTATACATGTGTGTATATATATTTCTGTTGCCTGCCTCCTTAGAATGACAACTCCTTATGAATAGAAATGTTTCATTCAGTGTATTTGAATCCCCAGGGCTTTGCACAGTGTCTGGTGCATTGCAAGAGCTTAATCAATGGTTGTTATTTGATTAACTCCAGGTCAAAAAGATGCCAGAGAAACTATGTTTGAGTTCTTGCTGTACCACACACTCAATATGTGACCTTAGACAAGTCTTCTCCCTCTCTGGGACTCTGTTTCATTATCTGTTAAATGAACAGATTGAATTAAATGATCTCTGATGTCCAATTGATCTCGAAAATTCTCTAACCTATGTGAAGGATGTAAGATAAGGATTCCTCTGGGTTGTGCCTTATAACACTGGGTTGGGCAAGTTAATCAAGGCCATTACATTTGATATAGAGGGGTTATGCCCATCTACATTCCTGATTTTTAACTTACAACTATATTTGTCTACAGTTGAGCTTTTGGAACATTCCTCTCTCTTCCTGCTAGCATCTGTACTTTGAAAGACTTGCTGCTTGCTGAGGGCCTACTTCAGCAGACATTTGGTTGGGCTGGCATTTGCTTCTTGTCAGGTCCTGGCCCATGACTCCTTTGAATTGTAGACTTGAACAGTTCTCATCAATATGCTAAGAAATTCTTAATCTTACCAGGTTGGTAAACTGTAGATGGTGTTTTCTCCTGGTACAATTTGACTTCGTAGTAGATTCTTTTTCTTTCCTTAATAGGATATTTCAAACCCAGTTCCATTAAAGAATAGATGAGACTACAATGGGCAAAATTTTTACATTAAAATCTATATGAATATAATGTTATCTGGTTGGTATTGAGGGAATCAGTAACTTTGCAATAAGGTTTTTTTTTTTTACCATTTATTCTTGTATTATTTGCATTAAAAGTGTGAGTAGGAAAAAAAAGCAAACAGAAAACAAAGGACTAATAAATATCTAATTCTAGGAAATAGAAACACATTTATTTTTATATCTATATATCTATATGTATATATGCACATATACACGTATAAATATATATGTTTATGTATGTGTGTGTGTGTATGTATTTATATATTTATATAGTAATTTTAAAAATCTTGATATGAGTCTTTTCTAGAACTTTGCAATTCATTTTTGTCACTTGTTGTGAAAGAACAACACTGGGCTTACCTGCCTTTAAGCCTTAATAGCAATATCCTAAAAATTCCACCAGATGGAGGTGTTGCTGTACATAAAGAGATTTTTCAGTTAATAAATCATGTAATACCCCCTCCCCTGCCATTTTTGCCTATTCTCTACCCCCCCCACACACCCTATTTTCAAGGATCAGCAGTGAGAATTTTTCCTTCTTTGCAAAATTAAAGAGAGAAAGGATCAAGGGTCCCTTAATACACCTAGATGTCAGTGGTGCCTGGGTTTTGTTAAAAATTAAAATAATTTTGAGACAAAATGTTGGCAATGTTATTCATTTGGCTGATTTGAAGGGCTGACAATATCAGTGAAGAGAAATATTTACTACAATAGTTAGCTGTTTAACTAGAGATTTTCTAAAAGAAATTGTTGAGTTCTTGCAACTTTCAGCACATTAGAGCTATATTTTTTATCTTGAGAAGCATAAAATGAAATTCTAGCAAGAAGGGCATCATTATTTTATTTCTTCCTCTTATCATTTAGGGAACATTTTGTTTTTAATCACTAAGGTGCAGATTTGATTAGTGTGAATTACCATCTGATTTTTAATGAGGATACAGTGGTGAAGCATGAATTAAAAAAATATTCTTATGTATATACTCTATTGTACATTTCCTCAACATGTAAACATATGCCAGGCAGTCTTTTTGAATTCCAGACTAAGGAGGTATTAGAGAACAAAAAATTTTATTTTTTTAATGACATGGAAAGAATACTAGGGAAAAAAAAACTGCAGAGAATATAAGGAGTTTAGGATAAAAGGATGTAAATACAAGAAGTCAGTGTACCACTTACCAGACTACACAACCAAATGACCCACAAAGTAGTTTAGACTTTGAATCAAAAAAAACTCTTAGTCTCATCCATTGGAAAGAAGATGATATTAGCGAATTCAGGCTCCTCAGTGGAGGAAATATGTAGTCTTTGGGTAAATAAGTGAGGCCTTCTCCAAATTCCTATCATAGACATATTGACACATATAAGCCATGAGTGTGTCACATGTATATATGTATGTTGCATGTATATAAATATGGGATATCTCAGATGTCTTAATGAAGAGTTATTCAACTTTTTTCGGTGTTAAGCCATAAGATTGAAAACTTAAAACTGAACTAAGACTTTTGGAATACGATCGATACATATACACAGGATAGGTATCAGATACATGTGTAAATACATGTAAAAACACATATGTATACACACATGTATATACGCATATAAGAAATATTATTGCCCATGATTTTCCTTGTTTATTAGGTGAAAGAAAGGAATAAGGGCAATAACAATTGCCTTTGCTACAATAATAATTAATATTTACATAAATCTTTATGTTTGCAAAACATTTTAAATATGTCAAGTCAATCATAATTTATTAAGTGTTCCATATGTATGTATGTATCTATGTCTATCTATCTATCTATGCCAGACACTGTGCAAAACAGTGTAGAAACAAAGAAGACAAAAAAAACAAGTGCTCTGATCTTAAGGAGCTTAGCCTAATGAAGGAGATAATATTCAAATAACATGCGGGTTCATATGAGATATATAGAGGGTGAACTGGAAATAAGCCTGGGGGAAAACACTAGCAATTGGAGGGATTAAAAAAGGCTCCTTGTGGGAAGTGAGATTTTTTTTTTGTAGGGGGGAAAACAGGGCAATTGGGGTGAAGTGACTTGCCCAAGATAACATCGCTAGTAAGTGTTAAGTGTCTGAGACCGAATTTGAACTCAGGTCCTCCTGACTCCAGGGCTGGTGCTCTATTCACTGAGCCACCTAGCTGCCCCGGGAGGTAAGATTTTAAGTGAGAACATAATGTATCCCAATAATATCAATTGAGGGTGGTAATGGTGGCTGATGAGCTTTTGAGTGATTTGTATGTAAAAGGGATTCTATGATGCTTATCACATTTGTTATGGATTGCTTTCTTGGAGGAGATCCTCCAAGAGACCCACGCAATGCTTTTCTGGAAGAGATACAGAGAGTCTCTGCCACTGACCAGACAATGTCCTAGGTTTCCAAGTTGTCTCTGCAAAACTTTATCTGATAGACTAGAGTACACAAGGAACACAAAGTCTAGCTTGTTTAAGTTTTTATCCATCCTTTTTTAGTTTCTTCATCCTCTAGGCCAGTGGTTCTCAACCTTCCTAGTGCTGTGACCCTTTAATACTCGTATGTGGGCATATCCGCCTGGAGACAGATAGAGGAGCGGTGTCTTGGTTCCTAAAACCATCGGAAATATGTGTTTTCTGATGGTCTTAGGAGACCCCTGTGAAAGGGTCGTTCGACCTCCAAAGGGGTTGCGGCCCACAGGTTGAGAACCGCTGCTCTAGGCTGAGGCTTACTGGAGAATCTGTTATATCATTTGATAACTATTTTAGTATCAACCCAGTATAGTGCAAAAAGAGAAATGCCAACATAAACTAAAGAATACTGGACTCAAAGTTAGGAGAGCAAGAGCCGAGTCCCAGCTTACTATTTACCAGTTGTGTGACCATTAGAGTGTCAGTCTGCTCACCCCACAAAATGAGCCTCGTAAAACTTTTATTACCCACCTCGAAGAGATGCTGGGGAGCTCAGATCAAACCTGATTAAGTTCAGCAATAAGGTCTATCAGATGATTGCTCGTTCTGATGGTGATGGGTTCCATCATAGGCCAAAGGGTGCTCCAGGGCAACTTCAGGGTCTCTCTAGCTTTCAAAGAATAAGTTGTTCCACTCCTTGATCTTAGGGCAGTACCACTGATTTAATCAGATTGAGAGTTTAGGATGGATTTATATAGTCAGATTTCTTAGCCCACCATATCACTAGAAAAAGCATAGCCCCAGTTCCTCTGCCACTGCTGACTTTTAATTAATGTCATATGCAAAAGTATGAGAATAACTGTAATAATTCTTTAATCATAACAGTAGGAAAGGAAATAAAAGTAGAATATGTCAAAGTGCTCAGATCAAATTTGATCCTCCCATCTAGACCAAAGAAAGCTTTCTATAGATTTGAAAGGCAGTCAGAAACCCAGAGAAATGCAGTTATGGTGCTTCAATTCAAATGATCTCCCTTTGGCTGTACCAGATACCCCAACTGACTCCTAATTTCTACTACTTATTCATTCCACATCAGGTCTGGTCCATACTTTATTTTGGATATGTCTCCTTACTATCACATACATCCATTAATTGACCCTGAGGATTCTTATGAAATAAATCTTGCAATCTGGATTCATGCTAATAGGCTTCTTGTCTTCATGTTCTTTTTCCTTGAAAACAACAAAACAACAACAACATAGTCATAGGTAACTTTCTCCTGGATACTGAAACCCAGGTGAGCATGCTGTAGAATTCACACCTGTGGAAAGAAGCATAGCATCTATTTACTTGATTTACTTTTTCTGTTACTAAAAAGAAAAAATGCATAGAGGGCATTTTATAGCTATCGATAAGCAGATTAATGAATTAAAACATATTTATTTCATGTTTACTCTTGACTGAACACTATGGATAGACTTCCCTCAAGGAACTTACATTCTAAGAGGATAAGAAAATACATACACATAGGAAAGTGGTGAGTAGGTAGAATTACTTTGATTTGGAAAGTTACAGGGAAGATGATTGGAGATATATGGGAACAGTTTGACATTAGCCTTTCTAGGATTTATGATGACATTGATTTGATTATGGATAGAGAAATGGAAAGCAGAGGAAGGAGGACAAGTGTATTATGACAAAATGATGTGAGAACATAATTGGTAAGTGACAACCTGTGACCATCCTGAAATTGTGGGCCAGTTAAGGTGCTCCCCAATCAGGGCAGTGGGACTTCATGGAGAGTCACAGAGCTGAAAGGATTCAGTTCTCAGGACAATTCTTTGTAAGTGATGATGAACAAACAAGATTTAGTGGAAAGAGGAGTCAGGGGACTAGGTTATAATTTCACTTCAAAATATTACCAGCTGTGCAGTCATGAGCAAGTAACAGCCTATCAGAGCCTGCATCAGTTTCTGCATCTATAACAGAATACTTACTGACATAGGACTGCTCTGAGGAGAGTTCTTTGTAAACTTCAAAGAGCTAAAAAATATGAGTTATAATGAAGATGATGGTGATGATGAAGATGTAGGAGTAGTACAACATGATGTTAGCTGCTTCTATGTGCCTTCTATGTGCCTATGAAGCCATAAAATAAAGAAATAGATGTTTCTCGAGTTGAAAGATACTTGGAAATACTGATATTATTTTGCCTTTTGTTGGAGTTGGAAGAGTCTGATGGCAAAATGGGAAAATTCTTAGAGATGATACTAAACATTGACTGAACACATGTAAATGACTGGGAGAATTGACCTCTCTCAATATTTTGTGTGTATTTTCAATATTACTACCTGCTTTGAAAAGCAAGAAAGAGACTTCTTGGTCATCTGACCAACAAGATGGAAGACTAGACATTTTCTCTGATCCTCATGACTCCTCAAACTTCTCCAAAGTAAGTACTATGTGCAATAAATGAAACAGTTTCAGCTGTCTCCATAGTCTAGGATACCAAGAACCGCTAGCAAGGTAAAAGTTCAAGGAACTAACAGCAGAGAGGGCTAACCTGAGCCCTAACTTGATAACTTAGTACCCTTCTCTCACCATTTACCAAGTGGCCAAGGCTTCAATTGTGGCCCACCAGGCCTGCACTCCCTTCCCCCAGTGTTGGAAAACTGCCAACCAACCAAAGCAAAAAGGGAAAAGGGAAAAGCTCTCTCTGGCTGGGAGAGCTTTAGAGCTCAGTCAGAGAGAAATTGGGCAGGCCATCTGTTTAGGACTGTATGGTTCTCTACTAAGCCTAAGAGAATGAGCCTAGCATCTAGTTAGGACCAGTTCTGCCTCTGCAGAAGTCACTTGGGGACAGACACTGAAACTAGTAAAACATGAATTGCATAGCATTAGAAGAGACTGAGACAACTTTGAAGTCTAGTGCCACCCCTAGACCCCTAGATAAATCATAAGTAAAAGGAAATGAATCAGAAAATAAACAATAGGAAAAATAAGGAGAAAAAATACTGAAACTACCAAAAATCTCGGGAGGAAGAAAACTCAAGAATTCTGAACATAAACAGGTAACCCAACCAGGAAGATATAAATAACAGAAAGGAATATGGCCTCCAGATCAGCTAAAAGATGCCAGGCATCTGTGAATAAATATTGCAAGACAAAAAAGAAATCAATACCTGAAGAGGTAGAGGATCCTGTGGATTCTCAAGAACGCATGGAACTGTAGCAGAATGTTCCTGAATAGTTAAAGAGAAATAAAGGTTGTAAAAGCAGCATTTGTGGAAAATATACAGAAGTGACTGATAGGTTGGATGAAGTGAAGCAAAGAACAATAACATTAAAAGAAAACGTGAGATCCATATAAGCAAAACATATTGAATCTGAAGAAAAGCAAAGAAAATGGTATTCTGCAGATAAGATGACTAAAATGTTTATACTTTTTGATCCAGAGTTTTTACTACTCTGCATATGACTCAAGGAGGGCATTGACAAAAAAGACTATATATAACAAAATATTTATAGAGAAAGACTCCATCCTACACTTTTATAAAGGTATGGGTGGGGTATCAACAGAAGTGAAACATTATATACTGATTTATTAAAATGTATTGATGAATTTTGCTAATTCTTTTTCTTCTCTTCCTCCTTTTTCCTTTAAAAACCATTTATTATCAGAGATGGTTCCCTGCAAGGGAGAAATCTAAGTGACATCAAAACATATCAATAAAAATCTATCATATAAAAAAATAAAAATCTATTCCAAAATTTTTTTAAAAGAAAGAAAATCAAGGAAGAGGAGAGAATTCAAAATCATTAAGAAAGGAGAGAGAGGACAGAGAGACAGAAAAATTGAGATAGGCAGAGACTGATGAAGTCATTTAACATCTTTATGCTTCTTGCAGTGGACTAGGATTACTTATGAAATTACAAATGTTTCTACCCTTCTCCTTGGAATGCATGGCCTGCTCTTCTTTCAAGGCCCAGCTCAAGTGTCCTCATCTCCTGATTCTTCTAGGTGATAATGAGCTTTTTCCCCTCAAGGTTACCTGGAGTACTTTGTCTAGATCTTGTCTCTTCCCTTTTCAACTTTTCCCTTAAATCATACCTATTTACATATCTATTGTAATCTTTCTGTTATATTAGACTCTAAACTTCTTGAGGGCAGGACCATGCCATTTTTACCTTAGTATCCCCAAATCTTCACATAGAGTAGATTCTTAATAAATACGTGTTCATTCTAGTGGATAATATCGTTATTCAAATAAGGGTGTACATGTTGTGGAGAGGAAAATGAGCGCAGGCTCTGGACTCAAAGGACCTAAGTTCAAATCTTACATCTGACATTTGCTATGTGTGTGACCTTTGACAAGTCATTTAACCTTCATAGGCCTTAGTTTCCTCATTGGTAAAATGAGGAAATTGAATGAATGAATAAAATATATTAAGTGTTTACTATATGCCAGGTGCATTGTAAGTAGCTTATAGGTACTCTAGGTACTTATACAGTACTTATATAGTACTGTAGGTACTTATAGGTTCCTGACCTTATAGATAGCTCTGTGTTCTAATGAAACATCACATAGTATGTAATATAGTATTAAAGCCATTGGATGGAGCACTGGGCCTGGAGTCAGGAGCACCTGAGTTCAAATCCATCCTCAGACACTTACTAGCTGTGTGACCCTGGGCAAGTCACTTCACCCTTTTTACCTCATTCACTCTCAGTTTCCTCATCTGCAAAATGATCTGGAGAAGGAAATGGCAACCATCCTAGTATCTTTTCCAAGAAAGCTCCAAATGGGATCACAAAGAGTCGACCAAGACTGAAATACAGTTTTGTATTTGTATAAAGTATAATGAAATATAATGTATACAGTCTTGAAATACTGAAATACTGAACAACAATGCCATTTTACCCTCAAACTTTAATGTATCATAGAGATATCAGAAAAGGATTACTTAACATGTGTTTTAAAGAAAAGGAAATGAGAAAAGTGAAAAACTAAAAATGAAAAGACAAAATATAATTGCAAAATAGTATAGTTATTTTTGTGGAAATCTAAGCCAGATGAGAGAAAAGATTTTGTGATCTATCATTCTAGAAAATAATACCCATTTCCTAACTAGTTATCCTGAACCCTACTCTTTTAGAGCAGGATAATCTGAGTTGCACAATTTTCCACCACCCTTTTTAACTATTTGTGGGTTCCTTGCTGTGATAACTTTCTTCCTTTCTAACAACAATAAGATTATTTGTGTTATTTTTATCCTTATCAACAATAAGATCAAAATATAATACCCAAGTAGTACCCACATTTCATTCCTCAGGAATTCTTTTGCAGACTAGTCTGCATTACATCAAGCAGAAGAACAATTTAGCTAAATGTGTGGTGTAAAGAAAACATGCTGGTTTACTATTCTTCTGATAGAGTCTATAAATACCATCCTGCTTAGAGAAAATAAGGAAATGATTGACTGTCAGGCCTACTGGAAAGAAAGTCCAGTAAAACTTAGAAACTTCTATTTTTCTACTTGCTTTTCCACTAAGATATTTGGGAATATGGATGCCCACAGGTGAAAAAAAAAAGGTTGCTCCTTGCTCTGTGACTTATTTTTAAAAATATTTATATATTAATATATGCATACATATATACACACGCCTGTACCTATATACACATACATATACATACACACAGGTATGTGTGTGTATGCATGCATGCATGTGCATGTTGGAATGGGGCAGCTTGGTGGTACAGTGAATAAAGTGCTGGGCCTGGAGTCAGGAAAACCCCTTTTCCTGAATTCAAATCTGGTCTCAGATGGTTACTAGCTGTGTAACCCTGGGCAAGTCACTTAATCTTATTTGTTTTAGTTTTTCATTTCTAAAGTGAGTTGGAGAAGGAAATGACAAGCTACCGTAGTATCTTTACCAAAAAACAAACAAACAAAATGGAAAATGGGTCACAAAGAGTAGTACATGACTGAAAAAACAACTTAACGACAACAAAATGTGGTTGGAATAGCTTGACTTAAAGTTGAAAAACTCAGAATAGGTCATGTACTTAGACGTCATTTCCCATGCCTCTTTTCTTGAACCTGACTGCTGATAGGCCTATCTATCAGTCTAAGAGAATATGATACAGCACACTCTCCCCTTATAATGTTCAAGGAGGGATTCAGTGGTTCTTTATGTGTACCTTAATGGAGTTAAAAAATGATCACTCGCATTTTCATAACACTTTCTGTATTTATGTAGCACTCCATTGTATGCATAGTTTCCTCAGAAAAAATCCTATACTATAGGCAGTACAATTGTTCTTGTAGCCCAGCATCAAAGAATCACAGAATGTCATACTCGTAGGTAACCTCAGAGATGACCCAGTCAATTCTGTACCTGATGAAAATCATGCTTGAGATCACAGGCTCTCACATTGCAGGATGGAAGGGACCTTAGAGGTAATCCAGGCCAGAAACTCCTGCTTGAAAGATTTCTGCTTGAAAGATTTCCAGTGATGAGAAATCATCTGCTTTCTGAAGCAGCCTATTCCCTGTTTGGATAGCTCTCATCGATAATATATTCTTCCTCATGTGGAGACAAAATCTTTTTACCAACTTCTACTCATTGACCTTAGTTCTGCTCTTTGGAGCAAAACATATGTCTAATCCATCTTACATGTGATATCCCTTCAAATATTTGAAGACAACTATTGTGACACCTCCATCCCAGCCTTCCCACTTCAGCCTCATCTTCTTTTTAGGTAAAATATTTCTAATTCCTTCCCAGGTACCGTTCCCTCAAAATAATTATTCTGTGTTGCTCCCTGCTTCTACTTTCAGATGCCCAGAAAGTATCTCCTGTATTTACTGGCTACTTTCTTTCCTATATCTCCATTCATTTCTTATTTACTTTTTATTTGGTCTTTTTGGAGGGGAGAAGGCAGGACAGTTGGGGTTTAGTGACTTACCCAAGGTCACACAGTTAGTAAGTGTTAAGTATCTGAGGTTGGATTTGAATTCAGGTCCTCCTGACTCCAGGGCCAGTGCTCTATTCACTGTCCCACTGTATTCATTTCTAAACCCCTTGCAATCTAACTTCTAACCCTACCACTTGATCAAAAATGGTCACTCCAAGGTATTCAACTGTTAAACATTATGGTGTTATCAGTCTTCATGCTCCAATATCTCAGAAACTTTTGAAAAAGAAGCTTATTGATACCCCCCCATCCTGGACTTCTGTGACATTGCTCTATCTTCTGCTTCTCCTCCCACCTATTGTATAACCCTTAATCTCCTTGTTTGATTATCATTTGTGTCTTGCCCACCAAATTTGGATTTTCTCAAGGTTCTATTCTGTGTCCTCTTTGCTTTCTTTATATTTACCTTTTTTTGGAGAACTCATCAAATCCCATGGGACCAATCATAATTTCTAAATGGATGACTCCAACATATTCAGTCTTAATCTCCCTTCTTAACTCCAGTCCCACATCATCAAGTGTCTGAGGAACATCTTGTTTTGGACCTCCTATAGATCACTCAAACATGTTCAAAACTTCTCCAAGACCTACTGCTTCTAGAAACATCCCTATTTCTATTGAGATACCCAGGATCTTTCTATTCATCAAGGATTATAATAGAGCCAATCTCAACTCTTATTCTGCGTTATCTTCCATATCTAGTAAATTACTTAGTTCTTATAATTCTACCTTCCTATCATTCCTTACATGTATTTCCTTCTCTCTGCTCATAAAGCCATCACGGTAGTTCAAATTCTCACTATTTCTCTTATAAGTTAGCCTTCTAAGTGATTTTCTCCTTCCAACTTGTCTCCTTTTCCAACCCATCCTACACTCAGTTACCAAAATAATTTTTCTAAATCATGAGAACCAAAGACACAAAGCTATGAGAAGAAGAGACAAACTTGGAACTTTTCTTCCCTTTCTTTTTTCCTTTATAGCTCCTCTGCGTTTTCCATTCTTCCTTTCCACCTTTTCCTTGCCTTTCCTCTCTTCTCTTTCCTCTCTATTATATCTTATCCTAATCCCTTTATTTCTGAACAATTTAACTTTATAATTTTTTCCCTTAACTATTGTTTTCTATTTTTACCTTTCTCTTACCCATTATGCAACAACAATAAAGAAAAAAGTAAGTCTAATGACATATATGCATAATCAAGAAAAAAGAAATTGTCGCATTGGACATGTCCAAAAATGCAAATCTCATTTTGCATTTTAATTCATTACCACTTTATCAGGAAATCAGTAGTGTGTTTTATCTCTATACCTCTGGAACGGCATTTTGTCATTTCAGTGGTCAGAGTTCTGAAGGCTTCCAGAGCTCGTTTACTTTATAATCTGTTATTTTACAGAGAACATTCTCATTGTTTCCTCATTTCAATCTGCCTCAGATCATAGAGGTCTTCCCACTTTCCTCTGCAACTTTGGATCTTTATTTCCATTGGCATTAGAAATTTTGTGAAGTGTACAAGTGTGGAAAAGAGGGGTCAAATCTGGTGAACAAGAATTCTTTGCTTGCTTGAAGGAACCTCATAACTAGCGTAGCCCTATAAGTTCATAGCCACTGTATGGGTCACTGGAAAAGATGAAGCTCACCATAGGAGCGGATTTTTTGATCCCTTTGAAACCATGGAATTCTTTCTCTGCTTGTGGAGGTTCCAAACATAGGAGAGTATCGTAAGTCTATATATTTGTATAGATTTCTTGATGAGGTATGTTTCATGACTTTTTATGAAGTGAAAAATTGTTTCAGTATCGTTTATTGTTTGTAATAGACTTTCCATAGTTCATGCCTTGTTATCTTGGTAATGGCAAGACAATTAAGGACCCTTCCTCAAGAGGGGCAACATGAGTCAAATATACACTTTCTTTAGGTGTCTTCTCTGGGAGAGCAAATACAAGCTGGAGAAAGTATTTATAATTGAAAAGTGTCCAAAATGTGATTTATTTCCATGTGAACTCAGATTTAGCAGTGACCCACAGGTTATGTACCTATTAGGTATGTGAGTGAAAAAAGTAGAAATCAGAGCTTCCTGGATTGTACCACATCAGTGCCACTCATTATCCACCTAACATAAAGTTTGTGTATCTAAACCAAAGCAAAAATTCAATATTCCCATTTTAACCACTTTTTTTTTTTATCTCCAGAGAAGGTAGTTGTTACTAATCCACTTAACTACCTTTTGGAAAGTGATGTCTGAGACCCAAGTGAGAGGATGACCTCTGGAATAACAGGAAGTTAATTAATCCTGAGTCAACATTATAAGAAACATACACACACCATTGTTTTTATTGACATGCTACATTATGATCAGGGCTGCATCAAGGTTCAATCACCAGGTGATGCAATGAGAATGAATTCCTTAGTTCTTAAGAATGATGTCACCCATAGAACAGACCTGAACACTATTTTTCATAACAGAAAAAAGCCTTGTGGGGAATCTAGGTGGTTCAGTGAATAGAGCACTGGCCCTGCAGTCAGGAGGACCTGAGGTCAAATCCAGGCTCAGACACTTAACACTTACCTAGCCATGTGACCTTAGATAAGTCACATAACCCCAATTGCCCTCCAAAAAGAAAAAAAAAAGCCTTGCAGTTATCACAAGAGTGAAGAAGTTTTCCCACCATATCTAAAATCAATCCTTTATAGTTCATACTGCTCACAGGCCTCTTGTGTGTCTCTTTTCTAAGGATAAATGTGCAAGCCCTATTCAGGTTTGAACTGAGTGATCCTTTTGACCTTTATGTTCTTACATAGAGAGCATTGGGAACTTCTGTGGAGTGCTTATGATTATATACTTTACTTACAGCTCTGGATGACTAATAAGAAATATCATTGCCCTTAGCTGTGTGTCACTACAGATCCTAGACAGTAAATTACCTCTTTCTCTGGAAGCTTTGATGTTAACAGTTTCCTGACCTGTCTCTTCATGATTATTTGTATAGGATCTCAGACTGGTTCATGTCTTGAACTGTTGCAGAGTTGGTGACAGTGGACTAACTGCCTAAGAAATTCAAGGTATTTCAAAGCCAATTAACAAAAGTTCTGGACCAAAAGAATTACCTTTTAGGGGGAAAATGGCATTTTTATTGCAGAAGTTGGCAATTGTTATATCAGGAACACAGTGGATAGAATACCCTAATTAATGTTAAAATGATTAATTAATTTACAAATTAATAATAATTAATATTAGAATATTTTAAAAGCACAGTGGATAGAATAGATGACTCAGAGTGAACCTGTGTTCAAATGGAATCTGTCATGGGCAAGTTTCTTCTGAGCCTCAATTATTTTATCTATAACGCGAGGGTCATGCCTGCACTTCAATGAACTGTGGTATGATTCAAATCTGATATTGTATGGAGTGATTTGCAAATGTACATAATTGTTACTTATTATTTTAGGCCACACAACATGCATCATATTCAGGAATTGTTCTGTGGAAGCATTGTCTAGACACATTCTGCAGTCATGGTCCCTTTTATTGAATAATATGAGGAAAGGGGCAACTTAATTAATTTTCCTTTTTATACCCAATGTCAAGAGAAGTGGCACATGGTAAAAAGCTGTATAAATGATGTTGATCATTGACTGAAGTCCTCACTTTGGTGACATACCTGATCATGCATAGTACCTGCCTTTTATTCCTACTGATTGTGTTATGATCATATCACTTAACCTCTCAGTGTTCCAGGTATTTTAAAACTTTAAGTTACAAACCAGTTACTGATCTACATTGGAGGATATAGTTTCTATGCCAGGAGTGCAACACACTAGTCAAATCCAAAGTCAAACTAAAATGGGGGGCATAGTTGAAATTGTCACATATCTGTCCCTTTTCACATAGCTAAAAATGAATAAGGAAGACCCCATGTTGTAGAAAAGATGAATACTTCAAAGCAGAATCAGGAATTGAGTTAGACTCAGCAAAAGTTCATCAGAAATTCCAATTCCAGAAGCAGGTATGGGAAATGGAGAACAATACAGGTAATTTAATTCAATTTAGTTCAGTTCAACAAGCTCTTCAAAGGTACCGACTAGGCATTGGCTAGGTGCTAAGAATAACAGAACAAAAATAGAAATAGTCCTTACCCTCGAGGAGCTTATACTCTCTTGGGTATACTGTCATGTAAAGCCAATGAAGCTAAACAGGATCTAGAATGAACTTTGAAAGGGAGTTGTACAGTAAGTATTAGGGGAAAGATGATCGGTCTGCATTAAATTCCTGTCTCAAGGCAGCATTTTCTTATGGTGGTGCTCCCTTGCCAATCCATGCCAATATTCCATCATGGTGCTTCTGTAGGGTTGAACAACTATTACTTCTTTTGTCAATTAACTTTATCAGTAAAGTGGTTTATTGTAATAAACTTTAGTTATAAAGCAAGGTAAAAATGACCATCCATGATAATCTAAAACAGTTTGCATTTGTGTCCAGCATGATGTGAATAGTTTGGTTTTGAGAACAGAACATTTTTAGTCTGTCATTCTCTTAGGGATATATATGTAAAGGTAAAACATGTCTCTAGGTGTCAGGTTGTTGCTGTGAGAAATGTTTAAATAAATACCACAATTTTATCAGAGAATAATAGAAACTAGAAATGGAAAAAGCAAAATTCACTTAGCTTGCCAATACTCATTACATTTCCCAGAGGAAATAAAATAGGTTGACTGTACAGAATCCCTAATCACTGAAATTTGTCTTGGTAACCTTGTCTGTACAGACTACAGGCAGTATTTATTTGGTCTATACAATTGACTAGTGAGGCATTATCTTTATTATGTAAGACCGTGTTTATATGTGGGCATAAGAATCCACATTGATATGCATGTCATATTCAGAAAATTTTTTCAAATCAAATAAGGAAGCAGCAAAAGAAGGGATGGTTGGGGAGAGTGCTGTTTCTCCATCAAAGATCTTCCTTATTCCAGAGTGGAAATTGATAGATTTCACTCCCCAGATTAGACCTTAGCAGCTGGCCCAATGGGCATTCGTGAGGAAGTGATTGCCATTATTTTAGTCAATAAGGATTATAGAGTAATAATTAGAAGGCACCTCAGAGACCATCTAGCCTAAGTCTTATTTTATAGATAAGGAAACTGAGGCCCAGAAGAGTTGAGTGACTTATACAAGGTACCATAGGTATTATGCTTCAGAGACAGAATTTAAACCTAAGTCTTCTGACTCAGGAGCCAGGGCTCTTTCCTTTATACTAGGAACAGTGAAACTTTTACAAATAATTCTGTTCTACATAGTAATGAACAATCTGAAGAAAGTCCAATAGTAGCTTAAGAAGATACTTAAAATTTTTATTTCTTACCCACTCTTTTCAGGGAAACAACAGATACTTTAAAAATGTTCATAAGGCATATATTCTTTGTCAAATGCTGCTTTTAAATTCATTTCAAAGGACTTGCAAACCTGTGGAAGAATTTATGACGTATGTGAACTGATTAAATTTCTTTCTATCTAGCTTCTGAAGGAGATCTCTACTGTTCTTTGCTCACTAGCATTTCTAACCTTGTCTTTCTTTTGGTGATAATCTACTTTCTGGGTTAACTTCTACTGTATTTGGGAAATATTAGTGTGGCTTTTTTTAGAATCCAAGCTTTTAAAGTAATTCCTAGATTGATGGCCTGGGTGGAGCCAACATAGCTGATTAGGGGTAGCCACCCAGTTTATCTCTCCTAACATTCCCCTCCAAACAACTTTAAAATAATGCCTCAAATAAAATTCTGGAATGATGGAGGAAACCATAGGTTATGGTGAGATATTTTTCTGACCTAATTTCCCAGGATGGCAGGAGAAATCTGTGATATCAAGGTAGAGGCCTATCCAGAGATCCCACACGCAGTGGTGGCAGCAGCAGTGAAGCTCTCAGCCCAGAGACAGTAAGGGGGTTGGACAATTTGTCAGAAAGGGATTACAGGGAATCTTTTGCTGGCTTGGGGTGTGGCTGGTGCTGGTTGGCAGCTCTATTGCCCATACACAGTTTAGGGTCACAATTCCAGGGCAGAAAGGAGTGCTAGGAGTAAGTCAAAATGGAGCAGAGGCCCTGGTCACAGTTCCAAAGCAAAGAGGACTGCTAGATTTGGAGCTTCAGGAGACCAGGGGCCCTTTCTGTATAAAGACTAGAGTATTGACCCAGAGAGCAGTGACCATACCTCTACCTAGATCATATCAACTTGGAAGCACCAAAAACTTGAAGACCCCAAGAACTAACTCTGAAAACAGAATCACGAAAAAGCTTGAAGCTTGCAACAGTGCCTTCTCACCGCAAGGTGAACAGAGCTCAACTTTAACATAAAATTCAAAGTCAAGAAATAGGCTGGAAAAATGAGCAAACAACCACAAAAAGAATTTGATCATAAATAGCTACAATAGTGGCAGGGAAGAAAAAGGCATAATCTCAGAAGAAGACAATAGTGTAAAACCAGCTAAAAAAAAAGGCTTAAAGAAAAATGCTAATTTGACCAAAATCCAACAAATATTCATGGGAGAATTAAAGAAATAAGAATGGTAAAGGAAAAATTGGGAAAAGAAACGAAAGTGATGCAAAATTAACAGCTTGGTAAAAAAAAAGTGCAAGGAATATGGAAGAAAATAACACTTTAAAAACCAGAATTGGCCAAATATGTAAAAGAGGCACAAAAACTCACTAAAGAGAAGTACTCCTTAAAAAGTAGAATTGGCTAAATGGAAAAGGAGGTACACAATCTCACTGAAGAAAATAATTCCCTGAAAATTAGAATTGGGCAAATGGATACCAATGATTTCACAAGACATCAAGAAACAATTAAAAAGTTTAAGAAATGAAAAAGAAAATAGAACAAAATGTGAAGTATCTCACTGGAAAAACAACTGACCTGGAAAATAGCTTAAAGAGAGATAGTTTAAGAATTATTGGACCGTCTGAAAGTGATGATCAAAAAAAGAGCCTAGACATCATATTTCAAGAAATTTTCAAGGAAAATTGGCTTGATATCTTAGAGCCAGAGAGTAAAATAGAAATTGAAACAATCCACCAATCACCTCATGAAAGAGATCCCAAAATGAAAACTCCCAGGAATATTATAGCCAAATTCCAGAGCTCCTAGATCAAAGAGAAAATACTTCAAGAAACCAGAAAGAAACAATTTAAATATCATTAATCCATAGTCAGGATCACACAAGATCTAGCAGCTTCCACATTTAAGGTTTAGAGGGCTTGGGATATGATATTACACAAGGCAAAGGAACTAGGATTACAACCAATAAAAGCCTGCTCAGAAAAACTGAGTGTAAATTCTTTGGGGAGGGGGAATGGATATTTAATGAGATAGAGAACTTTTAAGCATTCCTGATGAAAAGATCGGAATTGAATAGAGAATTTGACCTTCAAACAGAAGACTGAAGAAGCACAAAAAATAATAAAAATGTATGAAAATAGTAAACATGAAATAGGAACATAAGGGATTCAATAAACTTTATATTCATATATGAGAAGATGATACATGTAACTCCTAAGAATTTTATAATTTTTAGTACAGTTAAAAGGAGTTTACATAGACAGAAAACATGGGCATGAGTTAGTTATGTTAGAGATCTCCAAAAGCATGAAGAAGTTAGAAAGAGGGATGCACTAAAAGGTTGAAGGATGAGGTAGAATGGGGAAAATTTTCTCATATAAAAGAGGCACATAAGTAAGAACTTGTACAATGGAGAGGAAAATAGGGACAGTGGCAGGCAGGCAGTGCTTGAACCTCACTCTTGTTGGAATGCATTCTAAAAGGCGAGAAAATTTTACATACATACATACATACATACATACATACATATATATATATATATATATATATATATATTCACACACACACACACAGTTGTATATAGAAATGCAATGTACTCAGTAGGGGAATAGGAGGGGAAAGGGATAAGAGAATGAGGGAAATCACAAAAGGGTGAGCAGATTAAGGGAAGCATTCATTAGAAGCAAACTAGACTTTGAAGAGGGACAGAAAAAAAAGAAAATAGGCTGGAGGTAAATACACAATAATTATAACTGTGTGACTGGGACCAGCTCACCCATCAAATGGAAGCAAATAGCAAAATGGATTAGAAATCAGAATCCAAAAGTATGTTCTTTACAAGAGATACACTTGAAAGAGAAACACACAGAGAGTTAAAATAAAGGTCTGGAATCTGATATGCTCCAGTTGAACTAAAAAAGGCAGGGTTAACAATTATGATCTGAGACAAAACTAAAGCAACAATATACCTAATTAAAAGAGATAATCATGGGAGTTACATTTTGCCAAAAGGTACCACAGATAATGAAGTATATCCAAAATTTTTACAGAATGTTGCTCTAATTAAGGCCCCACTTTTCAAATATATACTCTGTATAAAACTCAGTCATATTTATACAAATAAGAGCCATTCTCCAATTGATAAATTGTCAAAGGATATAAACAGGTGGTTTTCAGGAGAAGAAATCAAAACTATTTATAGTCATGTGAAAAACATACTCTAAATCACTATTGATTGGAGAAATACAAATTGATATTTGTATCTGGGGTATCACCTCACACCTATGAGAAATGACAAATGCTGGAGGGGATGAAGAAAAAATAGGTACACTAATGAACTGCTGGTAGAGTAGTGAATAGGTCCAACCATTCTGCAGAATAACTTCAAACTATGACCAAAGGGGCAAAAAGCTGTGCATACCCTTTCAGCTAGCAATATCTCTATTAGGACTGTATACTAAAGAGATAAAAGAAAAAGGGAAAAAAAAGAACTATGTATACAAAAACATTGATAGAAGTTATTTTTGTGGTAGCAAAGAATTGCAAATTCTCACTTGGAGAGTGGCAGAGCAAGTTGTGGCATATGATTGTGATGTAGTACTATTGTGCTATAAGAAATGACAAGAAGGTTGTTTCACAAAAAATAACATGGCAAGAACTATATGAATTGATAAAAATTGAAATGGGAAGAACTGGAAGATCATTGTATACAGTAATTGCAATGTTGTAATGATGATTAACTGTGAAAGACTTGACTACTCTGATCAATATAATGACCCCAGGCAATTCCAAAGGACCTAAGATGTAAAAAATGTGGGGCCCCTCCAGAAAGAGTACTGATGAACTCTGAGTGCAAATTCAAGTATAATTTTCTTACTTTCTTTGTTTTTCTTTGAAATATGGATAATGTTTTTCATGATTTCATATGTGTAATTGATATATTTGCCTTCTGAGTAGGTGCAGGAAGGAGCTGGAAGGAGGGAGAGAATTTGGAACTGAATATTTAAAAAGAAAGAATGTTAAAAATAAATAAAAAGAATAATTACTGAACCAACAGATAAGAATACTAAAAGCTACAAGATGTGTGTGGTAATCTCTATTGAATTACTGCCTCATGATGTAATTTTTGTCCATTCACTTTACCTTTCTTTTCATCAGTTTTCTTATCTCTGTAACTCTTAAGTGGATAATTAGTATGTTGATAAGATAATGAGCACTTTAAGGTCCTGGAGGAAAGGTAAATCAGCTTAAACACTTTTCATTGACAAAACCTGGAAACAGAATAGATACCCAAAGATTATGGAAAGGCTAAGCAAATTTTGCTTCAAGAATGGAACGTTTCTGCATCATAAGAAATGATGAATATGAAGATTATAAAGAAGCATGGGAAGAAGACATAGTGAAAGAAACTAAGCTGAGCTAGGAAAACTATTGCACAATGACTATAACAATGTGAATAGAAAGAGCAACAAGCAAAAACAAATCAAAACTGAATGCTATAAAATTAAAATGCCCAAGCTTGGTTAGTCCTAAAGAAGAGATGTGAGAACACAATCCCTTTCCTTCTTTGTAGAGATGAGATCATGGAACACTGAAGGTATTTTTCAATTCAGTTCAATTCATGGCATTGGGAGTTTTCTTGGCAAAGATACTGGAGTGGTTTGCCATTATCATCTCCTGTTCATTCCACAGATGAGGACATTGAATCAAAAAAGTTTAATGACTTGCACAGCGTCACATTGCTAGTAGATGTCTGAGGCTGCCTTTGAACTCAGGTCTTCCTGATTCCAGGCTTAGTGTTATGTCCGCTATGCCACCTAGCTGCTTATGCAGTCTAATAGGGAAAGACAATGTATAGAAGAAAGCTACAAAGAAGAATACTTGGGATGGGAATAGGGTTCCCATAGATTCAAAACCAGGAGAACCTACTGATGGAAATTGAATTACCAAAAAGTTTGTGAGTCCTCTATCAAAGAAGATTTTTGGAGGAGATCAAAATCAACCTCTAGCCCTCCAATCTGCAGGAGGAGGAGAAGGCAACTGAGGAGGGGTTGAGAAAATATAGCATATGAAAACATGAGTTGATCTGTGTGCTGATTAGACTTAAGATTGGACTTCAGGTTTTGCTAAACATTTTTTCCTGACTTTTAAAAAAGTCCCTAGTATAAGAACTAGTTCTCTGTTAGGAATATATTGGGGAAATAAAGGTACTGCTCAAACGAAAGTTTTACATTTTTAAAAAGACTCTGTTAGTTCCTTGGCTAGGTGTCTGTTATACAGTCATACATTCTGTCTTAAATGATTATTTCATCCAGTAGGAGAAAGCAAGACATGTATTCTTATAAGTAAAATAGAAAGTGTTTTGAGTGGTAAGAAGTAGACTGGTATGTATGGATAAGGGATTTCATCACTCTAGTGAACATCCTGTGACAAAATTCATTCCAGCAACTATGTTGAACAACAACTATTGTTCAGAATCATTTCTTTCTTTCTTTCTCTTCCCCCCATTTATCCACTTTGTTGTCAAATCTGGTTTTCTAACTTCACATCTCTTGTCCCCTTCTAACTACTTTAGTTGTCTTTCATTTTCTCTAACCTAGACTTGTTCAATAGTCTTTTAATCAAGTCTCTCCCCACTTCAGTCTATCCTTACCTTTGAAACCAAAGTAATTTTTCCAAAGCTTAAATCTTACTATGATATCTAATAAATTCATTGGCTCCTATCACCTTCAGGTTCAAACAGAAAGTTCTTTGTATTTTAAGATCTTTATAATCTGGCTCCTTCCTCCGTTCTTATGTTTGGTTGCCTTCCACAAACTGTACCGTCTAGCTACATCATCCTACTTACAGTACACACAACTCTTTTTCTTCCAACTTGATGCATTCGCATTGAGTCTCTCACATGGCTGGAAGGTTCTGTCTTCTCAGTTCCATCTCTCAGTTTCCACAGCTTCCTTCAGGATTTATCCCAAGTCGTGCTTTATGCAAGATTTGCTTTACAGTTCTCCCCACTTCCCAGTGTCTTTCCCTCTCATCATCATCATTTCACCATACATCTTACATGACCCTAGTTGTCTACATTTTGTCTCATCTTAGAAAGTATCATCCTTGAGAGAAAAGACTGTTTTTGCCTTTTGTGTATGTCCCTAGCTCTTATTGTAATGCCTGGCACATAGTTAGCTCCTACAAAATGACTGTTGACTGCTTGACTGCCTATAAATGATGCTTTAAAAAAAAATCCAGGACAAAAGTAGCATGGAATGATATCATAAAAGATTCAGGAGAGCAGGAAATTATGTGGGAAATCCAGTAGTAGAACTGTAAGACTTTTGCTCACATAATTATTCACATGTTTCACCTGAGTGATTGGATTTGTATGAAGAGTTCACGATGTGAGGAAAGTAAGGGTATCCTTGGACAATTTTTGTCCTAAACTGCAGTATCTCTGCTTACCAAGTAAATGAAGTATTTATGAGCTCCTCTGGCCTTTTTATTGTGATGATTATTTTTGTTTTTAAATTTCTCTAAGAAATGGCATCCTATCAATAAGATGTGTTATTCTTCAGATGCCTTCAAAGACCCATACATTATGATTTCATCAGCTTGTTTGGAGGAATTCTTCAAACTTACCATCCACTCCTTTGATCATTCCCTCTCCTTCCCTCTACATTCTTATAGTATTTTTGTTTGTGGACCAATGACTTCATTTTAAAATTTCTAGATCTCTTCTTGGATACCATCTGACATGAACTACTTGTCCTTCTACTCCCCCTTATCCTATATTGCACTTACTTCTTTCTGTGATACTAGGCTTGTCAGAGATATGTGATCAGTTTTCTTACTGCAAACCATGCTCCCCACACCATTTAAGTTCAAATCTTTCATGACTATATTCACCCAAGTTCAGACAAATATGTTTTTGTCAGCACTTGGTAGGTGCACTCCACTCTACCTAAATTTTAGCAAGCTTTTATAAGGTATCTCATATTATTATTGTTGAGAATGTGAAGAGACATGAATTAGACAATAATACAATAGGATCCATAACTGATTGGATTGCTGGACTCAAAGATTATTTGTGAATGATTCATTCTTGTCAAAGGAGGTTTTACAGTGGAATACCCCAGGAACTTGTGACTTGTCTTGTTTTATTTTACATTTTAATCAGTGATATGGGTAAAAGCATAGATGCTATGTTTATCAAATTTGCAAATGATATAAGACTGGGAGGTTAGATAACCTGACAGATAATGAGGACAGTAATCAAAAGAACTCATCAATTTAGAGCATTTGCTTAAATCTACTATGATGAAATCTGGTAGGAATAAATGTAAAGATTTATAATTGATTTCAAAAATTAACTTCACAGGTATAGGAAAGAGAAGACATAGAAAGATATCCATTGACTTTATTGGAGAGTACACTCAATATGAGTCAAGGTGATGTGGTAGCTCCAAAAGTTAATGTAATCTTGGGGGTATGTGAAGAGGGGAATCACTAAAAGGAATAAATTGGATTAGTCATTCTGTACTCTGCCCTAATTAGACTTCCATCTAGAGTATTGTGCATGATTCTGGTCATAGTCATTTAAGAAAGACATTGATAAGCTGGGGAGTGTCCAGACAAAAATAAACAGGATGGTCAAAGACTAATCCATGCTATGGGAATAAGCTGAAGGAACTGGGCATGTTTATCTTGGAGAAAAGTCTTAGGGCAAAGGGGAAGAGATGATAGCTGTTTTCAAGTCTTTGAAGTGTTTTTATATGGGTTAGACACTGGACTTGTTCTTCCTACAGGGCAGTTGTAGGGTCAATAGGTTGAAGTTGTAAATAGAAAATTTAGGATTATGTCAAGAAAAAAAAAACACCTATTAATTCAAGCATTCCCAGGGGGAATAGACTGCCTCAAGGATTCATGGCTTCCCCTACTTGAAGTAATGGTTGAATGACTACTTGTCAGTTATATTTTATTGGAGATTCTTGTCATATATAGGTTGTACCAGATAGCTGCCAAAACCCCTTTCAACTCTCAAATTTGGTGATTCTTGCCAAAAATCCATTAGTTCTGTATTTTAAGCTGCTGTCCAAAAATCCAAATCACGTTTTTAGATGGCATCTTCTTACCCACCTGTTGTCTACCCAGATTTATATTTCTCGTCTGAATTGCCTTTCAACTAGGACTATTAATGTATACTACATGTATATCTAAGATTGTCAGGTTTTTATCTTTTTTGTTTGCACAGGACCACTGTATTCAGCAATACTTTCTAGGTTACCTCTGGTGGTAAACTTTTTCCCAAATGACTGATTTTAAAGAGGGGTAGAGACCATTAGATCTGACAAATCTGGGGAGGCTTACCATCCCCTTCTAGACAAATGCCCTGGGAAGTTAGCATTTGTCATTTTTGTTTATTTCAGTGATGGATAATTGTCATAGTATCTGCACCCCTTTCCCTTCTCTGAAAATTGTCAGATGCCTTCTCACTCCATTGTACCTGTGGATCCAAATAATGTTTTCTTTTTAGCACAAAAATCTTCATCCAGGAACCATCCAGGTCTTTCTTCTTAGCAGGAATTTTTAACATGAGGGACACAGTGCTAGGACCTGTGAATAGACTTCAAGGGGTTTGTAAATGTAGATTGGAAAAATGTGTCTTTGTTTACATAATCTTCCTAATGCCATGGTCTTTTTTGAGAATGAAGGACAAACCACAATGACAATGATTGAAATTTTGTATTTCAATTATGATTTTAAAAAAATATTCTGAGAAGGGATCCTTAGACTTTATCATACTGCCAAAAGGTTCTGTGGCAAGAAAAAATAATTCACCCTTGTTTTACAGGAAGATACTCATATTAATTTTATAGCTCCAAATGTTCACTGGTACTTCTCCCTTTCCTTAATGGAATTATGCATTTCTGCCTTCTAACCTCCTGACAGAAGTGTCTTCTCTGCCACTCTATTTCTTCCTCCAAGTACATGTATTCCTTCAAGGACGATTTCGTCCTCCCTAATTACCTTGAAGATACAAATTGATTCCTCCATTTCTTTTACTGCCTCCTCTAGAACTGAGACTCACTTGCACTTTGTATATACATACATGTAACACAGACCTCACAGAAATGCAAACCTTGTGCTTTCTAACTGGTCCAAAGAAAAGTTTTGCCCTATATATTTGCATGAATTAGTTCTCAATCATCTCTTCTGACAGCTCTTCAGACTAACCCTTGAGGATCACTACTGTGGCAAACACCTGTTTGTGAAACATGAGAATCTTAATGTAAAAATAATGAGATCTAACCAACTCTTCTCTCCAGATACTTCTGTTTCTTTGGCTACTAGGTTATCTGACCCAGATTTGATGATGGCTAGTGATGGTAGGGCTTAATTATTCTAGCACATAGAAATAAAAAAGACAGACATCCATTATGGAATCCAATTTTCTGATGAGATAAACTCATCTCATTTCAACTTCTTGCCACTCTCAGATACTTCCCTCAATCCTAACCCCCAACTCTGAATGACTACATCAAAGACATATTTTACTGGCAAAAAGCATGGGCCTTATAAGTAGGTAGCAAGTTAGTTATTTCAGCCAACTGGCATCTATTGTTTATATATTAAGTATTTTATGTGTCACACTATGTTAAGTAAACTCTGGAGATAACAATGAAGGTCAAAAATCCAGTTCCTGCCCTCACATTCTAATAGGGGAAACAATATTCACACTAGTGTATACATAAATATTACATATATATACAAACATGTATATATATATATATATATATATATATATATATATATATACATATATATATATATTGAGAGAGAGAGAGAGAGAGAGAGAGAATAAATGGTAAGTAATCTCAGAGGGAAGGTAGTAACCGGGTGGGAGTGTGAAAGATGGAGGAGACTGGGAAAGACTTCCTGCAGTAGGTGGAATTTAAGTAGTAAGAATTAACAAAATGATAGCCAAAATGTTGCAATAGTGTCCTGTAATTTTGAGTGACTCAGTGGAGATCCCTGGAATTTGGATAGAAGCTTTGTAGGGCCCTCAGGGAACTTGTTGTTCAGTCATTTTTTTCAGTTGTGTTCAACTTTTTGTGACTCTAGTTGGAGTTTTTTTTGACAAAATTATTGGAGTGGTTTGCCATTTTCTTCTCTAGCTCATTTTACTGATGAGAAAACTGAGGCAAACAGGGTTAAGTGACTTGCTAGGGTCACCCAAAGGTAGTAAGTTTCTGAGGCTAGATTTGAACTCAGGTAAATGAATTTTCCTGATTCCAGGCTTCAAATTCTATCCACTGTAACACATAACTGCCTTAAGGGAAGGTGTGAGCAGAAATGACAAAGGATAATAAGGCAATAATTAGCTGTGATTTGTTGTAGGGAAAGAAGTACTCATGATGAGATCATAGAGTCATATTATTATAGAATATAAATATCCTACATCTTATTTGTATCCCATAAGATGCTGAACCCTTTCTGGAGGAATTGTCAAATTACCCCCTCTCAACATTTTCCAAGCACCTTGTCCATTTTGTGGATGTGACAGTAATAATGGATGATATTTATTCAGCACTTGGAAGTTTGAATATGCTTTAAAAGAATTATTTCATCTGAGCTTCACAACAATCCTGTGAGGTAGGCACGGCAAGTATTTCTCTCATTATTTTAGATATATGGAAGCTGAGTTTCAGAGAGGCGGTAAATGACTGACTTAGTTAGTCACCATGGTCAAGGGCAGTTATCAAATCCATGTCTCTCTGACTTCAAGTCTGCACTTGCATTGCTTGTCTATGTCGATATACCCTTAAATACTCTGTCCTTCCTGTCAGGTGCTAAAAGACTAAAATATTAACTACCAGCTTCATAGGATCCCTGGGAAAATCCCCAAAGGTGAATAGCACATGTAGTCATAAGACAAGCTCTTTTAATTGATGTTTTCTTACGGAAATCAGAATTTTCCCACTCCTAATCCTGAATTTGTTTGCGCCTTTCAGCAATTACCCTTTTGAACCTTTCAAGCTTGAATCTCAAACTGCTTGTTGTTTGCCAAGATTAAACACTAATTAGGACTCAGAAGTTCAGTTTCTTTGCTAACATTATCCAAAGCCATGTTAACATCCCAGGTTAATATTCTGTAGTAAATAATAGTAATAAACTAATATGGTTTCAATTGTGCCAAGTTGAATCATTTCCCTGAAAAAGAATTTGAGCTAAGGAACATGATGGATGACACTCTATAACAATGATTGAGTGGGAAGAGGTCACTCCCTGAGAAGAAAGAACTTCTTAAAATAATTTTCAAAAGCTAACTGTACTACTCATATAAATATTTTTCAAAACCCTTAAAAAGAGAGACTATAGTGATGTGTTAGTTTCCATATTAACCCTATGAATCACTTCTAACGGAGAAGAGACAGTTTCCATCTGTTCAAGCCCTTTGATTTTTTTTTCTTTCTTCCAGATTCAACAGATAATTTACTTTTTATAATCCTTGGGACAGTTGAAAGAGCATTGTCTCTGCAATCAGAGGATTTGGGCTCAAGTCCTACCTGTGTTATTTACTATCTGTAATCTTGCATAAGCAAGTTAATTTCTTTGATATTCAATTTCATCCACCATTTAAAAAAAGCAGATTGAGTAATAAGATGGTCTTTGAGATCTTTTCTTATTCCTATTTTTGAGCCTCTGATATATGAACTGAATTAAGGTGTTAATGAGATCTGAAGTGTAAGGTCTACAGTGATCATCTGTGTCTTTGAAATTACCAGAAGCCTCATTATGGTTATACGTTGTAAGAAACTGAAAAATCAACAAATGATATTTTGAAACTAGATTGAACTAAATGGGCTGCCTTGTGGATTAGCAAGTTCCTCATTAATGGAGGCTTTCAGGCAAAGACCAGATGATTATTTGTTGATGCTGTTGTGGAAGGACCTTGTGCTTTGAGAAAGGATTGAATTTGATCTTCTCTAAGGTGCCTTTTTATTTGAGATTCTGTGATGCTGTGATTTTCTGATTAACTGAGACTCCCAAGGAAGTTTCAATATTTTTTTTTCCATAACTAACCTCTAGATTTCTGGCATCAATGAGTTAAATCAACAGAAATATTAAATTTCTGGATCAACTTTCCTTCTGCATCCAACCCCCTCTTTTTACAAAAGAGATGTATCTCAACTCATTTGATCATCTGTACATTGGAAGGATAGTGGAAGATTATTAACATTATGGAAGATTATTAACAAAAGGGAAATGGAATGTGATCTTGTTTTATTCTGTTTAAAAAGTAAATACAGTATTCTGTTAAGCAGTTGTAATGAGAATGGGAATTTGAAGATCTTCCCTGCCCCTTAATAGACCTAGGGGGGAGTTTGAAGACTTCTCCTGCTTTTAAAGCAAACTCTGCCCCCTGATAGGCTGAATGTAATCACATGGAGCCTGTGATGGAGGAAATTTGCTGAAGGATGGAGGAGAGCTCACAGGAAGCTTCCCTGCTGTGAAGATAAACTCTGCCCCTGATAGGCTAAATATAGTCACATAGGGCCTATGGTGGGAGGAGTTTGCTGAAGGGAAGCAGGGCCCACAGGAAGCTGGTCAGAGCTACAGAGACCATGGGGGAGAGAAGTCACTCAGGCAGGGAGACAGAGAGGTTTGTGAGTAAATATTGATCTTGTATTGGTTTATGGGAAGACTGAAGGATGGCATGGCTCTCAGTTTTATAATGGCTTTTGAATATCTTTGGTACTACGATGAAACTGGCTTACTGGTTTTGGGATTGGGTTTTCTGGTGTCTAAACAAATGCTTCAGTTTTATCCTCTATCTGGAGAGTTTGGTATATTTTGCTATTGAACATCGAGCAATACTTATAGACACAGTCTTTATCATGGTGGTGGCTGCTGTAAATATTGCATTGGCACTACAACAGTCAATAAAGAAAACACCAGGCTACTTCTCTATTGATTCAGAGGAATAGACTTGATCTTGTCTCATCTGGTGGTATTTATGATATTCAGTCTAAAAACAATAAATAAACATTTAAGCCCCTACATTTGACATTTATCCCATTATCTGCCCTTCTTTGCATATAAATATTCCTGTTACTACTAATTCATTGTTATCGAGCACTTTAAATGTGCTGGGTTTCCATATGGAAGAAAGAATTAGAAGAACCAATGCGATTTAGCATTTTACTTGATATATAAAGAATTAGACTTATTGATTCAGTGAAGAGGAGGGTCCTAACTACAAAAACCATGCAAGAGTAGCAATCCTCAGGTCTCCATTTCATAATATAGTGGGAATAACACTGGATTTGGAATTAAAGGACCTTGAGTTCAAGTCCTGACCTTGCTACACACTGCCTTGTGTGATCTTGGGCACATTGCTTACCTTTATAGGCTATAGTTTCCTTATCTTAAAATGAGATGAGACTAGATGACATGTAAGATTCCTCCCAACTCTTAATCTGGGATCCTCTTATCTTTGCTTGGAATGGAAAATGACTCAAAAATGTAGTAACATATATAAGTAAAAGACTCATGCAATTAAAAACTATTAAGCCCTGGGGCTTGCTGTGATTAATGAATCTACCTTCTGGAACTTTTCAAGAGGAAAGTGCAGATCAGTTCAGGATAATTTTTGGGAAGCCTGCAGAAGCACCAGAGGTTCTTGTTCCATTATGAAGGTGCCTCCCAGCATTGAGAACGAAGGATACTAATCTTGATGACACACATTGCTAGTTGCCATTTAAGATTGTGTATTGATTTTGGAAAATAATGTCTCAATATTTGGGTCTTTTAAGGAACTCTTCAAAATGAAAACATATCTATCTACTCCTCTTGGTCCATAATGATATTGATTGAAAGTTTCATTTTACTCATTTTATGAAGTCTAAAAATTAGTGTTCTCACCTCTATACTTTGGCATATTAATGTAGATTTTCAGTTATATTCTTTTTTTTTCAAGATGAAAATTATTACAAGTCATTTAGTGCATGAATTTGCAAGTGCTTTGTAACAATTGTACAGTACAAAAAGATCTTTGTGCCAGTTCCTCCAAAAGAATGTCTGACTGAGAATGTCTTTCATAGTTGGAATTTAGAATTGTTGCAAAGCACAGTAGAATTCCCATTTCAGACCATCTGGTCCTGTTGCTTTGTTAGATATTGAGAATAGCATCACTAGCCTCTATAATAATGACTTTGAAATTGATTTGTCTCTTGGTATAAATGTGGAGTTTAGTTTATCCAGAAACAAATTTACTTTCTCTGGGGTAAGCATAGATTTTTTCAAGTTTGTACAATTTTGTTTAAACCTAAAGAATTGTTATTAATAACTTCAATTTGCTGGGTTCCCTTGGGGTCACCTATTCCCACTATTAAACAACTTAGACACTACATGCTCAATCTGTTGTGCTAAAAATATTCCATACCTCATGGAAGATACTTGGCTCATGTATTTGTATTTCAGAATTAATGGTGGATTGGCTTGCTGAGTTTTTTAATAACTCAAAACTGTAGGCATTATGTTGTATCTGGCAGTGAAGAGGATTATATTGCGCAAGAACACATGCTTGGCGGCAGGCAATATTGATGGGTGCTCTGGAAGATAAATAACTTTTCCATTTGTATGATCATTTACATGACTAGAATTGTGCATGAGTTTTGTAGAACAAAAATGGAAGGGCTGTTATGGGAATCTCAA
>CM053583.1:94100590-94124653 GCA_028627135.1 Pseudochirops cupreus | reverse complement strand
GTTTGTACAGAAACTTTTCAATTTAATGTAATCAAGATTATCCATTTTACATTTTATAATGCTCTCTAACTCTTCTTTGGCCATAAAGTCTTCCCTACTCCATAAATCTGACAGGTAGACCATTCCTTGCTTCCCCAGATTATTTATAGTATCAGCCTTTATACCTAGGTCGTGAACCATAATCCCTAATCTTAAGGAACTCTCTCACTTTATTGGGACATGGGGCACACCCATAAGCATCATAGAAGGCAAATGTGAGGAAAGATATGACAATATCAGTTACTACAAGAATACTGCAAGCAAGGGGAAAAACACTTAAATATATAAGCTTTGTTAGGAGTGGGTGGTGATGTTATTTATCCATCATCAGAACATCTGCCATGGACTCACTGATCACACTGCAAAAGAGTGAGATATCTGCCTTTTTTTTTACTGAGATATCTGCCATCACTTTCTCCCTCATCCAACAGTCTTCTTGCATATTCAGACTTGGAACTGGGCATTTCTGCAGCCCTGAGTCCATCAAGTTAACAATAAAGAACTTCAGAAAGGATGCATTAGCCTGCCCGTCCCCCCCCCAGCAGATGGACTCTCTAACTTACCCTTTGTGGTAACCAAAGACTTGACACAGATACAGTTCTTTGGATCTCCAGACCTAGATATTCTGTCCCCGTGATCTTTGTCCTTTGTTTTTGATTTGTTGTTTTTTTTCCACCATCCCTGAAGTATATAACTAGATAATTTTGTTGTCCTTGTGCTCTTCCCTGTAATTCCTGCCCCAAGGTCCTTAAATATTGATTTTGTGTATATAAAACTATTACATACAACTGTATGAAAAAAAAAAGTTTCAAAGGTGGGAATAACTGGGGTGGTATCAAGAGAAGGGGACTAGATATTTTATTTCATGACATGAGAAACTCCATTTGGGAATAAATATTTATATTTATTTCACTATTAAATGGGCAAGTACATCTAATTCCTATATTTTAGCTCCTCTTATCCATGGTCTTTTGCAAAGCCAAAAAATAAAAGTCAATGGTTTTTCTGCCTGCCATGACATCTAGTAAAGCATGGAAGAAAGCTTTTTTCTGAGTTGTATTTTAAATTGTACCAAAGCAGGTTTTCTTGCCACAGAAGTGGGTGAAGGTCAGGGAAGACTTCATGAAGAAGTGGCACCTGAATTTAGCCTAAAGGAAAAGAAGGATTTCAACAGATGGAATTGCGGAGATTATAATCTAGGCATAGGAAAGAGTTACTGAAATGGGTGAAATTAGGTGAAAGTAAGACCAGATCAAGGAATTCAATTAACTACTGCAATTCAGCTAGAATATATATTGCATGAAAGGGAGAAATTTGAAATAACACTGGAAAAGGGAGTTGAAGTCAGAATGTGGAAGGCTAAGGAATTTATATTTTAGTTAACAGAAAACTGCTAAAGGTTTTGGAGCAGGCAGATTATATAAACAGACTGGTGCATTCAGAATATTATTTTTGGCAAATACATCCTTAATGGATGAACTAGATAGGGTAGCTATGTGGGAAGGAGAAGAATGGTTAGTACCAGGTGATAGGATGAGAGCTATAACTGGGGTTCTAGTAATCAGTCAATGATTAAACCTTTATTAAGCACTTAATAAGTGGAATTTGACCAGTGAAGACAGCACAATACTAGGACAGGAATTCTAAAAGTAAGGGGAATTGACTTTCCCTGAGAAGTTAAAATATTTGGATTTGTCAGGCATTGGTATAGATTTAATATTCAAAGCAATGGAATTAAATTAAATTGCCAAGGAAGAGAATTAGATATACTGATATATAACTTGGGGCATCTAGGTGGCACAGTGGAAACTTGAGTCTGGAGTCAGGAAGATTCAGCTTCCTGAGTTCAAATCTAGCCTCAGACAATATCTTTGCGATCCTAGGCAAGTCACTTAACTTTGCCTTAGCTTCTTCCTTTGTAAAATGAACTGGAGAAAAAAAAATGGCAAACTACTCTACTATTTTTACTAAGAAATCCCCAAAAAGGGGTCATGAAGAGTTGAACATGACTGAAAATGACTAAACAACAAGAAGAAACTTGCTCGAGATCACACAAAGTTCCAGCTCCAGCAATCAGACCCAAGTCTCTAGTTACCAAGTTCAGTTTCTCTCCATTATACCACTCTGCCTTCCTGTGGAGTACACACTCCTTCCACTAATACTGATCATAGTCCTTTCTTTAGAAGATGATCCTCAATAGTTTCTTTTGCTGCAAAATTGGTCACCATGAGAAAAATCACTCTGAAATGGGGTAAACTGTCCCTTAGATGATAGACACAACATCTCTTACTGGTTCCACACTAAAAACGTCTTTTTAGTTTAGTAGGACTTAGCAGAGTTGAAGCTCTATTCCAGAAATTAGGATCACTTCTATCCTGAGGGGGTCTAGGATTAGAACTTGCATGGAGGTAGGTGAATATTGTTCTGTCTGTATATAAATGTTCATCTTCCTGTTATATTTTCAGAAAATCAATTAAAAATTGATCAATTAAAATCAATTTTAAAAAATCAATTTTCTTTTGGGAAACTGGCATTAGAATACCCTCCCCTCTATCTACCCAATCCCACAAATCATTCATGGCCCACATCCTATATACATTAGGAAACCTCCTCTGACTATGTTACCCATAATTGAGCTCCCTCTTTTAAACTCCCTTGGTCTGTACCATGTAATTGAACACTTAATTATACGTTTTTTTTTGCTGTTGTTTCATATGTTTGTTTTATCTCACTAAATGAACTATAATCTCCTTGAGGGCAGAGACCCTATAGTTTATATTTCTTCTTTATCACCTATAACAGCCAACACGGAGAAGAGCACATCTGTAGGCAAGATAAATAATTAAATCTACATACTCTTCTCCTACTCGATCCCTTCCCACTCTTACCCAAACTTGCTTTCTATCTACTTCTGCTTTCTCTCTCTCTCTTGTCTTCATTCCAATCCAGCTCTGCTTCCAGGGTGAGTTTTCCCCACCCATGGATACTTTCCCAACTCTACTTCTGACTCCATGGCCTTCCACACTATCTCTACTGCTCTGATCTCATCTTAGAACAATGCTTTATCATGCCAGCCCCTTTGTCTCACTGGTTATTTTCTCTCATGAAAAGGATTCCATTTTGAAAAGGATTTGAGGATATCCAGCCTTCATTCCCTTCTTGGCTCTACTTCTGAATCTCTGGACTTCCGTATAATAGCCACCCTCTGTATCTGGTACCTTCCCCTTCCCACTCCATTCAACCCCTATATGTCTTGTCCATTAAGATGCAAACTCTTGAGGGCAGGTACTGTCTTTGAAAAAAATCTTATTTGTATTCCCAGTAACCACCTGTTGCCTCCCTGTGCCTACTTAAAAATATGACCTGTTCTACAGTACAGATCAATTCAAATCCTCTTAACAAAAATGACAACAATAAACATGTGTGGTACTAAAACATAGTCTTGATAGCCTAAATACACTGAGGAATATTCTTATTACTTTAATTTTAAATATGGAGCAAAACATTTATTAAATGAAAATACAGTAAATGTCATTATACAGGAAGAGTGAAAATAAAGTTTCATTTTTGAGGAATTATTTCCCTAATATTAAAAGTATAGATCGGTAGTAATTTAGTCCAAAATAACATTTATAGGAAATCACAATGGGATTGCTTAGCTTAATTTTTAAGATTTGTATGGAAACATTTACTTTATATGTTATATAATTCTCTAGGAAAATAGTTTTATCAAGTTTAATTGAAAGCTAAGGACATTTTAATTTCACATTTCTTTCTAATTAAGCTATCTAATTAAAATGTCAATAAGCTGAATCCTTTAGAATTCTTTGGGGAATTTATAGAAAAAAAACTGCATGGAATTGATTATGGATTTTAGCCAAGATCTGGAGGGTTTGGTTATCTTCCCAATTAGTTTCAGCTCATTAGCCATGTATTTGGATTTAATGAATCAGATAGCACTTGCAACACAAAATGAGCTTTTTTCTGAAAGAAGAGAATAAACCTTACTTGCCTCACTCTTCTTGAAAGGAAATGGGGGGAGGGGTTATTCCATATAAGGACAACAGAGTATGAATTGACCACCATTTTATCCCTAAATTTTGAAATCCTTCAGGTCCTGGAATAGGGCTAAATAGTTCCCTGGATACTCTCTGGTGGTACCACTACCAAATAAACAACTTAAGAAATACTTTTGATAATGATATGATGAGGCACAAAGAAAAAAAAATAAACATCAGTTTTTTACTTCAATCCAGAACCTTTCAGCCCCTTTTTCTCCTATTCCATAAAAAGATCTTGAAACAAAAGGCAACTGTGAGAAGCAGGAAATATGAATTTGTGGGTATTATTTTCATTGATGAGGTTTGTAGAATGGTCATTTCTGAATAGCATTTTATGGAAATATCATGAAGCTTATTTTATTTTAGAGGTTTTCAATGAATGTGGAAAGGCAAAATGGCTAAAGAACCAGTCTTGATGTCCAGAATGCCCGGTTTTAAGTCCCACATTTAATACATACTGGCTACATAATCATGGAGAAGTCACTCAAACCCTGCATGTTCTAGATAACTTTTTAAAAACTAAGCTGCAAAAAAGGTTCTAACCTGCATTGGTGAAGGAAGTTCCCTTATCTGGAAGTTTCCCAAACACATGGACTACATAATGTGGACTATTTGTGCCCAACCTGTGGCAGAACCCTCCAAGCTTCTATTGGGCTGATTGGCCACAGTAAGACACACTGTATCTTGATTCCAACATAGTGATGTCAATTTGCTCCTCTTTGAAAATGAAGGAGAACCAACCAACCACACAAATGAAATCAAATTCTAGGCTTCTTATCATCAAAGTATTTCATCATTGATTATTTTAGGATATCATATTCCAATAGATTATTAATAAAAAGGCAAATAGCTATAAAGAAGCCCATTGAAATACCTTTCAAATGTAGTGAGTGTTAATAAGACTAGCTGGCTCCCCAGACTGCATTCCTTGTTCACTGGGCCAAAAATAGCTAGGAATAATAAATCCCCCATAGTGTTAATATCATTAGCATGCAAAGAGAATGGACTAGGTGTAACTGAGGGGAAAGGGAAGAGACCATTGGCAATGTTCCTCCAGGCTGCCCCAGCACATGTGGCTCCCACTCTATGCATACCAATGCATATTACTAAGCTTTTGTGTGAAGAATCAGGGGTGGTATGGTTACCCAATCTGCTACCTCTCCAAAGACACAGACCCACAACTCAAGCACATAAGCTATCCATAGCATGATTTGGAGAAAATTAGAAGGCTGATACAGACAAGGGTCAGTGACAATTAATGGAAAAATAGTCTTGTTACCTATAGTATTCTTATCATGGTCATACTTTGATTTTTTTTACTTAAAATAAATTGTAGCCATTTATACTCTTCTCTAGTTTAGAATGAACGCATCCTATGCTTCACTTTTTAGCTTGAGATTATACAGAAATACAACCTCTTTCCCAAAGAAGACAGAAGTAATATTGATTATATTACAACCGATGCTCATTGATCAACCTACTTCTTGACTTTGGACTTTTTGTTAGCACTGAGCTGTGCTCATTTCTAGAAGGGATGTCTGACCTGAACATTTGTCTTTTTATATCCTTGTAACGATTGCATAGCTCAGATTTCACAGAACAGCTGCAAATTTGGAGTCCTTCTAGGGTGGTATGCTATAGGCAAAACTTTGTTCACTGCCTTCCTGATCTGATGCATGTTCCTGACCCAGGTTTTGTTCTCTGACTTGTTTATGTTTGAGTATCAATAAACTGCTACTGAACTCACTTGCTGTTAGCCACTTACAAAATTCTACAGGTTCAGACTGACAACTGCTTGACTCTCCTTTGGTGTTGAGTTCTTGTTGTGGTTAATACACAGGGCTAAAGGTTAGAATCCAGTCCCCGCCCCTTTTACTCTTTGACTCAGAACTACACAGATAAGTTTTTTCGGAACTTTTTCCTTGCTCTGTACACAACTAGAGCCTCTCTTGCTCATGGCCTTTATTTTTTGTCTCCTCTCTAAAACTGTGATCTGGAACTTTGAAATAGGTGAAAAACTGCTGACTACAACCTGTTCCTCTTCTCAGTATTGGTTCACGGGTCGCTTGGGATGACTTTCTGCTGCAGTGCTTCCAGCTCTGATGTTCAGTCTTATGCCCCTTCTTATCCCTGGGCACTAGAATGTTCCCCATGCAGGTTGCCTCTGCTGCAAGCCTGGCCATCCCCTTCCTCAGTGTCAGCAAACCTCTCTATCTTCCTAAGCTGTTCTAGATTGGAAAAATTTCTCCCTGTGACTTTTTCTTGGCTTTCCTGATCAGAATTCTGTATAATGTATCTTGTTGCTTGTCGCAGCAGAAGTAGGTTGGGTGAGCTGGCCCAAAATGCTGACTCTTACTACAACACCTTATCTATCTTCATCACCTATTTTCAATATCTCCCTGTCTATTGGCTCTTTCCCTATTACCTACAAACATATCCATGTCTCTCCTATCCTCAAACAATCTTCATTTGATCTTTCCATCTCTACTTTTGTCCTATATTTCTTCTGCCCTTTGGGGCTAAACTCTCTAAAAATACCATCTATAATAAGTGTCTCCACTCTCTCTTTTCACTGTCTTCTTTACCCATTAAGATGTGGTTTCTGATCTTATTCCACCAAAATTGTTCTCTTTAAAGTTATCATCTCCTAGTTGCCAAATCCAATGACTTTTTTCCTTAGTCCTCATTCTTGTCAACCTCTCTGGAGCCTCTGACACTATTCCTTACTTTCTCCTTAATACTATCTTTCCTCTAAAGTTTTAAGACATCACCCTTTTCTGGTTCTCCTCCTACCTACCTGACGATTGCTTCTCTGTCTCCTTTACTAAATCCTTCTCCAGATCAGGTTCTGAGCCCTCTTCCTTTCACCCCCTATATTACTCTATTTGGTAATCTCATCAACTCTCATGGATTTCACTGCCATTGCTACGCTGGGGACACCTATCTTGCTCCAGTCTCTCTGCTGAACTCCAATCTTGCATCTCCAGCTGCCTTTCAGACATCTCAAACTGTATCTCCAGTAAATACTTTGAACAAGATATGTCGAAAAACAAAACTCATTATTCCTAGCCACAATCCCCCCCTTCCTACTTTCCCTACTATGGTGGAGAGGAGCACATCTTCCTGTGACCTCAGGCCCCCAACCTCAGAGGCATCCTTGACTCCTTACTACCTCTCACCTCCAACATCCAATCTGTTGCCATGACCTGTCAATTTCACTTTTGCAACTTCTCTCAAATGTGTTCTCTTTAGAGGAGACTCTGACACCATCCCCACTCTGGCACAGAAATCAGAGATCTATTAAAGCATAGAGAAACAATGTCTACTAAAAAAATGGAAGTCATGATATGCTAGTAATCTACTCTTCTGTCACCCTTAACCACTGATTATTTAAGTGCTCCTGAATGAATCATTGGCTTTCATTGGTTTTACATAAATATGAAATATGAAGTAATTACAATAAATCTAGGAACTGTGATTTTCATGAGTGAAGTACTGCCCTTCCTACACAGTTGCTTGAGACACACTATAGTTAAGTGACTTAGCCAGGGTAACAAAAGCAGTATCTTCTGCATGCAGGATTTGAACCTAGGAAGAACCTTCAATCTAAGACCATGCTTTTTTCAGTTATCATATCCCTAGGTAGAAATGTGAGGATGCTCTTTTACTTCATCAACTTTTTTAAAGTCTTCAATTTTAAAAATGGCTCTTACAATCTTTTTAGTGATCATTAATCAGTAGAACAGTAAAATCAAGTGAAATTAAAAGTAAAAATTTATACTCAGTTCATAATTTCTAGAATTTATCTGAAAAAAAGTTTTTATATAATGCAAGTTCAATTCTTTTTAGTTTAAGGAAACAGGAGATGCCACAAAATAAAGCCTTAAAAATCAATTTTACACTAGTTTTCTGCATCTACATAATTAATCATTTGTGACAGCAGACACTGCAAGAGATAATTGTTGGTTACCAAATCTTTGTGGATGTGATTTACTTGCCATTTATAATTAGTCTATTATATGGTGACCTAAATCTATGCAGGTATGTTGATCTGAGGCTTTTGTAAAATTACCTATGTAATTTTCAGAACACATCATTGCATATTTTATTGAGAAAAAAGCATATTTGCCTTCCTAATTGAACTGAAAATATGTATTGAATACCTAGATATCCAATACTATGGTTAATGTTGTAAAGAAAACAGACTTTGGAAGAAATACTACTTTAGACATTAGGGAGCTTATAATACTGTTGAAAAGAGATGTATATTGAGCTATAAAACTTTGTGTACCCTTTGATCCAGCAATACCACTATTAGGTCTGTATCCCAATAAGATCACAAAAAAGGGAAAAGGACCCACATGTACAAAAATATTTATAGTAGCTCTTTTTGTGGTGGCAAAGAATTGGGAATTGAGGGGATACCCATCAATTGCAGAATGGCTGAACAAGTTGTGATACAGGAATGTAATGAAGTTCTGTTGTGCTATAAGAAATGATGAGCAGGTGGACTTCATAAAAACCTGGAAAGACTTACATGAACCGATGCTGAGTGAAGTGAGAAGGACCAGGAGAACATTGTACACACTAACAGTACTGGGTAATGATCAACTCTGATAGACTTAGCTTTTCTTAGCAACACAATGATCCAAGACGATTCAAAACAACTCATGATGGAAAATGCTATCTACAACCAATGAAAGACCTATGGAGTCTGAATACAGATCAGAGCATACTATTTTTCACTTTTTTGTTTTGTTTTTTTTTTCTTTCTCATGGCTTTCCCCTTTGTTCTGATTTTTCTTTCACAACATAACCGTGTAAATGTTTAATATGATTGTATATGTATAACCTCTATCAGATTGCTTGCTGTCTTGGGGAGGCGATAGGGGAGGTAAGGAGGGAGAAAAATTTGGAACTCTAAATCTTACAAAAATGAATATTGAAAACTATCTTTACATATAATTGGGAAAAATAAAATATTATTAAGTACAAAAGAGATATACATTTATGAGAAAAATAAGACAACACAAAAATTTTCTCTTTTTGTATCTCCAGTGCTTAGTACAGTGTCTAGCACATAGTAGGCATTGTATTCAGCAAATGTTTATTGATTTATTGTATGTTTCCTATGCTGTGAATGACACAGGTAAAGAGAAATGTCAGTGTGGGCCAGTGTCACTAGAGAAACTATTGTAGGTGCAGCTCTAAAACCATCAGTTCATATTCAATGCTGGGACAAAACGAGCAACTCCCAAGGAACTAAACATTTAACAAAAGAGGTTTACTTTTCCCTAATAGAGCAAGGATATGCAACAGGGATACAGTGACATTTAGTTTCTCTGGACGCAGCTCCCCTCTTCTCCATCTGGAAATATCCATGCTCAGTCAGTTAAAGCATTATCAGGGTTACAGAGACTCATACGGTCTTAGGTACCCACCAAGTCTGAAAGGCTGACTACGTGAGGTTGGGACCTTATATGGCCCCAGACCAGGAAACCAAATTAGAGAAGTAGAGGCCAATCAGCTTGGGTTGGGGAACGAAGCTATGTCAGGTTAAGGGAAGCCTACTGCATCACCACAGAATTCTTCCTGGAGGTGGCAGAAATTGAACTGGGCCTTGAAGAATGATTAGATTTTGGATAATTATAAAGGAAAGAGGAGAACTTTCTAAACAGGGAGAAGACTAATAGCAACAGTATAAGAAGTGATATGCACAGAGTATGTTTTCTATTTATGTGTGTGATAGTAACAGAACAGGAATGGTTCCTGATTTATCACAGGGAACAGTAGATGATAAGTTTAGACTGCTAAAATAGGATAATATTGAAACTTGCCTCTCACATGAGAGACTGAAAAGTTTCATTTTGATATGATAAGCAACAAAAAAAAAATCACTGCAAGCTCTTTGAAGAGAATAAAGAGAAGAAAATAATATTTTAGAATGGTCAATGTAGAAATGGGTATTTAGACTATACCGAAAAGGAGAAAGTTTAAAGGCAGGAAATTGTGCAGAAGGCTACAGGCAAAAAGGGGGTAACAAGGCAAAAAGGGGGTAACAAGGGATACGTCAAATTAATTGACTCATAAATGTGTTTCCTTTCCTTTTTTTTCTAGAAAGATGACACCAGGTTTGAGGTGGTACTGTCAATAAAATGGGGGAATTTGAGGAGGGTTCAGGTAAAGATGATGAGTCTGGTTTTGTACCTGTAGTTTGACAGTGGCATCTTATGTTAAAAAATGGATATGCCCATTTGTGGTTTCTTTTCTCCTTTCACATGAGAGGACTACAGTAATCCAAGGCCAGATACCAACGTGAATGCTTCAGTGCCATGGTGGGACTAAATCCAAGCAGCCGCGGTCTGCAAGATCACAGAGTGTCATTCCAGCCCATATGTTATCTGCCTGAACCTGCTGCTTTCTCAATAAAGGAATAGGCTGATTTATATAATTACATTAGAATTACTGGAGACAGTAAAGGTGTCTAGCTGTGAAAGGTTACTGACCAATGTTAGACACAGATGTCAGTCTTTGGTCCTAGAGCACAGGCTGCTCTGATTTTAAGCGCCAAATTACAGCAAGGTCTATGATGTAGGCAGAAAAAGAAGAAGAATGATGTGTTTTGGTTTGGTTTGGGTTTGGTTTGGGGGTTTTTCTGGTCTTTTCTTTCTCTTACAAGTAAGATAAAACCCAGCTTTCAAGTAAGAAAGACTAGGACTTAGCGCTTACTGTGGTGTTTCTTGACCAAAGCAGAAGGGACAGATCCTGAATAACTGTGCACAGCAATAAGTAACCTCCTGCCACAAGCCTACACAGTTTGTGATTCACACTGTAGGCATTTAATGCAAATCCTGCTATGCAGCTGTCTTTGTTTTATTTGTTAGGTGCAAAAGAAAAATTATAGGTAGTGGGGACAATCTGTTTATATTTACTGTGTAATGGAAATGTATAGGACATAAACAGTATAACTGTGGAATAATGGAAAATTAAGGGATAGTGTAGAGTCTAAATAGTATTAACTATTTCCTTATATGCTCACATTTTTTTTCTCCCAAGATTCTTTATTCTTGGTTATAAGGGAATTAGATGATAAGGAAACTATGTACCACTGTAACATTGTAAGCTGACCACCTGTCTAAACATGGTGTATTTGCACTCAGTTTCCCACCCTCAGAAAAAGGGTATTTGGTGTTAGGCCTGAAGTGAGACATCCTAAACCTGAAAGTGATTTTCTTCTCTTCAAATTTCCTAGAGCACTTTGTCTTCATTTCTCCAACATACTTACTACATTCTCCTCACATCCAAACTCTACAGTTCAAAAACAAATAAACCAATTACTTTATTAGATAATAAATTTATTGTGTAATTAATAATGATGATGATGACTATGGTGATGCTAGACAATGTAAAACTTTACATTTGGCAAAGCATTTTATATGTTACTCATTTGATCCTCATAAAAACCCTATGAGCTGGTTCTATTATCCCCATTTTACAGATAAGGAAATTATATCTGAGAGAAGTTGAGTTCTGGCCAGGGCCACACAGCTCATAAGGATCTGAAGCAAAATTTGAAGAGAGATCTTCCTGTCCCTAAGTCAAGCACTCTATCTACTGTACCACCTAGCTGCCCAAAATAATATGTAGTATTTATATATAGCACTTTTAGGTCTGCAAAGTATTTATATATGCTTCATCATTTGTATGAGGTGCCGCAGAAGACAAATAGAAGTACAAAGCCAACCACATACCTTTAAAAGAGTGAACAAGCTAATAAGACAAGATAGATACGAAAAATTAATATTAATGGTCATAATGATCACTGTGTAATGGTGGTAAATAGCAGCAATATTAATAGCCAATTGAGTGGCACAAACAAATGTGCTATAGAAGCATTTACATTTTCTTAACTTCAATCCTGTGAACTCATTTGCACAGCTCAGTTCTAGACAACATGGTTTACAAATTAGGTAACTGGACTTATTCTAGATTAACACCGGGGAAGGCTTCAATAACTTGTTTCTCTGGAAGATTAGCTGGGAAAAGAAATAGCAGCACTTCAAGAGAGTAAATAGTCAAATGCACTTCAGTGCTTCCACCCGATAGTTCAAAGGAAGTGGTATTGCTTATGCCCTATTTGTTCTCGTAGCTGTGGCCTACCCTCCTAATTCAGCTGGTGAATTTCAAACAAGTCTTCCAGTAGTTATTGTCTACTAATAGCCTATAATTTATGTAGGCCACAAGTCAAAAATATTCCAAAATCTAAACATAATGATAAAAAAAATGTGATTTCTAAGCCCATCTGTCCATCCATGCTGGACAGCTCCAAGTATGCCCCCCTGAAAATCAATTTTACCTGCAAATTTAGAGATGTGGTTCTAAATTCCTCATGTTTGTTTAGTTATCATCTGCTAGATGTCAGAGATGTTGAGTAGTAATGACAACCCAGACAAGCACATTTAGGTAATGATTAGGGATTCCAACACCTGAGCCAAGTTTTGGTTGCTACTCAATAAGCTCAGTTATCCTCCAGCTGTCAGGTAGCTAATTTGGTACACAGATAGTGAATATCTATTTCACCTCAGTCCCAACTGCTCAGACTGTATCTTATATTCCCAGGTCTTCCTGTAATTGGTCTAATCAATGACATAAAGCATTAAGTGAATATTCATAGAAAATCAATTCAGAAGATTGTAATTAGCCAAGCACAATGAGACATTAGACATTAACACCAAAGAGTCAATACCAAGAAGTAGTTTATCTTTCCCGAAGTGCAAGATTATCTGTTATTTCTCAAAACTGAGAAATTGGTTCTAGATACTCTATTCTCTCTCCCATGTTGATTTCTGCATCAATTCATTTTTATTCCTTATCTCTCTTTATCAGATTTCTTATATGAATGTCACCTTGAGTTGTGTTCCATCAAATGCGTACTTTCATTTTTAATTTAACGTAAAAGTTAAGATATGATAAACCACATGGAAATGGCAGTAAATATAGTAGACTAATATCATTTGTGAAACAATTTTATGCATATTCAATCTGGAATCTATTTCTTAAAACCAAAATCATTACCTGTACAATTCATCACTTTGGTTGACTGTAAGGGCCTAAGATGATGAAGTAGGATCACGAAAATGAATTGGCTAAGAAATGTCCCCTTACTGGACCATGATATAAGAGAATATTTGATTTAGTGGGGGAAGAACTGAACCTGGAGTGAAGAGATTCAAGTGCAAACCCTTGCTCTGTCATTTCTGAGCTATGTGACCTTGATCCCAATTGTCATAACTAAGGAAATGGTGAGAAGTTACACAAATGCAGATTTCATTTCAATAGAGGGAAAAGCTCTCTCTAACAGATAAGCATTGCTTCAAAATGGAATAGGCTTTCTTAGGGGTAAGTGGGTTCCTTATCACTCAAGAATTTCAACAAGAGGCTGAATGATCATTTGAAAAGGTTTTTTTGGAGTAGAGGTGTTAAATACTTCCCGGTGCCCAAATCAGATTAAAATGTAATTGGGAAATGCCTAAAAAAAACCCAAATACAAATACAGAAAATATGGATAACATTACATTTCAAAGCTAAGTCATATGTGGTTTCCAGTGTGGCCCTGTTTCTATTTGAGCTTGACACTACTGGTGTAGAGGGTATCCAGGACTTGGGTAGAGGTTGCATGAGATCACCCCTGAGATCCCTGCCCATCTATAAATTTCCATGATCCTGCTATAAATTCCTATGATTCTCCCATTCTAGTGCTATCTTTCTATGGAGAAATCTCAAGTTTTTGGTTGTGTCCTCCATAAAAGGTGAGCTCTTACTAAATCAAATGTCATTCTGACAGATTAAAAATTGTCATTAAATTGGTGGCCCTATAAATTCAATTGGCACTGCTTTTGTATCACTATACTGGAGCTTACTCTTATATTCTGTTTTGTCTATGATGATCATAAACTGTGCATTGTGGGTAACTGGGAGGCAGTTTGGTATGATAGAAAAATCCCATAATCAAAAGACCTCATTTAAGTCCTACTCTGCAACTTAAGAGTTGTCTAACTTTGAGAACATTACTTAATTACTTAGTCTAAGCCTTCTCATCTATAAAACTACAGTGAAAACAACATCTTTCCTCTCTCTCATAGGGAATTTGTGTTAAAGGAGATAAAGTATGTGAAAATATTCTCTATTTGTAATGTACTATATAAATATAAGCTATTGTAGAAGGACTTATTTGGTCTCAACAAGCTCTTCAGATAAATCTCCAAGTCCGAGTGTGGATTCTTTTAGTTCATAACTCTAGTATTCTTTTTTTTAATGGGAATTTTTTTAGCTTGTATAAATCTTTTCTACCTGGCTTCATCTTCTCAGATGGATTACATGGTTTATTAAAGATAAAGCCTTTGACCATTTTTATCTTTCATTCATTTTGGAGTAGTCTTGCAAATCCAATAATCCCAAATATAATTTGTTTTTTCTAGCAATTCCCTAATTCATCTCAGAACTGTTTTCCACTCCAATTTCCCTGAGTTTGTTTACCTTTTTAGTAATCAGTATAGCATTTGAATCTCAGTCAATTCCTTGATTTCATTAAGATTAGACTTGCTTTAATATCTTAGATGCATCTGCCCCCAACATTTACAGACAGTTGCTTGAAGGAAAGAGGGGAAACAGATTGCTCTCTTATTTAGCTGCTATATAATGTCACTCTTCTTCTGTCCTTTTTACCCTGCTATAAACTCATCATAAGGGATATAAGAAATAACCATTTTAATAGGAATACAATTGACCACCTGAATTCTCTAGTCTTCAGAAAGTAAACAAAAGTATATCATAAAAAGTTGCTGAGATCTTTAACTATTTCTTTCAAAAAAATCTTTGAATCCTTACATAGTAAAATCATAATTGGTATGGGGATAGAAAGTATAGTATTTCAAGGAGAAAAAAAAGAAAAATTCAATCAATATGATAATCCATTGACTTTAGGTTTTTTTTTTTTCTCTTGAAGCTTGACTGTAGAATTGATGAAGTAGAAGAATCTGAGCTCAATGTGACCTGGAAGCTACACTATTAAGACAGATGGTTGAGGAGCTGGGCTCAGTAACAGATGGGTACAGAAAGGAAAGGGGAGGAGGTTTGAAGAAAGACCATTTAGGGTGTCTAGCCCAAAGTTTGGGATGGCCAAGAAAAGGCAGCTTCTAATTCTTAATCCTAGTATCGTTCTGGATGAGGGAAAAGGAATAGTGAGGATCTGCGGTTGTCCAACTGCTAATAGATGAGATTAGTTATATAGCTAGATTTAATTATCTGCTGCAATGTAATTCTACTTATGGTCAGTAAGGCAGGCACTAATATGTGACCTTAAATTAAAGTGGTATGGAGGCTTAGAAAACCAAGACTTGGCTAATTAAGATAATTTCTCAATGGATATCAAAATACATATTCAGTCAGTTATTGTTTGTTTCATTCTATACCCTGCAAAACTTATAGCTAGATTTAACATTATTTAGCATGTTTTTAATGACCTGGATGATCTATTAGAAACATTAAATATGAGAATATATAAGACCAGAAATATTACAAGCTGTTGTATAGAGAATACTAAGGATTGAACTTTATATGTAAATATATACAGTGGATGGGACTGTGTCATACTCTGTCTTTAAATGAAGCCAGTATTAAGGCAGAAGGGAGACCTGGCCAATATAACAGATTGTTGAAATGCAAAATATGTGTCTGAGGATCATAAGATCATAGATAAAAAAGCAGGGAGGGATTTGAGAAGCCTTCTAGCCCAATCCTCTGATTTAGCAGATAAGGAAACTGCAGGCCAGGGAGGTTAAGTGACTTGCCCTTTTTCATGCAAATAGGATGTGTCATTGGATGGATTTGAACCCAAGTCCTCTGAATCTATAGTCAGTGGCCTATCCATTGTAACATTCAAGAAACATTTATCGAGTATCTTCTGTGTGGAAGACTCCATGCCAGGAACTATGAGGAATATGATAGTGTATAAGGCACAGTCCCTACACTCAAAGATTAGTAACAATTGTTACTTATCAGTTAAGAATCATTTAATTGCAATTCAATTCATAGGCAATTGGTAGACCTCTTTACATTCTCCCTATTCTGGAAATTCCTAAAATTCTATGACTTTATGTTCATGTGTGAGTACAGTCAAGGTTTACTCTACAAATATACACATGATTTCAAAAGATGGGGAAAAATAGCATCAAATCTCTTTTATTGTCATTCAAATCACCAGCTACTGAAACTGGTATTATATTTGTTTGTATTTCCTACAATACCTAATAGTGCCTTGCACATAGTAAGCTCCAAAGTAATATTTACTGACTAGATTTGGCAGATGCAGGACACAAGTTTTCTATGTGACCCTGAGTTAGTTGCCTCACTTCTCAGGGTTCTAGGCAACCCTTTAAGACTCTAAGTCAAATACGAGGTGTTGCTCTGCATAAGTAGAGGGAGTTTGTCACTGGGTGCTTGCTACATCAATGAAATCCCAGGTCTAGTCCATATTCTTATCCTTAATGGATTTATTTAAGGCCTATACATGAAATTGCTATTTCCAAAAAGAAGTCCTACTTCAACACCTACAGTAGTATGGAAGGAAATTTTGTTTCTTGCAAGCTATGCCAATGGAGCATAAGCTCTGGCAACTTCTGCTAAGCCAGAGAGTCTTCAAGTGGACCTCTCATCCAAGGATATTACCAGCCTAGCTACGTCTAGAGAGGCACAGAATCATAGAGCAGCCTCATAGGTGATGAGTTGTATTAGCCACAGCAACTCATGACAACGTTCTACCAGGGTTGAGGGCAAATTTTGCATTCTATATCACTCATGAGAATACCTGCACTAAATACATCAGAGATGAAGAGAGTAGCAGTTCACTGGGAGCCAATATGTCCGTCCATAATAACTTACACTTACATAGTATGTTACAGACATCAAATATTTTCACATACTTCAAGACTCACAACAATCCTATGAGACAGAAGATAATATGTAACTTAAGTAAAAGCTCTGTATCTTTTTCAGCAGAAATATGTCTTTTGTCTTGCCTAAAAATACATTTATTTTCCTTTATCAAAATATACATCTCTATAAATTACTATTTTCTAAGACATGTCAACACATGTATAGTAGGAAACAATCTTCCTATGTTTGTCTGTCTCTTTCTTCCTCTGTGTATGTGTATGTAGAGAGAAAAGAGTGATTATAGAGATAAGATGAATTTAAGCATATCACATACTTTATTTTAAACAAAATGCTTTCTCTTTTTCATAGCAGAAACTGTGAGTGCTAGACATTGAGACATGGTAAAAAGAATATGTCATGTATATTTTAGATGTACATTAAAAATAAAAAGTGATGTTAGTTTTTGACTGTTTTCAATTCATGTATTTAATTTACTGTGAATATATCAACATTATATATAAATATACATACATATTACATATACACCCATCTATTTTGCAAGAGCTCTAAGAGGTAGGAGGTGCCATAGTTCTCCAGAGAGGGCAAACTAGTAGGAAGAATAAATCCCGTTTATAAAACAGCTCCCAGGTGCTGAGACAAAAAGCACTAATGAGAGTCTAAGTAGAAATAGATGAAACATCTGAGGTCCAATTTTCAAATAGCTTATATTCATGTGCATATAAAAAGCAGGGGTGTGAAGTAAGTGAGCACATAGTTACCCAAGTGTCATGCCCTATAAAGTAAGCCTGAGTAGTGTGGCATAATATACATGTCAGTTTTCTATGGAATGCATAGGAACAGATGTAGTTTTTTTTCTTCTAACCTTAAATCCTTCACTTAATTATCAATGTTATGATAGTATTATTTGAATACTATCACTAAAACACACTGAATTAGTTTTAAAATATCTACCCACCCATGCTCTATAATAATACAAATATACAATTTTCCAAAGATTCACAACGTAACATATACACACAGAGAGACACACAGAGTCAACACTCAGTGTAGTTTTAAGCATATATTTAGCAGGATGGGGGAGGAAGGTCTGTTTATAATTGTGCTTTTATGCATAAGTTTCATAAAGTGCACAAATACTATCCTCACATTACAAATAAGGAAACTGAGGATATGTGAGGTCATAATTTGCCAACCATAACACAAGTAGTGAATTTCAGAGGCAGCTGCTCTCAGGTCTGTAAGCCCAACAATTGTTCTGGTATTTTTATAATGTCTTTTGTGCTACCCCCACCAGCTACCAAAAATATCCATTTCTAAAGTAGAAATATAAAAATAAAGTGGGAAATCCTTTCCAAAAAGAATGATGTATAGGGTCTACCCTATTCTGGTTTCTTTAAAAAAAAAAAACCACTTTCAGTGATAAAAGTACCTTTGTTACTAGAAGTAGTATGATGCTGTCATTTATGAGAAGTGTGATCTGAGATGACAGCGTTTAAAAACTTCCTGAGCTCCATTTTCCCTATCTGTAAATTTTTTGAAAAATAGTGACTATAACACCTATCTACAACCTTATGGGGCTGTTATTAGCATCCAGTGAGATAATGTATTAGAAAGTGCTTAAAATCTGTACATAATAATAATAGCCTACATTCGAGGTGTCATCATAATCCTCACTGTCCTAGTATACCTTCTTTGATGCAGAAAGTGCCTGGCACATTTTACAGCGTGCACTATACATTGAATGGAAGAAACATTACATCGCCACTCCCCATGATGGCAGGTGACAGCGTATTAATCAGTGCACAGTGCTACTGCACAATATCTTTAAGGTTTAAGGTAGAATCCTATCTTGGTTTTACACTGCAGGGATATTTTAGTAGGAGAAATGTAACTATGCCAATTAACATTTAATCAGGAGAGACAGTAACATCTCACTTCCAATTTTCTACATATTTCTCTTGTTCTTTAGGCCCACCATTTCTGAAAGTTCCCTTTCTCCCTGGATATGATGTGTGTCTGATTATTTTGATTAGCTTGCAATTTCATTTTCTGAACTGACCTCCAATTTCTCAAAGTGACAAGGCCTCTCATCTTCCATGTTGGTCTTTCCTAGTAATTTGACAATGGAACATTTAGTAAACTGACTTTAACATTTCGTGCTGTTTATCATCCCATCAAGATTATTAATAAAGATATTAAAGATGAAACCTAATGCCAAATCCTGCAGGAGACACTGAGAACTCCACACAACACCATTCACCATGACCCCACTGCCAGTTTTCATTATGTGGAACAGGTTCTTATCTAAGCCAATTTAAATCAATTTGTAAAACTGCCTGGGATACTAGCAAAATGATTTACTGAAGCCCAGATATGACTATTGCTTTCTCAGCAGTCACTAATGGTGTTTCTCTACCCAAATAGCAATCAAGTTAGCTTTGCGTGATTTGTTTTTAAGACTCATGATATTTGTCGTTCACAATTCTTTTCATCCTCTAGATGGCTGCATGTCCTTTCAATGTTTCCCTTCCTTTATAGAGATTAAAGTGAGATTGGGAAGGCAGTAATCGTCAGAAGCATATTGTGTAGAATCACTTACATTTTTATCATCATCTTGTATTTCTTTAGGTATCTTTTTTTTTTTTTGCTTTTTGGAGGGCGGAGGGCAGGGTGATTGAGGTTAAGTGACTTGCTGAAGGTCACACAGCTAGTAAGTGTTAAGTGTCTGAGGCCAGATTTGAACTCAGATCCTCCTGATTCCAGGGCCTGTGTTCTATTCACTGCACCACCTAGCCACCCCTCTTTAGGTATCTTTTTAACGTATGTCTTTAACTCCACCCTTGAATTGGAATTATCATCAACCATGATATTTTGTACATATTTTATTTTATGAATTATTTTTGTAACTATCTGGAGGGCTGTAGCAAGAGCCAAGTGTCTCCAGGAAACTGGAGCACAACATGTCACTATGGAGATTTTCAGAACATCTGAAATTACTACTACAAAGATTAGCTAGGACAAGCTTCAGTAATACACACACACACACACACACACACACACACACACACAGAAATATAGACATAGAGATAGATGGATAGATATACAAGTAGATATAAATATAGGTATAGATATAGGTGAGAGATAGACAGACATATAGATCTGGTCCAGGGATAGGGAACCTGCAGCCTGGAGGCCTACACATGGCCCTCTAGGTCCTCAAGCACTGCCCTTTGACTGAATCTAAACTTCACAGAACAAATCCCCTTAATAAAAGGGTTTGTTCTATAAAACTTGAAGTCCCTCAAAAGGCCATATCCGAGGCCCACCAGGCCTCAGGTTCTCCACCCCTGATCTTGTCTATAACGTCTTTCTGACTGGGATTTTACTACATTGATATAAAAAAAAAAGCCAACAACCTGAGTGTGTCAAGAATCTGAGTCATTTAAATGTGCAAGAATTTTTTGGTACATGACTTGAAATTCCATTCAGCAAATAAGCAAGACATCTCACTAGGTAGTGGAGACACAAAGACAAAAGAGAAAAAGCCCTTTTCCTCAAGGAATTCAGGAGATCCTAACCTGGAATACATTGTATCTCCAGGGAGTATAAGATGCTTCTTAAAGGGGTCATGGGAAATATTTGGCAAATGGTTGTATTTTTTCTATTGAAATATTCCAAAATCAATGGGAAAATGGTGGCTTAGAGAGAAAATAATGAAAAGGAGGGGTGGAGTTATAAAGGAAAGGAATATTATAGTACATGGGGAGAATCTGAAAGAGGCAGTTGAAGGAATAATGACACCTGACAAAAAACAAAGGGATGAGTTCTGAATATGAAATACTTTTCTAAGAGAGTTAAAAAAAATTAGCAGTAATGGCCAGGAAAGACAAGCTAATTGATATCCATAATAACCCAAAGCTCTAAATTGATTGATACTTAATGAAGTTTCAAAATTTTTGTCCTTTTGGAGAAGCATATCACATTCCTACTAAATATGTTCACAAGACTTTAATACAATTTATCTCTGTGCATTAGGATTCTCATTTTTTTCACAATCAAATCCAAAAGAAGAAAGATAGCAGCTGAATGTGGCATATCCATACTTCTTTCAAAATGATACCAACAATAAAAACTAGTGGTTGAAAAGAAATGGAATCAGGGTTCTCATCAAATTATGTGACCCTTCTGATAAGCATTAAACCATTTTGACATATTAAAAATGTTTCATATATACACACACTTATGTACACATATATATGTGTCTGTGTATATGTATATGTACACATATATGTATGTGTGTATGAATATACACATAATTTCTTATATGCATAAGCATTGTGAATTTTTTATTTTTTTCTTTTATATTAAATATGGAGGTTACTGAAAGACAAGAGAGAACTTGGACTTTAAAACATGTGCCAAAGAAAGAAGGAAAGATGAAAACATTTTACAAAATCTTGTTTAAAAAATAGTATAAGATGTAATAAAACTCATAATGAATTTCTGCTAGTGAGAGAAGTTAAGGACAGTTATAAGACAGGTTGTGCAGTGGAGAAGGGAGGAGTAGGGAAATAATCTCTGTCTTTAAGTACTTTTAAAGTTATGATATGGAATACCCACACCCACATATATATGCATACATTACTGCAAAAAACAGAATCAGAAGAAATGGGTGAAGGTAGTAAAAAGGCAGATTCAGGATCAATATTAAAAAAAAAACTTAATAATTAGAGTTGTCTAAAAGAAGAATGAGCTACTTTGGGAGGTGATGGGTTCTACCTCATTGAAAGTCTTTTAAGTAGAGTCCAGATGGGTAATTATTGCATATATAAAAATGAGGATTTCTTTCATTTAAATTTTGACTAGACATAGGCTGAGGTATTTCCTAGTTCTAAGATTCTGAGACTAAAGTATTTGGGAATAATTAGAAGTACAGTTTACTTGGAATATAGAGTTCAAGAAAGTGAATAATATGTAAGTGAGAAAAGTAGATGAAGTGGAGATTGCAGACCTTTAAGTGAGAGACAGGAATTATCTCTTATCATAGAAGCACTAAAATGTTTTTAACAGGAATAACATTATTAGATCAATTTTTCTTAGATATATTGGGAGGAGGTGGAGTCAAGATGGTAGAGTAAAAGCAGGAACTTGCTTGAGCTCCCACTCCCCCTCCAACCACCTCCAATACCTGTAAAAAAAAATGACTCTAAACAAATTTTAGAGCTATAGGACCCACAAAGTGACAGAGAGAAACAAATCTCCTGCTGAAGGCAATCTGGCATGCCAACAGGAAGGGTTTATCACACCAGCCTGGGAACTGAGCACTATCCTACATGAGCTGTGCCAGCCCAGATTGGCCAGAGCAGACTTCAAGAGAGTGAATCACAGGGAGCTATGGCAGTTTCCAGACTTCTCAACCCATAAGTGGAAAAGATAAAATAAAAAGTCAATAGGGAACTCTGTTGGAACTGGGTGATGGAAGGGCACAGTCTGGCCCCTACCACTGGGTGGGGTGGTGGCAGCAGTGTGGTTGCTGCAGCCACTGCCGCATGGCTGCCTCTAGACCTCCTGATATATAGATCGTAGGGTGACCAAGCAACCATTCAAAGGGTAATTGCCCTTGCTTTGACCTGCTTGGATCTGGGTCACACTCTTGGGTGGCAGTGCTGGGGTCAGGAATGCTAGCATGCCAGAGCTTGTGGCAGCTGTAGAGAAGGTGCCCTTCTTACAGCTCTGACAATAGCTCTGACAGCAGCAGCTCAAAACCCCAGAAATTTGGAACACAGCACTCTCCACTCTGGAGGCAGAGTTTTACCATGTCAATAAGCTCAAAAATCAAGTAACTGACTGGCAAGATGAGCAAACAAGAGGAAACACAATCAGACCATAGAATCTTTTGGGGGAGGACAAAGAGGATCAAAACATAGAACCAGAAGAAGACAGCAAAGTCAAAACTCCTGCATCAAAAGCCTCCACAAAAAATATGGATTGATCACAGGCCATGGAGTAGCTCAAGAAGAATTTTGAAAATCAAGTAAGAGAAGTGGAAGAAAAATTGGGAAGAGAAATGAGAATGATGAAAGAAAATTATGAAAAGCAAGTCAACAGCATGCTAAAGGAGACCCCAAAAAATACTGAAGAAAATAATACCTTTAAAAAAATAGACTAACCAAAATAGCAAAAGAGGTCCAAAAAGCCAATGAGGAGAAGAATGCCTTAAAAAGCTAAATTGACCCAATGGAAAAGGAGGTCCAAAAGCTCAGTGAAGAAAATAATTCCTTCAAAATTAGAATAAAGCAAATGGAAGTAATTTACTTTATCAGAAATCAAAGTATTATAAAACAAATCCAAATGAATGAAAAAATAGAAGAAAATGTGAAATATCTCATTGGAAAAACCAGTGACCTGGAAAATAGATCCAGGAGAAATAATTTTAAAATTATTGGACTACCTGAAAGCCATATTCAAAAGAAGAGCCTAGAAATGATCCTTCAAGAAATTCTCAAGAAAAATTTCCCTGATATTCTAGAACCACAGGGCAAAATATGAATTGAAAGAATTCACTGATTGCCTCTTGAAAAAGATCCCAAAAAGAAAACTCCTAGGAATATTATAGCCAGATTCCAGAATTTTCAGGCTAAGGAGAAAATATTACAAGCAGTCAGTAAGAAACAATTTGAATATTTTGGAAACACAATCAGGATAACACAAGATCTAGCAGCTTCTACATTAAGGGATCAAAGAGCTTTGAATATGATATTCTGGAGGTCAAAGGAGCTAGGATTAAAACCAAGAATCACCTACCCCACAAAACTGCATATAATACTTCAGGGGAAAATATGGACATTAAAAGAAATAGAGGATTTTCAAGTATTCTTTTTTTTTTTTTTTTATATGAGATTCTTTATTAAATTTTTTTGAGTTACATCTTTTCTCCCCGTCTTTCCCCCACCCACCACCCCAAAACAGCCATCCCAGTATTTCCCCCCTCCCCCAGTCTATTCTCTCC
>CM053583.1:94081312-94100090 GCA_028627135.1 Pseudochirops cupreus | reverse complement strand
GATCAGCCAGGCCACAAACAAACAAAGTCTTATCCTGGTCATGTTTCTTCAGTCCTCCATCACTTCAGCTGGCCCTAGGACCCAGAAGGAATATCAGCCTTCCAGGCAAGCCCTCTCAGCCTTCCAGGCAAGCCCTCTCAGCCTTCCAGGCAGGCTTCACCAGATTCTGGTCTCAGGAAAACTCCATCTCAGTTCTCAGCTTCCAGATGCTGGGAGAGAAACTCTCTCTACTCTCTCTGTCTCTCCTTCTCTGTCCCTCTCTCTCTCCCCCCCTCTCCCTCCCTCTCTCTCCCCCCCCCTCTCCCTCCCTCTCTCTCCCTCTCTCTCCTTTTCTCTCTCTCCCCCTCACTCCCTACTCCCTCTCTATCTCTCTATCTCCCCCCTGTCTCTCTCTCTCCCTCCCTCGCTCTCTCTCCCTCTCTCTCTCCCCCTCCAACCCCCCCTCTCCCTCTCCCTCTCTCTCTCAGCCAGCTTCAGTCTCCACAATTCTTCCTTCAGCAGGAACAGCGTTCCAATTCTGTCTCTGGAATTCTTGCTTATATACACACCTCAGCCAATGCCCTTCTTCCACATCAACAGGGGCTCAGCCAATGCCCTTCTTCCACATCAACAGGGAAGTTCATGCCTTCTCAACAGTGAGACAGAGTTTGCACCTTCCACACTTAGCCCCAAGGTACTAAGAGCTAAGTATCTTGCTAAAATTATTACTATTATAGAAATTCACCAATGGTTTTTTTAAAAAAATGGATTTATGATCTCATCATTTTCACCAGCAATTCAGAGTTCAGCAATTCAGATACTTACACATTCAATGTGACTCTTGTTCATATCAGTCATTATACATCAACTAATCACCTACTATGTGCCACATACTCTACTGTGTGCTGGGCATACAAAGGAAGGCAAAAATCATCCCTACTTTCAAGGAGCTTAGAGTCTAATAGAGGAGAAAACATGCAATTAGTCATGCACAAACAAGTGTTTATACACAGAGAAACACACACATACTATATATATATGTATGTATATATACATACATATACATACATGTATATGTATGTGTGTGTGTGTGTGTGTGTGTGTGTATAAAAAGAAGGAGAGGGAGAAGGAGAGGGGGAGAGCGTCAGTCCAACCTTTTACATTTTTAACATAGCTAGAGGACTTACAAGTTGAATATTGGCTATCCCTCTTTTCTTCCTATTAATTTATTTCTGCTCACCCAATTCTCGTATCCTTTATACTCTGCCTTTCTCATTTACAATACATTTCATAAATGTACAAATGGTGAGCTCACCATGAAGCCACCCATTTTCTTAGGGCAGTTCCCATAGTCCCATAGCATAGTTGTCTTATTTCCCATAAAAGTCCTAATAACTGAACAGAGACCTGGTCCCAGCCCTCCTGGGAAATACTGGATTGGTCTATTATTATGTATGTTGTTGATGAGTTGTTTCAGGCTTGTCTGACGCACCATGACCCCGTTTGGGGTTTTCTTGGCAAAGGTACAGGAATGGTTTACCATTTCCTTCTCCAGCTCATTTTACAGATGAGAAACTGAGGCAAACAGAGTTAAAGGACTTTTCCAGGATTACATAGCTCGTAAGTGTCTGAGGGCTGAATTTGATCTCAGGTTCTCCTGACTCCAAGGCCAGTGCTCTATCTGCTGTGCTACCTGGCTGTCCTATTATTATGTATAGAATGCAATAATACTGACATTTACATAGTATTTTATGCTTCAATATCGCTCTTCCATATTTTAGTTTATTTGGCCCTCACAAGCACCTCAGGAGGAAAGTGAAACAAGTGTTAGTTCCATTGTATAGGAAAGAGACAGTTTCAGGAAGGTAGAGTGAGTTGCCTACTGTTACATAGCTACCAATCAGGGAGGCTTAGATTCAGGCTGAGGTCTTGTGGCTACAAGTACAGTGTCCTGTTATGCCATACGGACTGAAGATGGGAAGTCTACTGGAAGCATAGAGTAAAATGGAAGTAGAGGCAAAGGTAAGTCTATTGTTGGTCTGGAATCCATAGAGAGGACCTTCTGTGTACCCTCTATATCAAGGCTAAGGAGATTAAAAGAACTGATCTTATCTGCTTCTACTCATTCTTCTACCTAGGCAGGGAAGTAACAGTATTGCCACACAGGCCATGCGTGTGGTCCAGAGTTAGCGGGAGACGTTATAGTTTGGCCACAGGACTAAGGATTCAAGGTAAGGACAACTGTTAGAAGGCCCCCAATCAGTCAATCAATCAATCAACAAAAGTTTTTGTTTCTTTTTTAAACTCTTCCTGTGTGCAAGGCACTGTGGTAGGCATGACACTGCTAGTCCACCTGCCTCCTTTTAAAAGCCTATATATTCTGTAAAGAGCAGAACTGAGCCTTGAACTTCACTCCCAATCCAGAGCTAAGTTCACTACAGGCTACCTCAGTGGAAAGAAATACTAGTATGAGTTTCAGGGCACTTTCCTTTTTCTAAGCTCCACATCTCTAAAGATGTATTTTTTTTTGGTAGCAAGTTGCCTATGACTATGATATATGGATGCCATGCTATCAAGTGAATAATAATGGAAATGATAGCAATAAAGGAAAAGGAATGAACCTGTGATTTCATTGGTACTATAGGGAACTGCCAAATGAGGAATTGGGGCAGCGAGGTGACACTGTGAATGGAGTGAGGAAGACCAGAGGTAAAATTCTGCCTTACTATCTGTGTGACCCTGGGCAAATCACTTAACCCTGCTTGTCTCAGTTTCCTCATCTGTAAAATGAGCTGGAGAAAGAAATGACAAATTGCTTCAGTATTTTTGACAAGAAAACTCCCAAATGGATCATAAAGAGTCAGATACAACCAAACAGGTAAGGAACTAGTTTACTAATGCAGGTTGATACCTTGCCTGCATCTTGTAGTCTTACTGATTTGTCTTGATCAAGTTAAATAATTCGCTCAGGATCACACACCTAGTTTGTGTCAGAGAAGTGACTCCAACCCAGTCCTTCCTGACTTTGACACCATCTCTGTATCTGCTATATCACACTGCTTCTGTTATCTGATGATGGATTTTGAAACTTAACTGATCACAAATACCCCTTTCATTTAGTTTTTTATCAGCTTTTTTTCCTGTGATCTGTATATTTTATTTCCATTTGTTTTATTGCTTTGGGTAACTTGAAAACAAGTTTACTTAAGGAAGAAAAATCAAAGAATGCAACCATGAAACATTTATTATTATGAAATTAATTAATTTCAAATCAATAAAATATACTACCTATATTTATGAAGAGGCTCAGAGAAATAAGACAAAATTAAGAAATGATATTTGTCAATGCCTATAAATCTGATCTGATATTTTTATCCCAGTAATTATCCTATGAAGTGTTGAATTGGTATCATGAGACCTTTGTTATTCAGTTTATCCTGCTTGATACAGAATCTGGAGAGATAATATTTTGCATGAAAAGTAATTTAACTCCTTGGCCCCTTGCCATTTCTAATTTTCATCTCTATTATTAAACCAATTTTGATTTCTTTGGGGCTATTAAAGCTGCTCCAATTTTGAAGTCCTCTGATATCATTTTTCCCATCCCTTACCTTCCTTGAGCACTTTATAGCTTTTACTGATGTTAACTACTTCTTTATCTTCAGTTCTCTCTTCTTCCTTGCCTTTTGTGGAAATGCTCTTTCCTGTTTCCCCTCATATCTATTTGATTACTTGTTCATCTCCTTTACTAGATTATCATCCATGTCCCACTCATTACCCAGAGGTGTCACTCAAGACTTTGTTCTAGACAGACTTCTTTCCTCATACCTTTTGTCTTGATGACCTCTTTTAAGTTCAGCATTTTTTACCTGTCTGTATAGATGATATCCAAACCTGTATATCCATTATTAATCTCTCTCCCTAGGCTCTAGTCCTGATTCACTCACTTCTTATTAGACATTTCTACATGGATGTTCCATAGATATCGCAAACTCAATGTGTGTAAAATGAAATTCATGACCCATACCCCCTCAAAACAATAAAACCCAACAAAATTGACCATGTGAAGCAAATTTTATTACATTTGCCGTTAGCCTTCTGGTTACCCACTTTCATATTCTCTAAATTATTTTCAATTTCTCACTGTCCTTCACCCTCATAGCCAATCAATTTCCAATTCTTGTCAATTTGATTTATATAACATCTTTCATTAGTTGTCTCCTCTCAACTAGCATATCCCAACTCCAGTTAAGGCCCTCATCACCTCTTACCTAGAGTACTGAAATAGCCTCCTAATTGGCCTTTTTGCTTCTAGTCTCTCTTTTCTTCAATTCAGCTTCCACACATGTCAAATTGCTTTAAAGTACAAGTCTGATTATGGTATTACCCTCACAAGAATCTTAAATGGCTTCCAATTGCCTCTAGGATAATATACAAATTCCTCAGCTTGACATTTAAAGTACTTCACAACGTGGACCTAACCTACATTTTCAAAGTTATTTCACATCACTTCCCTCCACTCACCCTACTTTCTTGTCAAATTGGCCAGTTTGTTATTCTTTTAGCTGGGCAAAATATTTCCTACCTCTGGACCTTTGAATAGGCTCCTCTCTCCAATATAAATGCATTCCTTTCTCATTTCTGCCTCTTGAGTCTTTAGCTTCCTTCAAGGTGCCAACACTAATGAGACATTTTTTTATTACTGTTAGTGTTCTCTCCTTCCTCAAATTATCTTGCACTTCCTTTATACCAAGGTTTATTCGTGTTTGCTTTTGTTTGCCCACTTCTATCTAGAAAAGTACTTTGAGCATAGGTTATTGATAAATCTTTTTCATTGACTTACGTCAGACACCAAAAAGGCAAAGCGAGAAATACATTTCCCCCTTATTGCATATTCCTAAAAGTGTCTAACAAAACACAGTATTAAAGAATGGCATATAGAATTAAAGAGAAAAGCACTTTATAATTTCTGCTGCTAGAATGACAGATGAATAGTCACTCATGTTAAAATGAATTTTAGTGTTATTCTGAGCCTTATGAAAACTATTGCCCAAAAGTCCCACAGAAAGAAGCAGCTTCATACACATGTGGAAAACAGATGATTATGGTGAGTTAATATATAGCTTTCAAGGCCTAAAGTAAACCATTCTGCCCTGTTCAATTTAGTCTAATAACCCTTTTTAAAGTATCTTTTAAACAGTCATTAATCCAACAAACACTATTAAGTGCCTGCTTTAGACCAGGCATAGCACTACACACTGGCCAGTATACACTATACAAAGATAAAAATGAATAGTCCCTCAAGGAGCTTGCATTGCACTAAGTGGAATGGTACATCCATAAAATCTCAACAGCAGGATCCAATTTGCAAGTTTGATTGGAAAAAACGTATAGTCAAAGAAATAAATGCAAAGTATAAGAAAATTAACATAAAGTAATTTGAAGGAGCATAGAATGCTATTAACTAGGGGATCAGGAACAGCTTATAAGAGGTGACAGCTGAACTGTATTTTGAAAGAAGCTTGAGATTCAATGAGAAGGAGGTGAAAAGTGGAATGCATTTCTGATATGGGAGACCGTTTGTACAAGGGTGGGGAGGTAGAGACTTAGTAACATGTATAGGAAAGTTTGAAAGGACCAGAAAATATGTGAAGGGGAACATTATGAAATAAAAATGCCAAAGCCAGTAGAAGCCAGACTGTTATTTCAGACAAGTACTTTAGTGTATCACCTTGTCTTGGACTTTCTAGCTTCATGCTTGAGTTTGCATGAGCTGAGCAAGTGGAACAGAAATCATTTTTCAAGTGTGAACATATTTTTGTGTTTTTGAAAATGGGGAAAAAATTCCATATAAACTCTTTCCCTTTTTACACTGCTTCAATGATGTATTATAGCTCCACCTTCTTTACCTTTCAGTTCAGTGGACTTCTATGTTTACCAGCCATAGCACTTCAGTCTCTAAGCTGTTGTGATCAAAATAATCTATTTTCTTCTGAGCACCCAATTCAATTCTTTCCAAGAGTCAATAATTGATTGTATTACTAGTCTATCCTGACTTCCCAATACTCAAAGAAGCTCTGGAAAGATGAAATATTTCCAGAAAGACCATCCTCTCATGAGATTTAAGAAAAGGATGGAATATACCATATGAATATGTTCTGAAGTGCCTACAGCCTATCAACAACAATATATATTTAAGGATATGTTTGGTGATGGAAACCCTGAACCAGTAAATACAACTGAAGGAGTAGGTCCATGAAGAATAATTTGCCTTCCAATTATTTTCTGCCTTCAGAACTTTTCTTGAATTAAGAGATTCAAACTTCTCAAAAAATAAACAAAAAAGTCTTAAGGCAGGATCTGTGGAGGGTGATACAGCAAGAAATGTTTTAGCTGCGTAATATTTGACTTTAGAATTTGCTATCAGAACTCCGAGAGTTATTAGAAAGTAGAAAAGCTAGCAAAAGAAATTCTATTTCTTCCTCAAAAGGTTTTAAAGAATGAATTGGATGGTTAATTTTCAGGAATGTATTAGGGAATTTGGAAGGAAGGAGATTGATCAAAAGGCATTTTAAGGTCTCTTCCTACCCAACAAAGTCTCTGTCGCTTTAAAAGAAATTCATAGCCAATTGCAAACTGGCAAAGTAAAGATGGGGAAACCCTTGGTTCATTCACTAGATTATAAAGGGTTTTCAGGGTAGCTTCACTCCCTGTGGCAAGCTTGCAAATTGAATCCTACTGGTGAGATTTTATGGATGTACTGTTCTGCCCTACTGGATTGTGGGTACATAAAGGTAAGATACATCTCTCATGTACAACTTGTGTCTCTCCCCAGAAAAATATTTCAGCACAGCATGAGAATGGGCCCTATACTTGAAGCAAGGACAGATCTGGATTCAAATACCACTTCTGATACTTACTATGTGACCAAGTCATTTAAGTACTTTGGGACTCTCTAGTCTCATCTATTAAAATGGGTATAATGATACATGTAATGCTTATATCACCACAAGTATTAGGAGGATCTAATGAATTAATGTGTCTGAAGTTATTTATAAATTGAAAATAATAATAACTTAATAACAATAAAAGTAATACCTAAGACTTTATAGCACTTTAAGGTTTGCAAAGCACTTTATCTCATTTGATCCTAACAATAATCTTGGGCTGTAGGTGATATTATTATCTCCATTTTATAGATGACAAAGCTGAAGGTGAGGGAAAATTAAGTGACTTGCCTAAGTTCATGTAGCTAGTAAATGCCTGAGTCTTCAAGATTCAAATGAAGCTCTTGCTGGCTCCAAATATTCCTTCAATTCACTGTACCACCAAGGGAATCAATTGTCTGTTAAATCCAACTAAATTTCACTGATACGGTTAACAAATCAGTCCTTGAAGCTCGAGCAAAGAAATCCTGCTATCTTGCTGAATATCTTCTTAGCACAGAGCAGTTGATACTGACAGTATTTCACTACTACATGAAACAAAAGTTGGTATGAAACCCCAACTGGAGTTGCCTGCCATTAAAAGCATATGATTAATTAAACTCTAGGTACATTTGGGGCATGGGAAATTGTGTTAGAAAAAAGTAACACTGACATTGTGACAACCTTTAGGAAAAAATGCTTGTGTGTTTTAATTATACATTCAATTAAATATGTATGATCTCCCAGAAACACCTGGGAACAGTTCCAGCCTCTAGCTAGACCTCTAGCCCCAAAGAAATTGAGTAGATTTTTACATATGAGTACCTCAAAAAGTCCTCATTATATACATATATATGTGTGTGTATATATATATATATATATACATATGTATGTGTATATATATATACATATATATGAATAATGTTTCTCAAAGTGAATTTTAGCTCAATTAACTTTATTTTTTTTAAATATTAGTAAAAATTTCCATGCAATACATATGTATCAGTTGAGTCAGCCAAGAGAGACTTAAGAAATATAAAAATTAAAATGTTCAATGTTCAAGGGAATAAAAGCCTAAATCTGTTTTTCTTACAGATTAAAGAGTTTCCTGTGTTTGATCTTTAAATATGGGTAATGTTAGAAAAATTTGTAATATCATTACTCTCTCAGTGGTTCTCAACCTTCCTAATGCCACAACCCTTTTAATACTCATATGTGGGCATATATAGGCGTATCTGCATGTGGGCGGATCCACCTGGAGACAGAGGAGCTGTGTCTCATTTCCCAAGACCATTGGAAATATGTGTTTTCTGATGATCTTAGGGCACCCCTGTGAAAGGGTCATTCAATCTCCAAAGGGGTCACAACCCACAGATTGAGAACCGCTGCTCTAAGCACTACTGTCTTTGTTGCAGATTGCTGCTGATTTTGACAAGGATGAAGTCAAGAAACAGACAAACCACATTATTTGGGATCACACAACTTAATAAATTGTCTAATTCAGACTATTGCTTAGTCTTCATAATCTAGTAAAACATTAGAACTTTAAAGCCATGATGTAATAGCCAAAAGTAGGATTGTGTTAACACAATCCCTTGTGGGATTTATGTAAGGTAGGAAGGGATTTATATAAGGTAATCTATGGTGATAGAAACAACAAGATTTTTTTGTGTGTGTGCTTTTTTGCAGCAGAGGGCAGTGAAGTTGGAATTAAATGACTTGCCCAAGGTCACAGGGTTAAGTAAGTGTTAAGTTTCTGAGGTTGGATTTGAACTCAGGTCCTCCTGACTCCAGGGCTAGAGCTCTATTCATGTGCCACCTAGCCACCCAACAACAACATTTGTTGTTTTGATAAAGGGAGATGTATAGTTGTAGAAAGAGTGAAGAGATCCCAGCAACCCTGGAAATCAGGTGGCCTCTCTGGCCTCAGTTTTCTCATCACTAAATAACAAGATTGAGTTAGACTTTGAGTTCCTTACTTTGAAATCTATAATCCTATTTTCCTCTCAGATAATACTTCCTTAATTAAATCTTCACATTTATGAATCAAAAGATCAATTTATTTTGGCACTTGTTTAGGTAGTGTGGTAAAAAGAATTATTTCACAAAATAGTCAATGTGGTCTGAATTTTAAGCAAACTGACTTACTTGTTGATCCTAACTCAACATGTTCAGAACATTTTGTTATTTTTCTCCTCATCCTCCTCCACCCAGATTCACTTAATGAATTCCTCTATTATTGTTTCTTATTCCAATATTGATTATTACATCCTCCCAGAGACCCAGGTTTTTACTGTTGCTGTCATCCCGTACTTAGTAAAGGAGTGTGTTTAATAAATTGGATTCAGTGCATAATACTTTCTAAGAAAACTAAAAGAATCTTAGAATTAGAAATAGCTTTAGAGATCATCTATTCCATCTCTTTCCTGAAACTTGAATTCACTCTATACCATCCTTGAGTGATTACCCTCCAGTTCCTGTTTGAAGACACTCAGTGACAGGGAACTCACCACCTCTGAGAACACCAGTCTACTTTTTGGTACTTCTAACTCTAGGATACTCTTCCTCATATTGAGTTAATATCTTCCTCACTGTGATTTTTACTGTAGATCCTGGCCTTGCCCTCAACCAAGTAAAGCAAATTTGACATTTCTTTTGTGTGAAAGATGTGTGAACAAAACTATCATGGCCCCTTGCTGAGGCTTTCTTTCTCTGATTCCTTTAACTGATCTTTCTATAGCATCTTTTCAAGTTCCTTCCCAAGAGTGGTTTATTCCTTTGGACACCTCCAGAATGTGGTGCCTAGGACCATGTAATATCCACTTCAGTAAACTGTGTTTTAGATATCAGATGAATTGAAAAAAAACTTAAATTAACAAATTAAGTGTCCTTTCATGGAACAGATAAAGATAAGAAGTCTTCATGTAGTTTAATGACTGCTTTAAAGTAGTTTAAGAATTTTGGAAAACAATGAAGATTCAGAAAGCAGTGGGAAAATATCTACCAATTTTCTGTTTCTCAAGAGACTTTGTATGAATCTGCTGTAGCTTTGCTCCATTAAATTTTGGGATGCTACTATATTATTTTCTTCAATATTATTTAATTAGATATATTTCATTAGTGTCTATAACCTTCCTATTGTTGGAGCAAATGTGAAAACTGAATGATGGAAAGAATATTTGAAAAGCATATTGTGAATATGGTTAACTACATATGGAAATTCTTTACTCTAATAGGACTTACTGTGTGTCTGTAGCATCTCTTACCCTACCCTGTGGTCATCTTAGTGTTACAGAAGGAAAGCCAAAGTGTTTTGTAAGAGTCAGCTGGTTTTCTGACTGTGGGGTTTCTGCTTGATTTATTGCTTGATAAAAAGAAACTAATTAAATCTAATTTACTGCTGGTACATGTTTATTGGGATATTGATATTTTATCATCAATTAGACTACAGTTTTAATCTCATTATCCTGATAGTTTTCTTTATTCCTTTATTGGATTATGGACACATTATTATCTGTCTATCCTACTATGTTCATAACAATGTCTCTCTTTTAAAAAAAACAAGGATATATATATATATATATATATATATATATATATATATATATACACACATAAACAATGGCACATATAGCAGACTAATAGTATATTAGTTGAAATTATGTGGTTATGCTATCAGAACATATTTTTCCAAACCATATATTATTGCTTCTTTATTACCTATAGCATAATTTTGGTGGTTCATAATCAGTCAAAGTGGCCAGGTGGCTCAGTGCATAGAGTACTGGGCATGGAGGCAGAAACACCTAAGTTCAAATCCAGCCTTAAGTCAGGAACTCACTTCAGACATTTATTAGATGTGTGACTCTGAGTAAATCACTTAACCTCTGTTTGCCTTAATCCACTGAAGAAAGAAATGACAAACCATTCCAGTGTCTTTGCCAAGAAGACCCCATAGAAGAAGACGTGAAACATGATTGAACAGCAATCAATCTCAGCCTCTTTGGTAAAGACTTATTTCTCATGTGTTTCATTTGGTCCTTTCAGTACTGCAGCTGATATTTACCACTCATTCTGAATATTCCTTGTAGATTTGTCCCCTAATTTGACCTCAAGAGCCTTCCATTTTTATTGTGCTCAGATATAATTGTACTTCTTACAAAATTTTCTAGATGTTTTTGGTAGCTATAAACTCATACATTCTGACCTTAATCTCAACCATTCCTATTCAAATAGAGATATGCTGTTAAAATAGAGGGAATGAATGTAAAATATTGATGAAGAATGGAAGGAAAGGTAGAATATGTTTAACATAACTCAAAAGGAAAACAAGTGGATAAAATTTTGAACTATTCCTGCAATCTCAACTCCAGAATTAATTTAAGAAGGAAATATGGGAATTAGACTCTGTATTTCTTTTTTATTACTAAAACTTAAATGCACAATAGGAAAAAAAGAAACATATTATAAACTTAAATACAAAATAAGAAAAGAAAAAAAATGTTGTGCACAGCAGAATGATAGGATCCAAAATACATAGCAATAAATTTTCACTTCAAGAAAGCCTATATAATAAATACTACCCATTATGTTGAAAGCTTTCCATATTCTTTCCCTAATGAATTTTACTTCTGATCTTTGTTTTTTTATATTTGTGTGTACCTCATTTTCTATCCCTCCTAATTGCTCTACTTTACTTCTACCCATTACTTTGCCCTCTTATTACTTAACTTACCCCCCCACTCCTTCATTGCCCTACACATTCCCCTCTAAAGTTCACTCCCTTATTTTCCCAAGGATTCCTCCTTTGTTCTCTCATTCCCAATAATCTAAACACTCTTCTATACTCCCTCCTTTAACCTATTACCCCACCCTCCCCTCTAGAAATCCCATCCTTATCTTTTCCCCCCTCCCTTGACATTTTATTTCTTTCTGAATTTAGAAGATTTTTATACTCTTGTAAATATATATGCATTGTTTCCTCCTGAACCCAATCCCAGAGAAAAGAGGTTTCCAATATTAACAGCCCTCCTCCCCCATTTAATTCCTCTATGTTGGTTTTTCTTCTTACATCTCATTGTTTATGATAATTATTTTTTTTAGCTGTTTTCCTAAATGGTTTTACTTTTAAGGTCATATCACACTCAGCTCTACTCCAACCTTTCTTATGAACTACCCAATTACTAATAATAATCTTAGACATGTGTTTTGCATTTTACATAAATGAAAGCTAAACATTCTTTCTTTATTTAGTCCCTTGTAAGTTAGTCTTTTGTATGCACCTTATATTTCTCTTGGCTCTTGTAGGTCAAATCTTCTATTAAATTCATTGTTGTTGTTATTAACAAAATCCTGAAAGTCTGACAGTTCATTAAATGTCCACTTTTTCATTCAGGATTAGACTTTGCTTTTCTGGGTATGATATTTTCAGTTGGAACCCCAGTTCTTTTACTCTTGAATAGTGTTCTAAGACCTGTGGTCTTTCATTGTTGCCATTGTTAAGTCTTGTGTGATTTTAATTGTGGCAGTGCCATGTTTGTATTTTTTTTTCTTGTTGTTTGTAATTTTTTTATACTTGAGCTGAGGGTTTCCAAATTTGACTATAAGATTCCTTTGCATTTTCCTCATAGGACCTCTTTCAGGTGGTGAACAATGAATTTTTTTTTCTATTCCTACTTTCCCCTCTTGTTCTATTACTTTGGAACAATTTTCTTTAATTATTTCTTGTATTATTGTATCCAGATTCTTTTTTTGATCATAGCTTTCAGGTAGTCCAATTATTCTTAGGTTTTTTCTTCTTGATTGGTGGTCCAGATCAGTTGTTTGCCTTATGAGATGTTTCACATTATCTCCTGTTATTTGGTACTTCATGTTTTGTTTTATTATTTCTTTATTTCTTATAATTTTGCTGATTTTATCTTGCCTAATTCAGAATTTCAAGGAGCCACTTTCTTCCTTAAGGTCCTAGATCTCCTTTTCTAATTGGTTAGCTTTCTTTTCATAATCTTGTTTTTCTTGGATTGTTCTTATTTATTTTTTTTAGTTTTTCCTCAGTCTCTCTCATTTGACTTTTAAAGTCTTTTTAGAAGTTCTTCTATGAATTCTTTTTGGACAGGTGAACATTTGATGTTATTTTTTGGGGTAAAAGAGGGTTTTTTCTTGATTTAGTATCCTTCTCTGAATATGAACCCTAGTCTTCTTTATTCTCATAGAAACTCTCTATGGCTGGATACTTTCTCCTTTACTTCTGTATTTTTTTAAAAAATTGTAATAGCTGAGTTTTTTAATCACATCTAGTTCTGGGGTATGAGATATGGTGGCTCTGTCCTCAGATCCTCCTTCAAATCTCCCCTGTGGCCTGGAACCTAAACTGAGACATCTATCCCCACAGCTAGCAGCATCCCACTGCTTCTGCACTTACCAGGCTTGTACTGGTTCTTTCTTACCATGGCTGGCCGTGTCCCCACAACACAGCTGGGACTGGCATTGCTTGTCAGCAGAGGTTCCCTAGGTCTTCTCCACTCAGACACCCAATTCCCTTAACTGTCCTTGGGGTAAAAATTCCTTCAGTTGGGGCCATAGAAGCTTCCCAATTTAGCAAACCCCAGGGTTTGCTACTTGTTCTTTAAGTGGAACTAGGACCTAGCCTGGAGGTGTTTGCTCTTTACAGGGACCAAACCTTATCCTGGGATTTTTCTTCAGATTTTCTCTATTTATTCCAGGAGGACCTTTAATCTACTCCTATTCTTATTTAATTTTAGCACTCTATATTCACCCATGAGGTACTATTTCATCTCTTTTGTTGGGGAAAATCTTGAGAGCTTGGAGTTTTCTGACCTACTCTTCAGTCTTCCCAGAATCCTCTCCTGGATTTGTTTCTGAGGTAAAAATTTTTTTGTTGGCAATTATGTGTAATAATTGGGCCAATAGACTAGGAAAAGTTTTATAAGTGTGTGTGGATCACCACATAATGCATCATTTTATTGGATTATGGAAATATATATGTACATATATATATATATATACACACACATATATGTACATATGTGTATGTATGTATGTGTGTGTTTATGTATATTTATTTCCATTATAGAGTTAATCTGTTTTTCACCTCTCATGAAAGTACCTGGAGTTTTTATTTGGGATAAAGCCTTCTGGAGATAGGAGGTGGAATACATAAGGGCAAAGTAAAGTGATTCATCTTTTCCAGCTGCCTCCTACTTCCAACTTCCTACTCATCATGGAGTGTTTCTGCCAGAGAGGGACAGGTAGGACAGAACCTTTGAGCACAGTCCTATGGTAGACAAGTGTATATTTGGGAAACTCTTGATAGGGAGAGTAATATTCCCTTCTGTCTTTAGGGAGTGGAAGGTTAAGATCTGTAATTTCATTGATAAATAGGGATTCCAAGTGAAAAAACTACCTCTGTTGTTAAAGATTAGCATCCCCTCTTCAAGGACTTGGAGAGTTTCATGAGGCAAGGGGAAATTAAATGAGTTGCCTGGGATTACAAGCTGCATGTGCCAGAGGCAAGAACTCTAACCCATCAATCCTCCTGATTCCTAGGCAGTCTCTTTATTCACTTTAAAATATTGCCTCTCCCTTTCACGCCTATGGGGATGAAATAAGGGGGTGGGCAGGTCTATTTGCAAATATTTTTAAATTTAATTCCAGAAATATAAACCACATTGTAAATAACTGAGGCAATGAAGTTATTGTTATATATGCACATGTATACATATATGCATGCATATGTATGCACTCATAGACCTGACAAGTAACTACTTAATTCATAGAACCTCTAATGTGTCAAATATGGAAAAAAATCATATCTAATGTCATCTAATAATATGGAAGTTTTGATAGAGTAATACTAACAAAGTTAAAAGTATGTTTGTTTGTTTTTTGCTTTGCATAGTGTTTTGCTTGAATTTGTATCTGTAGTCCTTATTGTGGCATCTATCATACGTAGTAAATATTTAAAAGCTGGTTGACTTGCCTGCTTGCCTCTGAGACCAAGTAGAATAAATTTAGTCATTCTTTTAAATAAAGTCACTTTCAAATATTTTAAGACAGTTCTAATGACCCTGCTAAATGTCCTTTTCTTCAAGCTAAACATCCCAATTCCTTTAATCATATGAATTACATGGCTTCTAATTCCTTCACTATCCGGTTCACTTTTCCCTTGATGTGCTACAGCTTTCCAGTGCTCTTCCTAATATGTGGTCTATAGAAGTAGAGTTGGTACTCTACATGGGGCTTGATCAATGTAGGGTACACTTTGCTCATTTGTGGCATTGGGCTTCCCTTCATACCACTCAATATTGCATTAGATTTTTCACAGTACTGTGATATGAATTAGATTCATTTTGAGCCTGAAACCTATTAAACATTCACATCTTTTCATGTTAACTACATAGCCATACTTATTGTATGCAACTGAAGGAATTTGCCTTTATTTCTATGAACATTTCATGCTATTAGGCATTACCCATCATCCTAATGTGTCTAGATTGTTTTTTGCATCTTTACTCTATGTATCCCAAGTATTATTTATCTATGTTAAATGCTCTAAAGATTATACAATTTTGGCATATATGCTCTGCTAGTGATGTTGAAAAGACAAACCACTTTTTGTTGTTTATAAAACTGGTATCATTACAAAAGGATATACTTCTATAGTATATAATCACATTATGTACTTCAAAATGCTTATCAAAGTATTTTGCAAAAAGTAAACACCCAAAATATCTTTTAAATGAATGCCTAAGATAATACTTAGTTGCTAGCAGTCAATCAAAGATAGAAATATCCTTTGGAGCAAGAATTAAAGCACAGATAAGAATATAGTTTCAAATGGGAATCATCTTTCTCAATATCACTTCACTCATTAGCACTCTATTTAAAATCTTTTATCATATTATTTTACTTGTGGTACAATTTGTAATAGAATCTCTTCTTTCCATTCAGAAATGTGAAAGAAAATGTCCGGTATCCAAAGTTTTTGCCTCTGTTTCAGTCCTGCTAAAGAATGTGAAGTTTTCCTTAATAGAATCATAACCTTTCTCATGTTTATATAAATGATTATTTTTTTTGAATTTGGGATTTTGTCACTCACAAGTTCTGAAGACAAGGCATTCTTAGACTCTTTATCCCCTCCATCTTCCTTTTTAATAGCCCCTTTCAAGGAGACATGTAGTGATTGTTCCTGATTTTTCATCTTCTTCTTTATTACAAAAAGATTGAACATGATATAAAAATGTGTGTGTGTGTGTGTGTGTGTGTGTTGTAGCTGGTATTTATTCCCTGATGTTACTTGTGATCACCTCTCTTCTTAGTATCTTCTCTCTTGGATAGGGCTCAAGACTCTCTCAGTTGAATTCCTTTTTTTTTAAACACATACAATGGAAAGTTATATACAAACTTCTGTTGTTGTTTTCTAAAGGTACTTGATACATTTGGCAACTTCCAAATTGATTGATATACATTCAAAGCTAGAGAATAGTTATCTTAGTAGTTGAAGTTGAAACTAAAGAAATAGAGTTTGGAAGGTAGGAGGAAGGAAGTTTTTCCATGAATATAGCATAGGCTAGGTAAAAGTTCAGAAATGGAATGATGAGTGCGGGGCTGACTAGATGGGGCACTGATCAGACTTGATCTGCATTAGCTTGAATATGAAAAACAAAGACAGTGACTGGCTGGTCTTTGAATCTATATTCTCAATTAGAATGATGATTAAATAGAATTTTGTATTATGCTATAGTTATTTCGTGTATGTCTTTTCAATACGAGTATAAGTTTCTTGAATGTAGAGATGTCTTCTATTGGATCCAAAGGGCACTGGCAACTTGTATCTGACTGGAGGGGAAGTAGGAGCTTTATGCAAGTTACTATGATCAAAGTAGCAGGCATGGGAAATTGTTCCAAAGATAGATGACAAAGTTATGAGGAGTGAGAGAAGAATAAACATTGGTAGGTCAGAATGAAGATTGTATAGGTTTATTAATGTGACAGTTTGGGTATCATTGAGTTATTTAATAATTGGATCAGAAAGGGAAAAAAAAGCAGAATTAATGGTATTACAGAGAAAGTGATGAGGTCTGTGAGTGACAGAGCAAAAGATAGTGACTATAGTCCTGAGGTTTTATACATCAATGACAGGTAGCACTGACCAATGGAGATGGAGAAGTAGCAGAAAATTGTATTGCAGCTTTCCTCTTTGGGATCTTGGATGTCAGGTTTCATATGTTCAATCAAATATGATATTTTTGCAGACGACTCTCAAATATGAATAGCATCAACCACTTTCCTCAATTCCAACCACTTACTGATAGTAAATCTGTCATCTTGGCAATTTGCTTTATTTCTCATTCCCCATATCAATAAGTTACCAAGTCTTGTTGATCCTGCCACAACATTTCTTTCATCCACCTCTTATATGACCTTGTATCTACCATTCATATGACAATTATTCTAGTTCAGGTCCTCATCACCTCTTATTTAGAAAACTATAATTAGTCTTCTAATTGGGCTCCCTGAGTTCACTCTCTCCTCTCTTAAATTCTTCTCAGCTCCCAATATAATAGCTTTCATTTATTTATTTATTCATTCATTTATTTATTCATTCATCTATCCATCCATCTATCCATCCATCCATCCATTCATCTATAGTTTTCAACATTCATTTCCGCAAGAGTTTGAGCTACAGATTTTCTCCCCATCTCTGCCCTACCCCCCCCCAAGATAGCAAGCCTACTGAATACCCCTTCCTTCAATATGTTCTCTCTTATATCCTCCCTCATCCACCCCCAATTTTCTTGTAGGGCAAGATGGATTGTTATACCCCATTGCCTGTGTATCTTATTTCCTAGTTGCATGTAAAAAACAATTTTTTAATATTTGTTTTTAAAAGTTTGAGTTCTAGATTCTTTCCCTTCTATCCTCCTTACCCACGCTACTGGGAAGACAAGCAATTCAATGTAGGTTGTACATGTGTAGTTACACAAAATATTCCCATAGTAATTATATCATAAAAGACTAACTATATTTACCTCCATCCTATCTCACCTCCCACTTATTCTATTTTCTCCTTTAACCTGTCTCTTTTCAAAAGTGTTTGCTTCTAACTACCCTCTCTCCCAATCTGCTCTCCTTTCTATCATCCAAATTCTTATCCCTTTCTTCCCCTCCTTTCCTGTATGGTAGGATACCCAATTGAGTGTGCATTTTATTCCCTCCTTAATCCAAATTCAATAAAATTAAGGTTGACTCATTCTCTTTCACCTTCCTGCTCTTCCTCTCCATTGTAACAGTTTTTGGTTACCTTTTTCATATGAGATAGTTCACCCTATTCTATCTCTCCCTTTCTCCTTCTTCCAATATATTCCTCTCACACCTCTTAATTTTAGTTTTTAGATATCATCCCTTCATATTCAACTGATCTTGTGCCCTCTGTCTATATATACATGTACACACATATGTATACATACACACATATACCCTCCTATACCTAGATATATATATGTATATGTGTATATATATTTATATATATATATATATTTATACACACACACATATACATATATATTCCCTTCAACTATCCTCAGACTGAGAAAAGTCACATGTGTCACAGTTATCATTTTTCCATGTAGGAATGTAAATAGTTCAACTTTAAGTTCCTTATGATTTCTTTTTTCCTGTTTACCTTCTCATGCTTCTCTTGCTTCTTGTAGTTAAGTCAAATTTTCTGTTCAGCTCTGGTTTTTTCATCAAGAATACTTGAGGGGGCGGAGCCAAGATGGCGGCATAGAAGCAGCAACACATCGCAGCTCTCACATAGCCACCCCAAAATACCCATAAAATAGGACTCTAAA
>CM053583.1:94059854-94080812 GCA_028627135.1 Pseudochirops cupreus | reverse complement strand
GAATTCTTTCAATTTCTATTTTGCCCTCTGGTTCTAAAATAATTTCTTGAAAGATGGTGTCTAGGCTATTTTTTTGATCATGGCTTTCAGGTAGTCCAATACTATTTTAATTATCTCTTCTGGGTCTGTTTTCTAGGTCAGTGGTTTTTTCAAGGAGATATTTCACATTGCCTTCTATTTTTTCATTTGTTTGGATCTGTTTGATAGTATCTTGACTTCTCATAAAGTCATTAGCTTCCATTTGTTACAATCTAATTTTGAATCTAATTCTCTTCAGTGAGTTTTTGAAATTCCTTTTCCACCTGCAAATTCAGCTTTTTTAAAGCATTCTACTCCTAGCTTTTTGGGCCTCTTTTGCCATTTGAGTTAGTCTAATTTTTTAAGGTGTTATTTTCTTCAGTCAGATTGTTGACTCTCTTTTCATGATTTTCTTGCATCACTCTCATTTTTCTTCCTAATTTTTCCTCAACTTCTCTTACTTGATTTTCAAAGTCCTTCTTGAGCTCCTCCATGGCCTGTAACTAATTCATATTTTTCTTGGAAGCTTTTGATGCTGGAGTTCTGAATTCATTGTTTTTCTCTGTTTCATGCTTTGATCCTTATTGTCCCCCAAAAAGGATTGTATGGTCTATTTGTGCTTCCTTGCTCATATTGCCAGCCAATACTTGACTTCTGAGCTCTTTGCCATGGTAGTCCTCTGCTTCCATATTGCAGAGAGCTATGTCCCAAATTGCTAGGGGTTCTTTAGCTGCCAGAGCTATTAGGAGGGAGCCCTCTCTGCAGCCCCCACGTGTTCTGGCACATTGGCCCCACACCTCAGGACCACCACCCAATACCGGATTCAGATCCAAGCAGGTTAAAGCAAGAGTGATTACCCTCTGAATGGCTGCTTGGTTCCCCTATAGTCTGCAGGCAGGAGCTCTTGAGACATCCAAGTGGTAGCAGCTACAGCCTCCATGCCTCTGCTGCTTCTCACCCTGGTGGAAGGGCAGGACCACACTCTTCATTCCCCTTTTCCCCTTTCCAACAGAGTTCCACACTGACATTTTACCTTCTCTTGGGCAGTTTTGGGTTGAGAAGTCTGGAAACTGTCACAGCTGCTAGTGATTACTCCTTATGTTTCTATTAACTAAATGTCAGGCTTACAGAATGATTTGTTCACAATACTCCTGTGACGTTGGTTATACAAGTATAATTATGGCCATCTAAAGATGGTATAGTTAAGAAGGCTAGAGAGGTTGTGATTTTGGGGGGGATTCCCAGCTCACAGGAACCAGGATTAAAATCTAGGTATCCTGACTCTTGGTATTCTCTCCATTGCGGCACCTAGTAAAACGTTCTTAGAAATTAGCTGAAAAACATTACTTGGTGAAATAAAAGAATGACTCTACAGATGAAAAGGTTGTCTAATACAATTTCTGATCAAAACCATGCTTGAAATTCTAGTTTATTGGAAGAGAGAACAGAAGGACTTAGGGAAGGAAATTTGTTGAACTATTTCCTACATTATTTTTCATTTTTCTTGCTTTCACTGAACATTTCAGCATCTGTGATGTTTCCTTTTTATTTCTAGGAATTGATAGCAAAAAGAGCTAGTATAGTGTGGCATTATGGATGCTAAAGGATCTGAGGTGATGGCAACATAGTGAATGCAAGAGTTCAAGGGTAATGGAAACTAAAAAAAAAAAGAACCATGTGATTTGGTGACAGAGTATTAGTGTCTTTGAATAGTGATATTTGTAAGTTTGTCAATAGAAGGGATGCTGATATGTGCAAGAAAAACATAAGTGGGGGAGGGGGATGAATTAGGGTTGACTTAGCAAAAACTTCCTGATTTGCCTTTGGTTAAATACTTATGCAATCATTATTCCAATTATGGTAATAACTAGAAACACCAATGCTAGGGAGAGAGGAAAATTTTTATAGAGATACTTATTGTAGCTTACTTGGCTGATTTCTTTTCTATGATAGGAAATAATATTATTACCTATTTTAAGGGCTTCTTTCTCCTTTATTCCAAAATAGTACCACTGTACTATGGAATGGCTATATCCTAGTAAACAACCTCTTCCTTGGAGGTGGGAGAGATGGGAAATAAATCATCAAGAAGGATTTCAGTGCCAGAAATGAAGGAAGTTAGGAAGACAGAAACAAAGCAATAAAAATCCATGAGACTACCTTTGCTTTATTTCGATAGAATAATGAAAGCAAAAGAAAGATTATAAGGATTGAGTAATTGGAATAAAAGTGATGGCACATTACAGTTTCAATAAGATTAGCAAAAGGAAGGGAAAATGGTGGATAAAATTTTCAGGATCTCGCAAAATCTTGTGATTTTTTTAAATATTAGGGTGAAGGGTGGCTACTCCTGTTTGTAGACAGAGGGGAATGAGTCATCTGAAGGGAAGAAACTGAAGACACCAAAGAGAAAAAGAGATAGATCAATGAATAAATTAATGAAAGAATTTAATAGGTACCTACTATGTACTTGGCATAATTTTATGTTGTACAGGAGATGCAAAAAAAAAATGTGTAAAATCTTTGTCCTCGAGAAATCTACCTTATAATACTAGGAGAGCTGATATACACAGGGGAGTGGTGAACAGGGAAGGAAATTTTGGTTTGTAACTTGCCAACACGTCCACAAAATCTTATAGTGCGGTTTTAATCTTTAATAACTTCAAAGCTGTAAATGCTACAAATTTACAAAAACACTTGAAAAGTTAATTATTTAGGTGTTTTAATATTGATAAGTTTTTTTTTATTAAAATTCAATCTAACTACCATCTTCTGCTTTACAAAATTCCAGTTGATTTTCAAACTTTATAAAAACTTTTATTGATTGCTGCTCAGTGACTCAAAGAATTGAATTCACAGTCCTAGCCTTAAGATTATGCATAGAATGAGGTTTTGATGTAAACTCCACATGAAAAAGTCTGATAGAGGTGAATCAGGTGACTGAGCTGGCCAAGCAAGAGGAATCCACCATTCTAAGTACCATCCAGAAACTCTCATACATGTGTTTGTTGCATGAAAGAGGGCCCCATTTTTAAAAATTAAAATTTACTATTAAAAATTAAACAAGTATAATGAATTGAAACCATTAAACTTTCAAATGGATTTTTAAAGTTTGCAATGTTTATTCTTCTGAAGGTATTAAAGCTTAAAATTGCACTAAAACTTTTTGGAACACCCTATATATACACCTACAAGATGACTTTTTATTTCTGTATATGAACAAATGTATCCTACTTCCATTTCCATATTTTACTCCCACCCCCAGGGATAGTAACATCCTTGAATAGTTCATCATCAGATAGTATTTTTCCATATTCTCAGCAGAATTATTGTAAGATGGGCTATAAAAGCAAAACCCAGCCAGATTCAGTTCCTTTTCTCAATTACCTTCAAATCTAGATTGAACAGCTATTCCCCCATCCCACCTTGCATGGAGTGCTTAAATCACCAAATGCGCTGTAAAAGTTTCAGGGAAAGGAGTGTGGATCCAAAGATCATGAATGGTACTATGTTACAAAAAAAAATCATATGTACGGAGTCTACCTTCCTGACTCAAAATTTCATTACATCCCTTCGTCTTTACCTTGCTCATCATTTATATACTTGTGAATATGTACAGATATATCTCCCTCCTGTAGTCATTCCCTTAACCATTTGCAACACATGAACCAATTTCATTATTTGTATGCAAGAATGCAGCATAGCATTTAATTAACGGTTAGGAGATTAGGGTTATAGAGTTGGATCTTCCATTCTCTAACTATATTACCTGAGACAAGACACTTAGGACCTCTGTGCTTCCCAGGTCCTAGAAAAAGAGAGGACCAAACTACCTGCTTTGTGATCTTTATTTTCATCTAGAAAAATCTATTACTCCATACCGAACTTCGGCTGTCACTCTACCTGAAATGTTCTTCACTCTGGCTTCCTTCAAATCCTAGCAAAAAAAAAAATCTTGCTTTCTAGAGAAAGCCTTCCTCAACCCTTCTTAATTTTGGTGCTCCCCCTTGTTTATTATTTCCTATTTATCCTGTATGTAGCTTATTTGTACATAGTTGTTTACACATTGTTTTCCCCCATTAGATGGTGAGCTCCTCAAGGACAGGGATTGTCTTTTGCCTTTCTTGGTATTCCCAGTGCTTATGTTATTGACTAACTCATTGACAGTAGAGGGCACTGTGCTGGTTATAGAAGTATAAGACATGGACCCTGCTATAAAGGGTCTTAGTTCTGCGCCAAAATCGTGAGGAAATGACATAGTGTATCTGAGGAAGGTGATGCCTTATGCTGGAGAAATTCTTCATGGCGCTGAATTTGGTATGTTGCTGAAATGGAAAACCTATCATCATGGAGTTCAAGGTGCTTCTGTGGTCTCTAAGAGGAAATAGAAGAGATCAGTAAAGATATGGGTTTCTTTTACAATGGGAAATAGATCTCTGTTTCATGATGATGAAGTCCTCCTGAATAAAAAGAAATGAAGAGCTTTGGGGAGGGCTGACTCTAGGGATAAGATCTGTCAGGGAAGAGGGGGAAGCCCATGAAATTCTATGCTGAACTCTCTTCTACACTGGCAGAAACACCCTCTCTTCTCCTATCCATCTTTCACATTGCAGCAAATCTTCCACATGCACTGTGTTTATCATGTTCCTCCCTCAAAACCATGACTGACAGTCTCCTTAGTCTGACATGTAAGGCCCTCCAAGCTGCCTTTATAGGTGTATGACAAATATTTTCTTCCCTTCATATGTTTTATTCTCCAGTGAAATTATACTCATCATGGTCTTCCCTTCTTCTATGTTCTTGTTTGCTCTGTCATCAATGCGTGATGTGGGTACAATGGAAAGAATATTAGTGCAGAGTCAGAAAACCAGGCTTCAAATCCAAGTAACTTTCCCTTATTCAACCTGAGGTTCCTAATCCCTGAAGTAGAAGGAAAGAACCAGACACAATATCTATGGTCTTTCCCATAGCCCTTTGATTCTATTGAAAAGCCCCATGAATCCATTCTTTTCTAATGGACCTTTGTTCTGGGAATACTCAGACTCTAAATAAAGGGTTCAGCCTTTTTCCTTTATTTTATCTCTGGTTCATTACTGCAAGCCCTCCCTGCCACTCCAGAGTAGACCTTTGAGTACAATTTCTTTAATAAAGCTTAGGTTGGGCTCTCTCTTAAAGACATTGACAGAGTCCATTATACTACAGAAGGATACTCAGTTAAAGAAGAAAAAAAAAATGAGGTACTCAACTTCAAATGAAATGCATAGAATACAAAAAACACATAAGTACACCTTGACAAATACTTAAACTGTGATACAATCACCCTTCACTCCTATTATTCTTTCCCAGGAAATTGATATTAAGAACATCAAAACCTGAAATGCTCTGTGGGACCACTGAACAGCTCTTTCTTCCTCACTTTGGCTTTGCACTGGCAGAACTTACTTAAGGTCCACATTAGGGGCCAGGGCACCACTTGGGTTGAGCCTCCAAAGAAGCATTGTAGTAACTGTAGGGAGAAATTTGTAAAGGGCAAGTGGCATAACTAAAGAACCCAGGAATCCTTGAAAACCCAAGGTATCGAGCTGTCAGGTTCCAGATGCCCATTTCTCATGGGAACTGTTCTGTAACACATGCTTAAGGAAAGCAATCGAAAGTAATAGAGGCAGCCAGAGAATGTAGGTCTAGTCTCATGTGCTTATTGCCATGCGCAGGTGGTTGCCATTGCTAGCCCCAGAAAGGGGAAGGAGAATTCCATTCCCCATCTCATGAGGAGGCCAAGGGAGACTCCCAAGCTACATGCTCAGAAGAGAAGAAGATACTGAGAGTAGACTTTGTTTTCCTCTGGTACCCACAGAGTGGGAGATTCTTTCTGCTCGGTGCCCAGTCCTCTTTGACACTTTACTCTTTCACAGGGGATCAGGAAGGTTCCAGGTGCCAAGGCACATATTGGAGGTAGCAAATGCCCTAGCCAGGATAAATCATTACTTGCTCCTCACTACAGAGATTTTCCCCTTCCTTCAAGACCCATCTCAATCTCAAATAGGCAGTTAGGTAGTACAGCAGATATAGCGCAGGACCTAGAGAGACAGAATGAATTGGACTGAAATCTTGCCTCAAACACTGAGTAGCTGTGCAAACTTGGCCAAGTTACCTAAGCTCCCTGGGCCTCAATGTCCTCATTTGTAAAATGGGGATGACAATAATATATATCTCACAGGATTGTGGTGAGGATGAAATGAGTTAACTCATGTAAAGCACTTAAAGCACTATGCAAATGACAGCATATTTAATATCATTTTTATAGCCATTATTTGATCTCTTCCCAAAAGTCTTCCCTGATGCTTCCAACTGGGAGTGATCTATTTATCCCTGAGAGTGTTTTCTCATAGTACTTTTTGTAGACATCTCCTTTGCATCAATCCTTTACATTATATTACCATTATTTTTGATTGCCCACAGCTTATCTACTTGATTATACCTTGACAGTATAGCTGTATTTTATTCCTCCTTGTACCCCCTAGTATAGTGGCCTAGTATAATGCCTTGCAGTCTTATCGGTGTGGTTATTCCTTGCAGTGATGTATAGCACATTGTACCTGTGCTTGAGGGGACTCTCATCCATGTCTTTCTATAAACCCAAAGAGACTTTTCCTCCTATCCTAATGTGCTGGGAGTCCTCCAACAGGTCTCTTGGCATTCAACTGTTATCAAATGCTCAGGTTCTCACCCTTGCTTTTGCCAGAATGCTGGCCTATCTTTTTATCCAGTCATATTCTACTTCTCCATGATCCTTTATTTGAAATGGATTGTAGGCTGCTCATACAGACCATGCACATCTTCATCAACCTCTGGTTATTCCCAACTGGAAGTATTCCCAGCTGTGTTGTTCCATGACTCATAATCATATAATATCATCTATTTTTAAAATTGATTTATTTACTTTTAGTTTACAAGATTAAGTTCCACAATCCCTTGAGTTTCAAATTTTCTCCCCTCCCTCCTGCCCCCCCCCCATGGTGGCAATATCATCTATTTTTTTTGAATAGGAGCCTTTGTTCAGGGAGAAGCATGTGTCATTAAGAGAATTTCACTTAATACTTGTTGGTTTGGTTTTACTGTTAGTCTGATCTCATTACTGTGGAGAGTTCTCAGGGATGAAATTCCACTTAGTAATTCAGATTGGCATTTTCTTGGCAACCTTTACTTTCAGACAGTTGATTGAGTCACTGAGAGGGTAAGTGACTTTTGCCTAGTTTCAATTGTTATGCAGAAGAGGTAAAATGGGCCCAGGTCTTCCTAGTTTTGAGGCCAGCTCTCTATGTACCATGACATTTTGCAAATAAATATATCATTTTATTGACTTAAATTCTCTAATTTCTTAGATTCTAAGCTGTTCCTCATTCCAGAATGCAACAGCATAACTTTTATCTTTCAATGCTTTGGATGAATACAGTTTATTATATGCTCATTAAATTGCATGTGTGTCCACATATATATATATATATATACGTGTGTGTGTGTGTGTATGTGTGTGTACACACATACACACACACACACACACAGGGAGGGAGGGGAAGCTAGGTGGTATACTGGGTAGAGAACTATACCTGGAGTCAGGAAGAATTGAGTTTAAATGTGGTCACAAACACTAGCTATGTAATCTTATTTTTTTTTTTTGCTTTTTTGGAGGGGGAAGGGAAGGGCAATTAGGGTAAAGTGACTTGCCCAAGGTCATATGGCTAGTAAGTGTTAAGTGTATGAGGTGAGATTTGAACTCAGGTCTTCCTGATTCCAGGGCCGGTGCTCTATTCACTGTGCCACCTAGCCTCCTCCTAGCTATGTAATCTTGAACAAATTACTTAACCTTTATTTACCTCAATTTGCTCAGCTGCAAAATGGAGACAATAAAATCACCTTGCGGGATTGTTGTGAGCATCAACTGTGATAATATTTGTAAGAAGTTCAGCAGATAGTATAAGTTATATAAATGCTTATTTCTTTCTCTTCTCCCACTAAGTTTCTGTGGATACATCTAAAACAGTGAAATATTCAGTGCTATCAAGGTCTCTACATTCCCATGCACAGGTGGGGGAGACAATAAACAGAGGGAAGTGATAGTCAGATGAGTTCTATTGTTCCTGAGAAGGACAGGGGTGGTTCCTAAGGTGCAGGTAAATTCCTGATTGACATTCCCTTTCCAGAAGCAGAGGTAGCAATGCATCCAGGCAATGCTCCAGTATACATGAATGATGGTAGTACAATGAATCCCCTAAAATACATGAGACTGCCCTGTATTTGACTTTTTATCCAAATATCAAATAATTCTGTTAAGTCTTTTGTAAGGTTAACAGCAAGAACACAACATAGATTATTTTTATGTGAGCTACATAGGACTCAAAGGAAAGGATTCATTCATTTGAATCCTATGCTCTTAGCACCACATGTAGAGTTATTGAGGGTACATCACACTGACAGCATGTTCTATTATGAATGCTGCTTAAATTACATTGGGTTTTTTATACATTAGTGCTTTTTATATCAAAGCTATATCTTGTAATTGAGAAGAGTTTACCAGAAAAAAATTTAAAATGCAATCTGTGTCCTGAAATAGGTTTTTTGATTGATCTATAGATAAAATGTTACCAATAAGATAAGGTCTTTTCATCTTGTAATGGCCCTATTACTATCATATCACAATTCTTCATATTCAATGCACAAGACTGTAATATCAGAACAGGAGATTGATGTTACTGCCACTGTTGAAATATTAGGTTTGGACTATAGTTCACTCTGTGGTGACATGAAAAGTTCAAGGCATCACAGCTCTGACAAGATTTGCTCATTATTTAATTAGGCACTGATAGCTCTCAGCAGAAATTCCTGGACCTATGACAGAATCATTGCTGATCAGGAGGCATACGTCATTCAAAGGGTCAGTGTTAAAGGTGCCACATAGTACAAATTTCATTTTAGTACCCTGCAAATGGCAGCCTATTTCAGCTCCTGAATCCACAGAGTAATGCACCCAGGGTTCTACTTTTCCCTGTTCACTTCCCTTTTTGTTCTCACTGCACACATTTAAACATCATATAAAGATGCAGCCCAGGAGGTAGCCTGGTATAGTGAAAAGATCACAGGATTTGGAGTCAGTGAGCCTGGATGTGAATCCAAGGTCTATTACTTGGCAACTCTGTGGAGCTGGGCAAATAATTTCACCTTTCTTGACATCAATTTCTTTTCTGTCAGATGGGGATTGAGGACAGGATACAGCTAGGTCCCATTAGGGTAAAGTGGTGGCGTTATTCAATTTTACATTTTATGTTTCCATTGGACTGGAACCAATTATCATATTTTGCATGATTATAATTTCCAACAGTACCAACTCAAATACATGAGACTACTTCATGAGATTCTTCATTTGCACTAATTGGGACCTAGTTGTACTTGTAACAGTCACCTCCCAAGTGTATTATAAAGATGGAATGAGATATTGGATGTGGAGTACCTTCTAAATAAGCACTATAAAATTGTGAACAATTATTATAGATCAAATTTCAGAGACAATTTCTCTTAATTTGGTAGGTAACACAGATGTATTTCATGTAAATTGGAAATCACTTGATAGAATAACAGAATCTCTGAGTGGGATGGAACTGAAGTACATGGCCTCCAATCTGTTTTTTTAAAAAGGAATCTCTTTTATAACATCCCAAGAAAGTGATTGATCCAGACTTTGCTTAAAGACTGACTTCAAATGAAATAAAATTAGGGGAGATCCACTATCTCCGAAGAAAATTTTTTTCTGCTTTTGGACTATTTTGTTAGATTTTTCAGGGCAAAGATTTTTGGCTCTTCAATAACTAGTCTTTTTTTTTTTCCCGAACCCCCATCTGAGGCAAAACAGAAAGCTAATTCTTTTTCATTGTTATAACTTTTAGGTACTCCAATTCAGTTATCATGTCAATGGTGTATGGGAAAGAACATGAGATCTGGAGTAAGAGAACTGACTCTGTTACTAGCTGTGGGATCCTGAAAAGAAATCCCTTCTTTGAGCCTTAGTTTTCTCATCTGTAAGATGGGGACATTGAACTAGATAAACTTTAAGGACTCCTCTCTGGTTCTTAGAATCTATGCTCCATCCTAAGTCTTCTCTTCTCCAGAATAAATGTGTCTAATTCCTTCAAATGATCCTTATGATTTTGATGTACTTTATCATCTCTGTCATCCTCTAGAATTTCTCTAAATCATAAGTTCTTAACCTAGGGTCCATGAGCTCCTTCTCTCCCTCCCTCCTTCCTTTTCCTTTCTCCATTATTTCTCTCTCTTTCCTTTCTTCCTTGGTTAAAAGCCATTTTGAGTAGCATATGTCAACATAATTAATTTCTTTCACAATACAATATATCTTTAATGCATTTCAAGACATTTTGTTTTCTGAGATAGCATTCATTGACTACACCAGACTGCCAAAGATGAATATGACAAAGAAAAGGTTGAGTCCCTGTTCTAGACCATAAATATCCTTCTTTGAATATGACATCTACAAATCATGCAGTACTCCAGACGTTATCTGATCAGTTCAGAGTAAAATGGAAGGACCCTTTTCTTTGTTTTGAATCCTATTCTTTTCTTAAAATCATGCTCACTTTATGGATGTCATATCATTATTTGCTCATATTGAGCTTGTAGGCCACTAAAAATTCTTAGTTTGTACATTTTAAGTTGATGTTTTGGAGCCCAAGCACAAGACATTACATTTGTTCCCATTAGATTTCATCCTATCAGATTTGAGTTAATATACTAACCTGTTAAGATCTTTTTAAATCTTGATTCTGTTTTCCAGTGGGTTAGCTGCCCCTCACAGATTTCTGTTGTCTTTAAATTTGGTAAGCATTTTATCTATGCCTTTATACAATTCACTGATAAAACTGTTAAACTGCAGTTGGCTAGGACATTCCACTGAAGATCACCTGCCAAGTTGACCTCAAATCAATAATTACTCTTTAAATCACTTCTGATATTATTGTATGTGTCTGTGAACAAACCTTCTCACACATGGGCTCCCCAAAAAAGCTATCTCTAGTTAGAATTATTCTCAGATACTTTCAGAACTATGTAATTTATAATGTATTTTACTAGCCACTTAGGAGACATATTACCTTAAAGAAGGCACATTTAATAAAAAAGCATAGCAAATAAAAAGAAGATTCCCTCTCCATGCATACATTGCATATACTCTCCCACATCACCACTGGTAGAGAATACGTGCGCACACAAACACATACATACACACCATTTGTGCCCCAGTCCAGTAAACACATATAAAAGGACACAAGCATTGAGGTCAAACCCTGTGACGAGGGCATAGGAACGTACAAGATGATTTACAACACACACGCAGTATTGTTGGGGCATGGATGTCCTCTTATGATGTTTTCCTGCCATTGTCTTTCAGGAATCCTGTCTCACCAGTTTTCTAGATGCATCCCTCTGTGTATTGTTACTTACTACTTGTTGCTCCTTCCTATAAGCCTCTGGCCTTCATCTCTTCAGAGTCACCTGTTGGCCATAAAGGTTCACTCTTCTAGAATGCAATAATGAATAGATGGTCTCAATAGGGGAAGGATGGTAGTTCTTTTGAAATAGCCAGAGGTAACGAGTCATTATACTCCACTAATGTGTTGCCACATCTTCCAAAGAAAAAGCTGGAAATGATGCTTCCAGACTAAGATTAACTCTTTTCTTTTAACAGTATCTGGTACTGAATCTCAGTCCCTTATCCCTGATATCTATTTGACTTACTGTTAGAAATTTCTGCAATCCTCTCTGACTTTGTATGGAAATACATTTGAACCAGAACAAAAGACATGCAGTGGAGGTAAGATCACAATCCTTAATCCCCCTGATCCTATGTCCTTTTCAAGTATTTATTTCACCATTAAAATCTCTGTCTAGTTGCTACACACCCACAGGAAAACAATGAAAGTCATTGTGTAACATATGGAGAGAAGAGGTAAATGATAATGTATGGAAATAGAAATATTTTAAAAATTATTTTAAAATGTATTACATATACACACATTCTCTGATTAAATCTATCATAGGCTTTTTTTTTTACCATTATCATCTTCTTATAGATCCTTAGCAGTAACCACTTTAATAAATAATTCCAGAATTTTGACAAGGATTAAAGTTAAACTCACCAATGTATCGTTTGCAGTCTCTACTCTTTTCTCTCTTTTGAAACTTAGAATGTTTACCTTTCTCCAGGCCCATGGTACTTTTCTCATTCTCCACTCTCTTTCTTAGGTTTGAACTTCAGTAGTTATTCCTCTTGGTTCAAACAGACTTCTCTGATGGAGTCAGAGAAAATAACCTGATTTTCTACTCAGTTATGTTTTGCTTGATCAGTAGGAATAAAAATGAAACTTTAGCAGAATTCTTCAATGGGAAAGAAATAGACAAAATCGATATGAAAAATTTGGCTAATTTTTGATTGTTACCAATTATTGATGAATCTAAACTCTAAGATTTGAGCAAAATCATTATTTTAACTTATCCTCAATATTTTTCTTTTAGAAGGAAACCTTCTTCAGATATAGTTTTAGATTCATTGATAAAATTCTGGGCTTCATTGTACCTTGGTTTCAAAAACACTTGGGTTTTTTTTCACTTCTATATTTAATTCCCTTAGTTAGAGCTCACCCTTCTTATATCTTAACCAGTTCCCTGATCTCAGTTTCCCTCATACCAGATTGTATGATGTTATTGGTCTGTCTGAAACTCCTTAATTATTTTTTCCATGCTCATAAATCCCTTTAGGTGACTAGCATAATTCCTTTTATATAGTAGGTCTCAATAAATATTAGTTTGTACAGTTTCCCTATATGTGAGTAGTTTATTCAGAGCTTCTCTTGTCAGGTAGGAGGTACAATGAATAATGCTAAGCTTTTGAGCCAAAAACACTTGAGTTCAAATCCCACCTCAAATCTTTACCAGCTTTGTGCCCTCCATCTTCCTGTTTGGAATGTAAAACCATATCCAAAATTTAATCAAGAACATGGAGGTTTCTTAGGATAAAAAACAGGAATTTTGTTCTCTTCCCCTGGGAGAAGAGGGCGGTTCTCCCCATGACTGGTCAAGGAGAGGAGGCATGTTACAAAAGGCAGAACAAGAATTTATATGGGGGGGGGGGGAGGGCTGTCACTTCTCCCCTTACCTGAGAGGTGGGATCAAATGTAGGACTTATCCTTATTTGGCAAATGCCAAAGTGAAGAAGGGAGGAACAAAGTCACCAGCAAGGTTGGAGGGTGAAAAACTCTAAAGGGCCTAATGCTGATAAGGGTGTGGCCAACAAGGGTGGAGGTCAAAAGACTCCTGAAAGGGCTTGCTGTTGATTGACAGCAGAAGTGAAGGATTGGGGGAAGGATGAAGCTGACAGTCAGAACTGACACCAATTTATAAAAGGCATTCTGAGAAGTTTTCAAGTTTTCACTCCCCAGACATTCCTTAATTGTGAAATGGAAATAATAGCACCTACCTCCAGAGATTGTTGTCAAGATAAAATGAGAATATATTTGTATAGCACCTGACACATAATAGTTGTCTTCTTTCATTCTCAAAGAGCATCAAAATGACATCACTATGTTAGAGAATCAAGTTACAGGGTATCCTAGTGTGACTGATCAGACTAATATGAGCTCAGAGTGTTCTATCATAAGTTGGGCACAAATAGTTCATATGAACATTTGGGGTGGATTCTCTAAATTTGCACATCTTTGAGCTACTTCAATTCTGCTTTGCTGATAGAGCACAGCACCTTCTCTAATGAACACCACGCTCAGCAGTCCTGTGCAGTGTTTCCTGTGTCACACAATCAATTCCAAAATTCTTAAGAGAGACCTCTATAGTATCCTTGTATCACTTTTTCTTACCATCATGTGTACATTTGCCCTGTGAGTTCTCCATAAATTAGTCTTTTTGGCAAGCTTACTTTTGACATTCAAACAATATGGCCAGCCCACCTGGCACATAATAGCTGTGTAATAAAATTGTTGTTTCCTTTCTTCTTTCTTTTCTGATCATTAACATAAGGTTAGTATTTGATGCTTAAGATCACTCATGAAATACTCAGTATTATAACAACTCCTCTACTTTCCTACAAACTTACCTCATTCAAATAGATGACTCTTTATGAATATAATATGTTCACATGTGTGTATACACACACACATATATGTATGTATACAAAAAAAAACCATTTTATGCATATGTATATATGTTATGTTTTGTCCTTTCTTCTAGAAGAGGATCATGACATCACTTTTTCTGAAGCAACACCCACTCAGTGATTAGGGCTCTTTTAAGAAGTGAGCCAAGGGATGGTTCCTTTAAGAAAAAAAAAAACAACCTCAAACTGGGAAGAAGAGACATTCAGTGTTGTTTGTATCCAAAAGGGAAACACTATTTAATTCACTCTGACCTATCAGAGCCCCCCCCTAAAAAAAACCTTAAGTGGTGCTTTGGCAGGGACCTATTGTTGGCTAATCAACTACAGCTGGAGGGAACTGGGTTTCAAGCATGGTCTTTAAGAAAGAAATCTTGCCAGTAAACCCCAGGATAGCAAGGTAGGTTTCAACCACCAAAGTTACCTTCCTTTGGGCAGAGTACCCTCAGGTAAAGACATGATACCCCATGTAGGGAGAAAAGGGGAGAAGTTGCCCAATTGGAAATGACCGGTTGGGTCCAGGAAGCTAGGACCACTCAGAGGTTGTGGTTTGTCCTTCCTTCTCCAAGAAGACCATGACATCAGGAAGATGATGCAAGGACTTGCAAGTAAATAGGATTGCAGTGAGGGAGGGCTGTGTAAAGTCACTAGCCTCACTTTCTCCTCCAGAGCCATATGGGTATATATACATGTATAAAAAAAATTGTCCAGATGAGGTGTTCATATGACTGGATTATCTCTGCTGTATATATGCAAACGGAGTTACTAAAGATGGAATTCAGACAATTTGGAGAAGAATCATTACAAAATTAATCACTTTGGGGTACCATGTTTTAATATAGACATTGACAAATTAGCTTGTGTACACAGAAGGTTGACTGGGATGGTGACGTCTTTGGGTAGCATGTCCTATGAGTAATGATTGAAGGATCCAGGGATATTTAACCTGAAGCAGAGATGATTAAGATTTTCTGTCTTCTTATATTTACACAGCGTCCATGTGGGATAAGGGTTAGACTTAGTCTATTAATCTCTAGGGGTAGAAGTAGGACAAATAGAGAGAAAAAATATTCCACAGTAAAGAATCAAAAAATACTATTACATTTTATGATAATAAACTATGCAATGATAATAAATAATTATATGACAGTAAGAATGTTATTATCCCTACTTCGTAAATGAAAAAAACTGATTAAGTGACTTGTTTTTGGTCACAAAACTATTAAATTTCAGCATCATATTTTGAATGTAGAAATTCTGACTCCATATCCTGTGCTCTGTACTCCATACCCCATAGTAGTGAATTACTAATGAATGAAAGTGTGAAAACAGAGGCTAGACAATAGACAGCTGAAATCCCCTAGAACAGATTCCACACAGAGCAGAAGGGTGAAGTAGTTACCCTCCAGGGTGCTTCTAATTTTAAGATTCTCTGATTCTGTTAAGAGTCTGACTATCCTTCAATTCTCTAAGCTAATTAATTTTAAGGATACAGGTTCGTGATAGAATGAGCCTTCTTGACTAAAATTAACTACAAAGTTTATTTATATTTTGTTTTTATTACAGTGACACCACTACTTATCCAGGAGATAAACTCATCAATTACAAAAGCAGGCTTGAGGACAATATTTATCCTGTGGGGCCTTAGTCTTGTCATTTCCCTGCTCTGGATTTCAAATGCAAAATGAGGTGGTTGACTGAGATGATCACCTAGGTTCATTTCAGGTTTTAAAGCATCTGATACTGCAAATTTCTTAAAGATCTCTTGTAAGAAAACAGTTCAATCTTATCTACATTAATTAGCATTTCAGCTAATAGGCACCTCACCAGGACAATTGTTAGGAACACTAGGAAGCCAGGCAGTGTAGATTCCTGAATAATAGAAATGTCTTCTATTCTTCACTGCTACATTCCTATAAATGCTTCCCCACTCCCCACTCCACATCCCCTGCTGTCTTTGCTGTCTCCGGGTTCTAACTTTGGCCTCAGACAGTTGCTTGGTATTTTATAATAGGCCCAGATAATTTATGGCCAGCATATTTTTATGTTAGTATAAATTCGTTCTATATAGCATATTATAATGGCCCCTCCACCTCTGTATTTACGAAGTACTCTTCCCCCCAGAGACACTCTACTTTGCATGTTCAGACAACATTTCATTAATCCTCACCAAGCACCATCAAGGTATTAGTATCAACATTTTATAGATGGGGAATAACAGTCCTAAATCTGTACCCATGAACTTGAAAGCAGAATAAATCATTAGGGTGTCATGGCAAACATGTCTCAGAATAAGAGGGGTACTTTGAGATGGTTAATCCTTTTACAAATGATGAATAAAAACCAAACCAAACCAAACTGATAACGGAAATAAGTGGTAAATTCAAAGCCATAGGAATGAGAAAATGGAGAGACACATTTGAGGTGAAGCACTGGGAGCCCATAAGACCGAAGGCTTGGTCATATACAATGTGAAAAATATCCAAGAGGTATGATTGCATTGCAATAAGGCCCATCTTCAATGCTTGGGAATAATTTGATGTATCTTCTTTATTCAGTGCCAAACACATTTTTTTGTATGCTAGTAGTTTCTGAGAATATAAATGGATACCTGATGATCTGTTTCAGAGGTGTTAAGCTGGATTCATCAAACACCATGATATATAGGGGAGACAGGATCTACTTAAGAAATAATCTTCCTGTTCTCATACGTAGGCATAAGGTATCCTTTTCTGCCTCTAAAGAGAAGAGTATGATGTAGTGGATAGTATAGTGAACTTGGGACAGGAAGACCTAGGGAGAAAGTTCAGACCTGGAATTTTTAGTCACATAAGAAGAGAGTTGATAGGAGACATGAAGTGATTTAAGTTGCTTGAACCCAGGTCTTCCCAGCTCTAAGACCTAACCTCAGACACTTACTAGGTATTTGACATGAGCAAGCCACTTCTCTCAGTCTCAGTTTCTCCATTTGTTTTGTAGACAATGATAGGCAGCTGAGTTGTGAGGAGAGTATATTAAATTGTTTTAAGACTCTCAGTAAATAAACTATTTTTATTAGTAATGCCTGAAATGGGGGTCAAGTGGAACTCATTCAGTGGAAATGATTTTCAGAGGCAGTCTCAAGAATGAGATTAATGGCCATGTCCTTACTACCCATCCTTTCCCCTTTCCTTGTCACTTATTTTCTGATACGGGCTCTGCTGAAGATAAATTCACCTGTTTGGATTATAGGCATTAGCTATGAGTGCCTTCATCTTTCTAGACACAGGAAAAAGAAAAATCTGTTCCCTTGGCATTGTACTAATTCCCAAAGTGGTTAGATATGCTTTTGCCAGTTGTATTACTCATCCCTTTCAATGCCTGAAGTATTTTCTTTTTTCTCAATAACTCTTTACCCAAAGCCCTCTGATTTCTCCTTAATTTCCCCTTGTTTTGAAATTTCTCTGTAATATGACCTGCAGATTATTCCATTCCTTTTATCTGGAATAGTGACTCACCAATTAAAGGTTCTTGTCACAGTTCTCTTTGGTGTTTTAAATTGCACTTGTCTTTGAGCAAGCAACAAATATTAGTGTGGTAACAAGTGTGGTCTTTAATTTTGGGGCTTGGGTACTGAAGAATAGGAGATGAGTGGCAGAAGGTATAACACACCCTCTGTCCTCCACAAGTTTACAAGGTAGTTGGAGAGATAAGACCTCACCATCTCTGAATAATCTCATTCTGCTCTTAGTAAATCATTTCCATTTGGCAAACATTATTAAGCACTTCCTATGTATAGAGTGCTCAGTCATGTTAGTTAAAACAGAGACACCACCCCCATAGTATTTGTCTTGTAGTAATATGATATGACTTAGATAAAAAAATGATTTTCTAGCTTTTCTAATAGTCTGAGTCAGGGGTGGGGAACCTGTGGCCTCGAGGCCAAATATGGCCCTTTAGGTCATGGGGTGTGACCCTTTGACTGAAGCCAAACTTCGTAAGCCAAACAAATAATTTGTCCTGTGAAATATGACTTCAGTCAAAAGGTCACACTTGAAGACCTAGAGGATCACATGTGATCTTAAGACCATAGGTTTCCCACCCCTGTTCCAGGTAAATGATAATCAAGTAACCACTGTGAGAATAAAGAACAGATAATATATGTGAGAGATATTCTGGAGAAAGTGTAACTTAGTGTCTAATATATTATAAGAGGTAAGGAAGAGGGAAGAGTCAAAGAGAACATTTTTTCGTGCATGGAAGACTTAGTGAATGGGGTGCCACTGACAGAAAAGACAAGTCTACTTCCCCAGTACTTCTCCTCCCCATTTTCTCTTTTTTCCACTTCTACTACCTATACTTACTCTCTGTTTAGACTTTTGTAATAGCTTCCTTCCTCCACTATCTTTCCTCTAAACCAAATCTTCCTTATACACAGATCTCATAATGTCACTGCTACAAATCCCACAAGGCTCCCAACTGTCTGATGAATAGTATTCAAATTCCTTAATGTAACATTCAGCATCTTGATATCATCTTTATTTTGTATTTTCTTTTTTAAAAAGTTGTATTGGTATCTTTTTATCACATCACAATCAAGTATCCTTCCCCCAGCATTCAGAATCCACCTTTGTGATTGAGAAAAACAGAACAAATCCAACAAACACAGAAACCTATCTGTCTGCATCTGCCACATTTGGCACCCACAGTTCATTTCATTGCAAGCTCTTTGAGGATAGGGACTATTTTTGTTTTACTTTGTATTCTCAGCATAGTGCCTGTCACATGCTTATTATAGTAAATGCTTATAGATTTGACTACACTTGAAAGAAGTATCACTTGTCCTAATATCATCTGTCCTGTGGAATTTGTCATAAATGTACATTCAGTGGTAATTTTTAATTCTTTTCATTTGTATTACAATAATTGCAAATGGTGTGGTGCTGTTTCTATTTTCTTCAATTTTCATCATTTCATATATACATTTATGTTTCTGTGAATCCTTCATAAATTGTTCAACCATTCCCCAATCACATTTTTCTAGGTTTTTTTGCTACCACAAAAGTGCTGCTATGAATTTTTTGTCCTTTGCAGGACCTATTTATTTTAGTCATTGACTTCCTGGTACTATATTCCAAGTAGGGAATTGCTGGGTCAAAGGGCATGAACAATTCTTGCAGAATTGCAAATTGTTTTCCAAAATAGTTGAAAAAATCCTTAATCATACCAATAGTACATTAATGTGTTACTCTGTCTATCCATTATTATTTCATACTCTTTACCTTTATCTATTCTACACTATAGTCAAACTGAATTACGCACTATGTCAACTGTATTTTCCCACTTCCATATCTTTGCTCATGCTTGGAATGTTCATTTCCTCATCTCTGCCTGCTGAATTCCTACTATCTAAATCCCAACTCTTATGTAATTTCCTCCATGAAGTCTTCCCTGATCTTCCCAATCATAATGACCTACTCAATTAGAACATCTTTCATAAGCTTTCATCATTTGTCACAATATGTTATAGCTTTTATGTTTGTATCTTTTATCCCTCTTTGACTATAAGCTCTCGATGGACAAGGACCATATATTATCTAATATTTCTCTCTCTTGTGGCACACATTTCTAAGTTGAATTGGCTAAAATTTAAAGTGATGGGGGGCGGAGCCAAGATGGCAGCGTAGGAGCAGCAAGGTACGGCAGTTCCCATACAGTCACATCAAATACTCATAAAATATGACTCTAAACAAATTCAATGGCTCTAAAACGCACACAGATATACCTCCCACTGAAGGCAGCTTCACTCAAAGGGACCATCTCAGTGCTGGAAGCCAAAACCAGACCAGCCTGACATCGGGGTGTGGCCCCAGGGGCAGCCAGACGAGCCAAGCCGAGCCACAGCTGGAGCTTCAGGAGAGCGGATCTGTGGCAGCTGTGGCAGTTTCCAGAATTATCAAGCCATAAGAAAAAAGAACTAAGTGAAAGGTCAGTGGAACTCGGCTAAAATTGGGGCAGAAAAGCTGGTCTGGCCAAACTGAATCCAGGGCAAGGAAGAGGCAGAAGCAGAGGCCCTGCAGCCTCCTCCACATTGCTGCTTCAGAGCTCCCAGCCTGCAGACTGCAGGGGACCAAGCTATCGTTCAGAGGCCAAGTGCTCTTGCATTGAGCAGCCTGGATCTGGATCGTGGTCTTGGGTGGTGGTCCTGGGGTGCATTTTCAGTGAGGCAAAGATGGTGGGGGCTACAGTAGCCTCCTAAAAGCTCTGGCAGCTGGGAAAACCCCAGCGATTTGGGACAGAGCTTTCCCCTCTGGAAGCAGAGTTCCACAGAGCTAAAAAATCATTGACTGGCCAACCATGAGCAGGCAAAGGAAGCAAAGTAAGAACAGCAACCCAACTCTAGAATCCTTCTTTGGGGATAAGAAGGATCAAAGCATGAAATGGGAGGAAGATCACACAGTCAGAACTCCCACACCAAAAGCTTCCAAGAAACATGAAGACTGCCTAAAAGCTAGAGACCAGCTTAAGAAGGATTTTGAAAACCAAATGAGAGAAGTGGAGGAAAAATTGGGAAGAGAAATAAGAATGATGCAAGAAAATCATGAAAAGAGAGTCAACAACCTGACTGAAGAAATTAACACCTTAAAAAATAGATTAACTCAAATGGCAAAAGAGCCCCAAAAAGCCAATGAGGAGAAGAATGCCTTAAAAAGTCGACTTTGCCAGATGGAAAAAGA